>NW_027019328.1:1739184-1752584 GCF_013076305.1 Rhopilema esculentum
CCTTTATAGACCCTATATTCTGATTTTCACCATAAATTTGGGTATTCATCTTTACAAATGCATCATGTTCTCGCTCAAACTCAGAAAAGCCATCAAAACTTTGCCATTATTAAACGTTTCGTGAAGTTCCGTCCTTAAGGTTAACCATAAACAAAAATATAGCAACTGCCTTAAAGTTGCAAGTTCTAAACTAAGCTTTTTAGACAAAATTAAACACGTCAAATCGCATTTTTCCTAAGCCTAAAAGCTTTACCTTTTCCACGAATAAATTCTATCAATCTCCTAGTTCAATGAAAAAAGCCTTAAAATTTGTCATAGAAGTAATTAATACCCTTAAAACAAAACAATAGATCTTAAGCAGTTCTAACAAGTCTTTTATAGAACAAAAATTGTATTATAGTCATAGAAATCGCCAACTATTTTCCCTAAAGGGCCTAAAGCTTTCACCTTTTCTCAGCATAAAATTAATCATTCACTAGTTCAATGAAAAAAAGCGCATAAATCTTGTCAAACGTGTCAACTAATTAAGCCCCTTTAAATCAAAACAAACTGACTCAAGCATGCTTAAAAGCCAGATTTCCTACTACAACGTTTTTTAAAACTAGTATAATTAGTCAACAATCAAAAAATCGCATATTTTTCCCTAAGCCTAAAGCTTTAACCTTTTATCAACCAAAAATTCATCATTCCCAGTTCAAATGAAAAAGACCTTGATAATTCGCAAAACGTTATATCGAATAATTACCACCTTAAATCCAACAAATAGTATCTGCTTAAGTCAATGTTATCTAACAAGCTTTTTACAAGACAAAATTAGCTCCATCAAAAAATCGGCATATTTTCCTAAGACCTATAGCCTTACTTTTTCGCCTACATAAATTCATCATCTCCCTGTAGTTCCAATGAATAAAAGCCTTAATTGTAAACCAACGCTTCTTAATTACCTTCCTTTAAAATCAAAACCAATAAGCATGGAGTTAAGCACAGTTCTAGGACAAAGTTTTTAGTAAACAAAAATTATCACTAATCAAAAATCGCATATAATATTCCTAAGCACCTATAAAGCCTTTACTTATTTTCACACAAATATTCATCATTCCTAAGTTTCTGAAAAAAAGCCTTAAATCATTTGTCAAAACGTATTCTAATTGACACCTTAACAACCACAACCACAATAGCATGCTTAAGGCAGTTTCTATAACAAGCTTTTCTTAGAAACAAAATTATGTACACCCCAATTCAAAAATCGCATACATTTTCCTTAAGCCTAAGCTCTTACTATTTTTATCACAAAAATTCATCATTCCCCTAGTTCAAATTGAAAAAAGCCTGAATACTTCATAAATACGTATCTAAATGACCTTACCATTAACAATACAACAAATAAGTATGAGCTTAAGCAGTTCTAACAAGCTTTTTAGCAACAATATTATCCAAATCAAAAATCGCCGAGTATTTTCCATTAAGCCTATAGCTTACTTTTCTCACCAAAAATTCATATTCCTAGTTCAATGAAAAAAAGCCTATCCCAAAATTTGTCAACAACGTTTCATAATTACCCTTTTAAATAATCAAATAAGCAATGGTTAAGCAAGTTCCTAACAAGTTTTATAAAAAAAAAATTTTCCATCAAAAACGCATATATTTTCATAAGCCTATAGCCTTATTTTCACACCAAACAATTCATCATTCCGTAGTTCAATAGAAAAAAGCACTGGAATCAAACTTTGCTAAAGAACGTTAGTCTAATTACCTTAAAACAAACAAATAGCATGCTTTAAAGCAGTTTCTAACAAAGCTTCTTTAGATACAAACTACTTGTCCATGCAAAATCGCATATTTTTCCTAAGCCTATAGCTTACTTTTTATCAACACAACAAATTCCATCAAATCTAGCTTTCCAATGAAAAAGCCTAAACTTGCTCAAAACGATCACTACATTACCCCTTAAAACCAACAAACTACTGCTTAAAGCTAGTTTCATAACAAGGAATTTTTACAACATCAATTATCTTCCATCAAAAATCAGCATATTTTTTCCCTACAGGCTTAGCCCTTACTTTTTCGCAAAACAAAACATTCATTTGTCCTAAAGTTCAATGAAAAAGGCCTTAAAAATATTGTCAAACATATCTAATTACCCTAATGAGATAACACAATCATAGCTTAAGCGTTCTAACAAGCTTTTTAGGAAATAAAATATTCTAAAACCAATCACAAAACGCTATATTTTTCCTAAGCCTATAGCCTTACTTTTTACCAAAAAAATTCATCCATTCTCTTAGTTCAATGAAAAACCTTAAAAATTTTTGTCAAAACGGTACTCTAATTACACCTATAAATAAACAAATAGATGCTTTCAATGCAGTTCTAACAAGTTTTAGAACAACAAAATACTACATCAAAACACGCATATTTTCCTAAGCACTAAAGCCTTACTTTTCAACCAAAAATTCATCATTCCTAGTCTCAATTGAAAAAAAGTGACCCTTAAAAATTTGTCAAAAAACGTATCTAATTACCATTAATCAAAACAAATGAGTATGCTTAAGCAGTTTTCTACAAGGCTTCTTAGAACAAAATTACGTCACCTCAAAAATCGCATATTTTCCTAAGCCTCATAACCCTTATACTTTTCCACCAAAAATTCATCATTCCCTAAGTTCAAATGAAAAAGCCTAAAATTGTGATCAAAAGTACATCTATTCCAGCTTAAATTCAAACAAATGTCAGCTTAAAGTCAGTTCTAAACAAGCTTTTTAGAACAAAAATTAGTCACTCAAAAATCGCAATATTTATTCTAAGCCTAACATGCCTTTACTCTCCTTTCACCAAAAATTCATCATTCCAGTTCAATTGAAAAAAGCTTAATTATATTTTTCAAACAGTTAGTAAATTACCCTAAATAATAACAATAGCATGCTTTAAGCAGTTCATAACAAGCTTTTAATACAAAATTACTTTCATCAGAAAGTCGCATATTTTTTCCTGAAGCTCTATAGCCTTACACTTTTCACCAAAAATTCATCATTCCTAGTGTCAATGCAAAAAAGCTCTAAAACTTAGCACAAAACGTTCTATTCCTAAAATAATACCCTAAATCCAAATAAACCATTGAGCTTATAGCAGTTGCTAACAAGACTTGTTTTTTAAAACATCTAATTCTCAGTCATCAAAAAATCGCATAATTTTCCTAGCTATAGCTAATTACATTTTCAACTCAAAATTCATCATATCTAATTCAATGAAGAAACGCATCTTAAAACTTGCAAAACGTTTATCTCATGTACCCTTAATATCCTATACAAATAGCATGCTTTAAGCAGTTCTCACACAAGGTTACTCTTTTAGACCACACACTATTTCAGATCAAAAATTCAGCAAATTTTCCCTAGCCCTAAGCTATCTCCACGCTTATTTACATCCAAAAATTCATCACTTCCTAGTTCCAATTGAATTAAAGCCTTAAATATCTCAAACACGTTATAACTAATTACTCCTTAATCAAACAAATAGCAATGCTTAAGCAGTTCTAACAAGCTTTTTAGAACAAAATTAGTACATCAAAAATCGCATATTTTCCTAAGCCTAAAGCTTTACTTTTCCACCAAAAATTCATCATTCCTAGTTCAATGAAAAAAGCCTTAAAATTTGTCAAAACGTATCTAATTACCCCTTAAATCAAACAAATAGCATGCTTAAGCAGTTCTAACAAGCTTTTTAGAACAAAATTAGTACATCAAAAATCGCATATTTTCCTAAGCCTAAAGCTTTACTTTTTCACCAAAAATTCATCATTCCCAGTTCAATGAAAAAAGCCTTGAAATTTCTCAAAACTTATCTAATTACCCCTTAAATAAAACAAATAGTATGCTTAAGCAGTTCTAACAAGCTTTTTAGAACAAAATTAGTCCATCAAAAATCGCATATTTTCCTAAGCCTATAGCCTTACTTTTTCACCAAAAATTCATCATTCCTAGTTCAATGAAAAAAGCCTTAAAATTTGTCAAAACGTATCTAATTACCCCTTAAATCAAACAAATAGCATGCTTAAGCAGTTCTAACAAGCTTTTTAGAACAAAATAAGTACATCAAAAATCGCATATTTTCCTAAGCCTAAAGCTTTACTTTTCCACCAAAAATTCATCATTCCTAGTTCAATGAAAAAAGCCTTAAAATTTGTCAAAACGTATCTCATTACCCCTTAAAAGAAAACAAATAGCATGCTTAAGCAGTTCTAACAAGCTTTTTAGAACAAAATTAGTACATCAAAAATCGCACATTTTCCTAAGCCTAAAGCTTTACTTTTTCACCAAAAATTCATCATTCCCAGTTCAATGAAAAAAGCCTTGAAATATCTCAAAACGTATCTAATTACCCCTTAAATAAAACAAATAGTATGCTTAAGCAGTTCTAACAAGCTTTTTAGAACAAAATTAGTCCATCAAAAATCGCATATTTTCCTAAGCCTATAGCCTCACTTTTTCACCAAAAATTCATCATTCCTAGTTCAATGAAAAAAGCCTTAAAATTTGTCAAAACGTATCTAATTACCCCTTAAATAAAACAAATAGTATGCTTAAGCAGTTCTAACAAGCTTTTTAGAAAAAAATTTCTCCATCAAAAATCGCATATTTTCCTAAGCCTATAGCCTTACTTTTTCACCAAAAATTCATCATTCCTAATTCAATGAAAAAATGGATCAAACTTGCCAAAACGTTTCTAATTATTCCTTAAATCAAACAAATAGCATGCTTAAGCAGTTCTAACAAGACTTTTAATACAAACTTACTTTATCAAAAGTCGCATATTTTCCTAAGCCTATAGCCTTACTTTTTCACCAAAAATTCATCATAGCTAGTTCAAAGAAAAAGCCATCAAACTTGCCAAAACGTTTCTAATTACCCCTTAAAACCAACAAATAGCATGCTTAAGCAGTTCTAACAAGCTTTTTAGAACAAAATTAGTACATCAAAAATCGCATATTTTCCTAAGCCTAAAGCTTTACTTTTCCACCAAAAATTCATCATTCCTAGTTAATGAAAAGCCTTAAAATTTGTCAAAACGTATCTAATTACCCCTTAAATAAAACAAATAGTATGCTTAAGCAGTTCTAACAAGCTTTTTAGAAATAAAATTTCTCCATCAAAAATCGCCTATTTTCCTAAGCCTATAGCCTTACTTTTTCACCAAAAATTCATCATTCCTAGTTTAATGAAAAGTGCCTTAAAATTTGTCAAAACGTATCTAATTACCCCTTAAATAAAACAAATAGTATGCTTAAGCAGTTCTAACAAAGGTTTTTAAAACAAAATTACTCCATCAAAAATCACCTATTTTCCTAAGCCTATAGCCTTACTTTTTCACCAAAAATTCATCATTCCTAGTTCAATGAAAAGTGCCTTAAAATTTGTCAAAACGTATCTAATTACCCCTTAAATAAAACAAATAGTATGCTTAAGCAGTTCTAACAAGGTTTTTAAAACAAAATTACTCCATCAAAAATCGCATATTTTCCTAAGCCTATAGCCTTACTTTTCCACCAAAAATTCATCATTCCTAGTTCAATGAAAAAAGCCTTAAAATTTGTCAAAACGTACCTAATTACCCCTTAAATAAAACAAATAGTATGCTTAAGCAGTTCTAACAAGCTTTTTAGAACAAAATTAGTCCATCAAAAATCGCATATTTTCCTAAGCCTATAGCCTTACTTTTTCACCAAAAATTCATCATTCCTAGTTCAATGAAAAAAGCCTTAAAATTTGTCAAAACGTACCTAATTACCCCTTAAATCAAACAAATAGCATGCTTAAGCAGTTCTAACAAGGCTTTTAATACAAAATTACTTTATCAAAAGTCGCATATTTTCCTAAGCCTATAGCCTTACTTTTTCACCAAAAATTCATCATTCCTAGTTCAATGAAAAAAGCCATCAAACTTGCCAAAACGTTTCTAATTACCCCTTAAATCCAACAAATAGCATGCTTAAGCAGTTCTAACAAGGTTTTTACAACATAAATTCTCCATCAAAAATCGCATATTTTCCTAAGCCTATAGCCTTACTTTTTCACCAAAAATTCATCATACCTAATTCAATGAAAAAAGCCATCAAACTTGCCAAAACGTTTCTAATTACCCTTTAAATCCAACAAATAGCATGCTTAAGCAGTTCTAACAAGGTTTTTACAACATAATTTCTCCATCAAAAATCGCATATTTTCCTACGCCTATAGCCTCACTTTTTCACCAAAAATTCATCATTCCTAGTTCAATGAAAAAAGCCTTAAAATTTGTCAAAACGTTTCTAATTACTCCTTAAATCAAACAAATAGCATGCTTAAGCAGTTCTAACAAGCTTTTGAGAACAAAATTAGTACATCAAAAATCGCATATTTTCCTAAGCCTATAGCCTTACTTTTTCACCAAAAATTAATCATTCCTAGTTCAATGGAAAAAGCCTTCAAACTTACCAAAACGTATCTAATTACCCCTTAAATAAAACAAATAGCATGCTTAAGCAGCTCTAACAAGTATTTTTAGACGAAAATTAGTCCATCAAAAATCGCATATTTTCCTAAGCCTATAGCCTTACTTTTTCACCAAAAATTCATCATTCCTAGTTCAATGAAAAAAGGGATCAAACTTGCCAAAACGTTTCTATTTACCCCTTGAATGAACCAAAAGTATGCTTAAGCAGTTCTAACAAGGTTTTTAAAACAAAATTATTCTATCAAAAATCGCCTATTTTCATAAGCCTATAGCCTTACGTTTTCACCAAAAACTCATCATTACTAGTTCAATGAAAAAAGCCATCAAACGTTCCAAAACGTTTCTAATTACCCCTTAAATAAAACAAAAAAAGTATGCTTGAGCAGTTCTAACAAGGATGTTAGAACAAAATTACTCCATCAAAAATCACCTATTTTCCTAAGCCTATAGCCTTACTTTTTCACCAAAAATTCATCATTCCTAGTTCAATGAAAAGTGCCTTAAAATTTGTCAAAACGTATCTAATTACCCCTTAAATAAAACAAATAGTATGTTTAAGCAGTTCTAACAAGGTTTTTAAAACAAAATTACTCCATCAAAAATCGCATATTTTCCTAAGCCTATAGCCTTACTTTTCCACCAAAAATTCATTATTCCTAGTTCAATGAAAAAAGCCTTAAAATTTGTCAAAACGTACCTAATTACCCCTTAAATAAAACAAATAGTATGCTTAAGCAGTTCTAACAAGCTTTTTAGAACAAAATTAGTCCATCAAAAATCGCATATTTTCCTAAGCCTATAGCCTTACTTTTTCACCAAAAATTCATCATTCCTAGTTCAATGAAAAAAGCCATAAAATTTGTCAAAACGTACCTAATTACCCCTTAAATCAAACAAATAGCATGCTTAAGCAGTTCTAACAAGGCTTTTAATACAAAATTACTTTATCAAAAGTCGCATATTTTCTTAAGCCTATAGCCTTACTTTTTCACCAAAAATTCATCATAGCTAGTTCAATGAAAAAAGCCATCAAACTTGCCAAAACGTTTCTAATTACCCCTTAAATCCAACAAATAGCATGCTTAAGCAGTTCTAACAAGGTTTTTACAACATAATTTCTCCATCAAAAATCGCATATTTTCCTAAGCCTATAGCCTTACTATTTCACCAAAAATTCATCATACCTAGTTCAAAGAAAAAAGCCATCAAACTTGCCAAAACGTTTCTAGTTACTCCTTAAATCCAACAAATAGCATGCTTAAGCAGTTCTAACAAGGTTTTTACAACATAATTTCTCCATCAAAAATCGCATATTTTCCTAAGCCTATAGCCTTACTTTTTCACCAAAAATTCATCATACCTAATTCAATGAAAAAAGCCATCAAACTTGCCAAAACGTTTCTAATTACCCCTTAAATCCAACAAATAGCATGCTTAAGCAGTTCTAACAAGGTTTTTACAACATAATTTCTCCATCAAAAATCGCATATTTTCCTAAGCCTATAGCCTTACTTTTTCACCAAAAATTCATCATACCTAGTTCAATGAAAAATACCATCAAACTTGCCAAAACGTTTCAAGTTACCCCTTAAATCCAACAAATAGCATGCTTAAGCAGTTCTAACAAGGTTTTTACAACATAATTTCTCCATCAAAAATCGCATATTTTCCTAAGCCTATAGCCTTACTTTTTCACCAAAAATTCATCATACCTAGTTCAATGAAAAAAGCCATCAAACTTGCCAAAACGTTTCTAATTACCCCTTAAATCCAACAAATAGCATGCTTAAGCAGTTCTAACAAGGTTTTTACAACATAATTTCTCCATCAAAAATCGCATATTTTCCTACGCCTATAGCCTCACTTTTTCACCAAAAATTCATCATACCTAGTTCAATGAAAAAAGCTATCAAACTTGCCAAAACGTTTCTAGTTACCCCTTAAATCCAACAAATAGCATGCTTAAGTAGTTCTAACAAGGTTTTTACAACATAATTTCTCCATCAAAAATCGCATATTTTCCTAAGCCTATAGCCTTACTTTTTCACCAAAAATTCATCATACCTAGTTCAATGAAAAAAGCCATCAAACTTGCCAAAACGTTTCTAATTACCCCTTAAATCCAACAAATAGCATGCTTAAGCAGTTCTAACAAGGTTTTTACAACATAATTTCTCCATCAAAAATCGCATATTTTCCTACGCCTATAGCCTCACTTTTTCACCAAAAATTCATCATACCTAGTTCAATGAAAAAAGCCATCAAACTTGCCAAAACGTTTCTAATTACCCCTTAAATAAAACAAATAGTATGCTTAAGCAGTTCTAACAAGGTTTTTAAAACAAAATTACTCCATCAAAAATCGCATATTTTCTTAAGCCTATAGCCTTACTTTTTCACCAAAAATTCATCATTCCTAGTTCAATGAAAAGTGCCTTAAAATTTGTCAAAACGTATCTAATTACCCCTTAAATAAAACAAATAGTATGCTTAAGCAGTTCTAGCAAGGTTTTTAAAACAAAATTACTCCATCAAAAATCGCATATTTTCCTAAGCCTAAAGCCTTACTTTTTCACCAAAAATTCATCATTCTTAGTTCAATGAAAAAAAGGATCAAACTTGCCAAAACGTTTCTATTTACCCCTTGAATGAACCAAAAGTATGCTTAAGCAGTTCTAGCAAGGTTTTTAAAACAAAATTACTCCATCAAAAATCGCATATTTTCCTAAGCCTAAAGCCTTACTTTTTCACCAAAAATTCATCATTCTTAGTTCAATGAAAAAAAGGATCAAACTTGCCAAAACGTTTCTATTTACCCCTTGAATGAACCAAAAGTATGCTTAAGCAGTTCTAACAAGGTTTTTAAAACAAAATTATTCTATCAAAAATCGCCTATTTTCATAAGCCTATAGCCTTACGTTTTCACCAAAAACTCATCATTACTAGTTCAATGAAAAAAGCCATCAAACTTGCCAAAACGTTTCTAATTACCCCTTAAATAAAACAAAAAAAGTATGCTTGAGCAGTTCTAACAAGGATGTTAGAACAAAATTATTCTATCAAAAATCGCATTTTTTCCTAAGCCTATAGCTTTACGTTTTCAACAAAAATTCATCATTCCTAGTTCAATGGAAAAAGCCATCAAACTTGCCAAAACGTTTCTATTTACCCCTTGAATGAACCAAAAGTATGCTTAAGCAGTTCTAACAAGGTTTTTAAAAGAAAATTTCTACATCAAAAATCGCCTATTTTCCTAAGCCTATAGCCTCACTTTTTCACCAAAAATTCATCATTCCTTGTTTAATGAAAAAAAACATCAAACGTTCCAAAACGTTTCTAATTACCCCTTAAATGAAACAAAAAGTATGCTTGAACAGTGCTAACAAGGATTTTAAAACAAAATTATTCTATCAAAAATCTCCTATTTTCCTAAGCCTATAGCCTTATTTTTTCACCAAAAATTCATCATTCCTAGTTCAATGAAAAAGGGAATCAAACGTTCCAAAACGTTTCTAATTACCCCTTAAATGAAACAAAAAGTATGCTTGAACAGTGCTAACAAGGATTTTAAAACAAAATTATTCTATCAAAAATCGCCTATTTTCCTAAGCCTATAGCCTTATTTTTTCACCAAAAATTCATCATTCCTAGTTCAATGAAAAAAGGGATCAAACTTGCCAAAACGTTTCTAATTACCCCTTAAAAAAAACAAGTAGCATGCTTCAGCAGTTCTAACAAGGTTTTTAAAACAAAATTACTCCATCAAAAGTCGCATATTTTCCTAAGCCTAAAGCCTTACTTTTTCACCAAAAATTCAGCATTCCTAGTTCAATGAAAAAAGGGATCAAACTTGCCAAAACGTTTCTAATTACCCCTTAAATCAAACAGATAGCATGCTTAAGCTGTTCAAACAAGTTTTTTAAAAGAAAATTACTCCATCAGAATTCGCCAATTTCCCTAAGCCTAAAGCCTTACTTTTTAACCAAAAATTCATCATTCCTAGTTCAATGAAAAAAGGGATCAAACTTGCCAAAACGTTTCTATTTACCCCTTGAATGAACCAAAAGTATGCTTAAGCAGTTCTAACAAGGTTTTTAAAACAAAATTATTCTATCAAAAATCGCCTATTTTCATAAGCCTATAGCCTTACGTTTTCACCAAAAACTCATCATTACTAGTTCAATGAAAAAAGCCATCAAACGTTCCAAAACGTTTCTAATTACCCCTGAAATCAAACAAATAGCATGCTTGAGCAGTTCTAACAAGGATGTTAGAACAAAATTATTCTATCAAAAATCGCCTATTTTCATAAGCCTATAGCCTTACGTTTTCACCAAAAACTCATCATTACTAGTTCAATGAAAAAAGCCATCAAACGTTCCAAAACGTTTCTAATTACCCCTTAAATGAAACAAAAAGTATGCTTGAGCAGTTCTAACAAGGATGTTAGAACAAAATTATTCTATCAAAAATCGCATTTTTTCCTAAGCCTATAGCCTTACGTTTTCACCAAAAATTCATCATTCCTAGTTCAATGGAAAAAGCCATCAAACTTGCCAAAACGTTTCTATTTACCCCTTGAATGAACCAAAAGTATGCTTAAGCAGTTCTAACAAGGTTTTTAAAAGAAAATTTCTACATCAAAAATCGCATTTTTTCCTAAGCCTATAGCCTTACGTTTTCACCAAAAATTCATCATTCCTAGTTCAATGAAAAAAGCCATCAAACTTGCCAAAACGTTTCTAATTACCCCTTAAATCAAACAAATAGCATGCTTGAGCAGTTCTAACAAGGTTTTTAAAAGAAAATTACTCCATCAGAAATCGCCAATTTCCCTAAGCCTAAAGCCTTACTTTTTAACCAAAAATTCATCATTCCTAGTTCAATGAAAAAAGCCATCAAACTTGCCAAAACGTTTCTAATTACCCCTTAAAAAAACAAGTAGCATGCTTCAGCAGTTCTAACAAGGTTTTTAAAACAAAATTACTCCATCAAAAGTCGCATATTTTCCTAAGCCTAAAGCCTTACTTTTTCACCAAAAATTCATCATTCCTAGTTCAATGAAAAAAGGGATCAAACTTGCCAAAACGTTTCTAATTACCCCTTAAAAAAAACAAGTAGCATGCTTAAGCTGTTCTAACAAGTTTTTTAAAAGAAAATTACTCCATCAGAAATCGCCAATTTCCCTAAGCCTAAAGCCTTACTTTTTAACCAAAAATTCATCATTCTTAGTTCAATGAAAAAAGGGATCAAACTTGCCAAAACGTTTCTATTTACCCCTTGAATGAACCAAAAGTATGCTTAAGCAGTTCTAACAAGGTTTTTAAAACAAAATTATTCTATCAAAATCGCATTGTTTTCCTAAGACTAAGCTTACGTTTTCACCAAAATTTCATCATTCCTAGTTCATGAAAAGCCATCAAACTGCCAAAACGTTTTAATTACCTTAATAAACAATAGAGCATGCTTGAGCAGTTCTACACAAGGTTTTTAAAGAAATTATCCATCAAATCAATTTCCTAGCCTAAAAGCTTACTTTTTTACCAAAAATTCATCATTCCTAGTTAATGAAAAGCCATCAAACTTGCAACGTTTCTAATTACCCTTAAATAAACAAGTAGCATGCTTTCAGCAGTTCTTATACAAGGGCTTTTTAAACAAATTACTCCACAAACGTCGCATATTTTCCTAAGCCTAAAGCCTTACTTTTCACCAAAATTCATCATTCTAGTTCATGAAAAGGATCAAACTTGCATAAGTTTCTAATTACCCCTTAAAAAACAAGTAGCATGCTTTAAGCTGTTCTAACAAGCTTTTTAAAAGAAAATTCTACATCAAAATCGCCAATTTTCATAAGCCTATATGCTTACGTTTTCACAAAATTCATCATTACTAGTTCAATGAAAAAAGCCATTCAAACGTTCTAAACGTTTCTAATTACCCCTTAAATCAAACAAATAGCATGCTTGAGCAGTTCTAACAAGGTTTTTAAAAGAAAATTACTCCATCAGAAATCGCCAATTTCCCTAAGCCTAAAGCCTTACTTTTTAACCAAAAATTCATCATTCCTAGTTCAATGAAAAAAGCCATCAAACTTGCCAAAACGTTTCTAATTACCCCTTAAAAAAACAAGTAGCATGCTTCAGCAGTTCTAACAAGGTTTTTAAAACAAAATTACTCCATCAAAAGTCGCATATTTTCCTAAGCCTAAAGCCTTACTTTTTCACCAAAAATTCATCATTCCTAGTTCAATGAAAAAAGGGATCAAACTTGCCAAAACGTTTCTAATTACCCCTTAAAAAAAACAAAAAGTATGCTTGAACAGTTCTAACAAGGATGTTAGAACAAAATTATTCTATCAAAAATCGCCTATTATCCTAAGCCTATAGCCTCACTTTTTCACCAAAAATTCATCATTCCTTGTTTAATGAAAAAAACCATCAAACGTTCCAAAACGTTTCTAATTACCCCTTAAATGAAACAAAAAGTATGCTTGAACAGTGCTAACAAGGATTTTAAAACAAAATTATTCTATCAAAAATCGCCTATTTTCCTAAGCCTATAGCCTTATTTTTTCACCAAAAATTCATCATTCCTAGTTCAATGAAAAAAGGGATCAAACTTGCCAAAACGTTTCTAATTACCCCTTAAATCAAACAAATAGCATCCTCAAGCAGTTCTAACAAGGTTTTTAAAACAAAACTAATCCATCAAAAGTCGCCTATTTTCCTAAGCCTATAGCCTTACTTTTTCACCAAAAATTCATCATTCCTAGTTCAATGAAAAAAGCCATCAAAGTTGCCGAAACGTTTCTAATTACCTCTTAAATCAAACAAATAGCATCCTCAAGCAGTTCTAACAAGGTTTTTAAAACAAAACTAATCCATCAAAAGTCGCCTATTTTCCTAAGC
>NW_027019328.1:2504381-2622180 GCF_013076305.1 Rhopilema esculentum
TTAATTTATTCTGTTGTTGCTCTTCTGGAGAACTGTGAAGTCATCAGATTGATTCAATGTTTTTAGCAGCTATATTTTTATTTCATGCAATATTACCCTTAATTACAATTGTTTTGCTCACAGATGCTTGCAGATTATACCCTTTTTGTAAGGTGCAGATTAACGTCTCAAAAATATTCAATGCAATTGTAACTAAACATTTTAATTGATAGCCCCAAGATACACTTCAGAATATAGCAAGCTTCTAATGCTCATTGGATTCCAGCTATCAGGACTTTTTTCAATATTTATATACATCGTTGGGAATGTTTTCAAGAACAAGTGTATAACCTTTAAACATATGACTATCTTCTTCACCCTTAGGAATTGGCAGATTCTGAATGCAAGTATTGTTGAAATACTAACAGTATCAAATCAATAATTGACATTATTTTCAAAGCCAAATATTGAATACTCATAGAAAAGTACACGCTATTGATAAGAAAAGCCCCCATCGTCTTGGTAAAGCTCGGTGGTGGCATATTTGGGCTAAAACGGGTCATTTTCTGAAAGACGCTGACAAAATCGCAACGTAAAGAGATATAATCTGTGAGAGGAACAAAAGTGTTGTAGTGCTGTTTTCTCCAAAATGGCTCTTTGTGGTAAAAAAATCAGGAATTCTAAGACCATGGGTTACATGGTTCTGATGCTCTTTGACATGGATGACCAAAAACTGTTTTTCACTTACTTTGAGATCGTGCAACGGCCACTCACTGGGAATTAAAATGGTCAGGGTGCAATGAAATCGCCACTCCTTCGTTGGTGCAAGATCGTGCAATGGTGTGCTAATTGCACCACAAGTAACTTAATAATTACGTCAGAGCTGTATAAGACTAGACTGACATAAATATTATATAAAGAAAGCACATAAGCAAGGCTAGTCCCAATCAAATACATTTTATCAAACAAGCTTTAATAACGTCAAACCCAACTCTAAAGAGAAAAACATTAACAATAAGGTGGTTAACTTAATATGTAATCCTGGCAGTTTTATAAACACTCTCGCCCTGCACTATCTCCTGTAACTCGTTTCAAAATTTAAGATTCTAACTGTGTTTTTTCACATAAAGAAAACTTATCCTCGCATTGACCTACGCTGTTAGAATGAATTACTGGTATATATGCACGTTTTATATTTTGTAAGAAAGCTACGGTAGCTAAATCTCACAATTCAAAGTCCTCTTAATTCTTGCGACCACTCTCTTTGCCCACATTTTATTCAGTAAAAGTTTCTAAAATGTTTTGTATTGTGCATACATAGATTAGAAAAATGCACAGAAAGTAAACTGTATATAGAGGAATTGTACGAGTCGCTCGCAAACATACGGGTACCGTTTTTCATCAACGTGATCGCAGCTGCACATGTTGCAAGATATCAATCGCGTAAACCACACAGAGAGAAAAATCTGCGAGATATTTCATATATATTAATATCTTATAAAGTTCTACAAAATAGATGCGATGTCATGTAATGAACTCAATATCGAGTAGACTCTTTACATGTGCTTTAATGTCGCATATTGTAACTGATTCAAACAGTGCGTGAATAATACAAACGAATAAAAGTGAACTCTTAGAAATCGGCGACACCAGAAAAATATTTCGTATATCGGGAGTTGGTTAACACAACGCAGAGATACGCTGTGTTTGGGTGCTGACCTTTCGCAGTTCTGAAACTTTCCCTAAAACATACTGCTGCGTATATGATGAGACTTGTTTGAGGCCTGAGATCTTCTCAACCTAATATTGTGTGCCTATTAACAATGTGTTACACCATACATGTATGCATTGAGCTTCAAAAAAAAAAACCACAATCTTTGTAATTCTCACACATTTGAATGAAAACATCCATTCTCAATTCTGTCACTTCTAGATTCTATGAAAGATTGAAAGACGGTGCATCTATTCAAGGCTACACTAATTGATATAACATTGGGACCCCCAGAGATTGGCAAAGCTGGTATAATTCTAAACACTAAAAAGAAGTTTTCGTGCATAAGTGCATGAAATCCCTGACACTGGAATGTCATATCCGAGAGTTACTTTCACTCAATTACATTTTTTGTTCTTTATTGAATTACTGTCCTTCTTGGTGGTCTCAAGTTAAAGTTATTTGTCGTTCGTCTATATAATGCTCCAACGTCTGTCGACCTTCTATTTAGTGGCGAAATAATCCTTAAGGTTATTGCAAGTATGGTCGAAGGGTACGCCTTTATGTCTTTCGACAGTTTGAGAGCATTATCATATGACCAGGCGCGCAAATTCAAACTTATCACGATAGTGCACTGAGTCTAAGTAGGCCAACTTCTTGAAATGTATATCATCCGCTCGGTGATTATTGAACGACCGAGATTTCTCCACGGTACGGTATAACAAACTAAATGCCTGGTCCCTTGGATTCTGCGTAACAAACTCCTTACAAATTCTCTCGGTATAACAAACCCCGGATATAACGAACTCTCGTTATCACGAACCATTTTTAGGTCCCTTCATCATAATTACCCTTTGATATAACGAATTTTTATAAATTTTTCATCTGTTATTTTTGTTTATTTATTTTCGGTGTTTATTTATCACTTTCTCTTGGGGAGAAATCATTGTTATAATCGGCAAAACATGCCGATGATACATTTCAAGTACTGGCTGATAGACTCAGACCACGAGATGAAAGTTTGATTGCGTCAGAAATTACTGCAAATGAGTACATTGACACTACTGAATACCTTTTTACATATGAGACATTGGCAATGAGAGACGACAAAACTTTATTGAGAGACCCAGATGGAGAAGCAGAAAAAGACAAATAAGAATGTGAAGTAATTGAAGACATCATTCAGGCACCAACTAGGAGCGAAGTGATACCAGCTTTGCCAATCTCTTGGTCCCAAGTTATAAAAGGAACATTAAGATTTTCATTTTCAATGACCAGCCAGTTGTATTATTTGAATTCAGATTGGTTTTTTTGAGTTAAATGGTACATGTATGGCTGTACATGTGCACAGAGGTTGGAGATAGCCTAAACAAGCCCACAACAGGTTTTTTAGGCGTGAACTGCGAAAGGACCCCCAAAAAACGTTATCTCTCGGTTTAACAAACTCCCGATATACGAAATATTTTCTGGTTCCCTTCAGAGTTCTTTATATTGGGATTCCACTGTAGTTACAACCCCATGGCACATGTAAGGCTTTGTTTATTTAGACAGGCTTATTGATCTTTAAGCTTTAAATGATTTGAACCGGATTACACTGTGGTTTACGAGTGTATCTTGCAAGTGCGATCAGTAAAATCCCGTTTTCTCAGGACTCACAATTCCTCTATATACAGTTTACTTTCTGTGCATTTTTCTAATCTGTATGCAAATACAAAACATTTTAGAAACTTTTACTAATAAAATGTGGGCAAAAATGTTCCAAAATTAAGAGACTTTGAATTGTGAGGATTTAGCTACCGTAGCTTTCTTACAAAATATAAACGTGCAATTAACCATTTAATTCATTCTAACACTAGTCAACAGATAAGTTTTCTTTATGGTGAAAACACAGTTAGAATTCTTAAATTTTGAGAACGAGATTGTCAGGAGAAGCAGACTAGAAGGGTTTATAAACTGCAGGATTACATATTAATTAACCTACCTTATTGTTAATGTTTTTCTCTTTAGTATGTTGGGTTTGACGTTAATAAAGCTTGTTTGATAAAATGTATTGATTGGACTAGCCTTGCTTATGTTTTCTTATGATAAAGTTATGTAGTCTAGTCCTTATACAGCTGACTGTATTATTAAGTACTTTGGTGCAATAGCACACCATTGCACGCCTTGGCACCACAAGGAGTGCGATTCATTGCACCCCTGCCATTTTATTCCCAGCATGGCCTGTTTCAGCATCTCAAGTAAGAAAAACAGTTTTGGGTCATTCCATGTCAAATCATCAGACCCATGTAACCCATGGTCTTAGAATTTCCTGATTTTTTTACCACAAAGAGCCATTTTGGAGAAAACAGCACATACAAAATTTCATCATTATATCTCTTACGGTTGCGATTTTGTAGCCGTTTCAAAAATGACCCGTTTTAGCCAAATATGCCACACCCAGTTTACCAAGCGATGGGCGGGGCTTTCTATCAATAGCTGTAACTTTTCTATAGTTATCAATATTTGCTTGAAAATAATGTCAATTATTGATTTGATACTGTAGATTTCAAATATTGCATCAGAATCTGCCAATTCTCTAAGGTGAAGAAGATAGTCATATGTTAAAGGTTATCACTTGTTTTGAAAACATTCCCAACCGATGTATATAAATATTGAAAAAAAGTCCTGTAGCTGGAATCATAGCATTAGAAGCTTGCTATATTCTGAAAGTGTATTCTTTGGGCTATCAGAAAATGTTTAAGATTACAATTGCAATTGAAGTATTTTGAGTTAATTGCACCTTACAAAATGGGTATAATCTTGCAAGAATCGTGAGCAAAAACAAATTTGTAATTAAGGTAATATTGCATGAAATAAAAATAGCTGCTAAAAACATTGAATCAATCATGACTTCACATTCAGAGACAACAAAGAATAATTAAAAATGATCCCTAGCCATGGACAAGCTGAGATACTGCTTTATAGTCACTGTAGCTGAAGCTCTAAGTTTGACTGGTAATTGTTTTGGATGAATCAGTTTTGCAAAGCATGTAAATGTGATACCCAGCATATGTATGATCTGCTTGATCATGTAAAGTTCTGAGTGGGTTCAGGTGGGTGCATGAAGTTCATTTGAAAGTCCCCTTCATCTTCATTAATGTCATAGCAACCCACCCGTCATTGTCATATAGGCAAGCAACATACTTTATCGTTCGAGTCCCAATGCCATTCTCTCCCTTCTTAGAAAGAAAAGCAATGTTTTCTGCAAAGTCTCTGTCATCAGAAAATTACTTGAAAGTAATCTTTTCATCTTTAAGTAGATAAAACTGTGGTGTAGCATGCAATTTTGCTTGTTCCAATGGGCTGACTGAATTTCATCTTAAAGGTAATGTGTCCATATAAAAGGACTGCGTATGCCCAACTTGTCAAGCCACCCATCAAAATAACGGTTTGCGATTGGTTAGTATTCTTGCGATGCCAAACTGCTCACATGAAAAGCTTACCTCGCAGCAGTATAGATAAACAAAATGACCGTAATGGCTGGGGCGATGACATGAAAAATCACATGTTTCTAAAAATGCCCGCAGAGTCGCTTGCCTTAGTTGGACACATTCCCTTTAATTGAAAAATTCATAGTTTTCGGCAAAGTCAGCCAAAAAACAATCATCTTCATTTCTTCCTTTCACTTAAGGTATTTTGACTGCCATTATGTAAGAAGAGAATGAGAGGTCAAAGCAACAATACACTTTACCAGCAGCTCAACAAAATGAGCAATACTCAAGAACCTTGTTACTATTTTTGATCTTCTAGTGTTATCACCTTGCTGAAATAGAACATCACTATCACCATCATGTAAACACTGATCAAGAAACCTTTTAAGTACAGACGTCCCTGAACAGTTGCCTCGTCTGTGCGCTATACATTGCTTACTGTCCTTGCAGCAGACAGTCATGTCTATCATATCTCTGTATGTCTTGTTAATGGCAACTGGAATTAATAAATTTTGATATGTAGTACACCCACAAACAGAATTTTTACAATCAGTTTGTTACACTTAAAGATGAAAAGATTGTTTTCAAGTAATTTTCTGATGACAGAGACTTTGCCGGAAACTTTGCTTTTCTTTCTAAGAAGGGAGAGAATGGCATTGGGACTCGAACGATAAAGTATGTTGCTTGCCTATATGACAATGACGGGTGGGTTGCTATGACATTAATGAAGATGAAGGGGACTTTCAAATGAACTTCATGCACCCACCTGAACCCACTCAGAACTTTACATGATCAAGCAGATCAGACATATGCTGGGTATCACATTTACATGCTTTGCAAAACTGATTCATCCAAAACAATTACCAGTCAAACTTAGAGCTTCAGCTACAGTGACTATAAAGCAGTATCTCAGCTTGTCCATGGCTAGGGATCATTTTTAATTATTCTTTGTTGTCTCTGAATGTGATGTCATGATTGATTCATTGTTTTTAGCAGCTATTTTTATTTCATGCAATATTACCTTAATTACAAATTTGTTTTTGCTCACGATTCTTGCAAAATTATACCCATTTTGTAAGGTGCAATTAACTCAAAAATACTTCAATTGCAATTGTAATCTTAAACATTTTCTGATAGCCCAAAGAATACACTTTCAGAATATAGCAAGCTTCTAATGCTATGATTCCAGCTACAGGACTTTTTTTCAATATTTATATACATCGGTTGGGAATATTTTCAAAACAAGTGATAACCTTTAACATATGAGTATCTTCTTCACCTTAGAAAATTGTCAAATTCTGATGCAATATTTGAAATCTACAGTATCAAATCAATAATTGACATTATTTTCAAGCAAATATTGACAACTATAGAAAAGTTACAGCTATTGATAGAAAGCCCCGCCCATCGCTTGGTAAACTGGGTGTGGCATATTTGGCTAAAACAGGTCACTTTTGAAACGGCTACAAAATCGCAACCGTAAGAGATATAAGGATGAAATTTTGTATGTGCTGTTTTCTCCAAAATGGCTCTTTGTGGTAAAAAAATCAGGAAATTCTAAGACCATGGGTTACAAATCTTAAAAATATCTGATGATTTGATATGGAATGACCCTTTTGTATCTCAGAACATTAGGTAAAATGTCAAACCTACCTGTATTAAACCATTTGCTGCAATTTTTCAAACATTTTAATGCACTTACTAGCACCCATTAAAGAAAAAGGCAGACCAGAGGACCATGGTGCTTTGCAAGAACATTTGTTTCTAACTTAAAACCTTTCCTCTAAAGTGCCCAACTCTGAAGTTCAAAATACAACTTCTGATCTGGTTTCTTGAAACTAATCAGACTTCTACTCTTAATTGGTAAAAAGAACTGCAAGAGTTGCAAAAACTTCTCTAAGATAATGTGTATGATTTAGAATCATACACATTAGCAGCAGCTAATAAATCAACTTGAAGCTTGAAAATTTGAAAAACTCTGAATGGATTCCATACAAATGACTACTAAATAATAATATAGTTTATGTAGGGACCTAATGCCCCAAAGTATCATTATTACTTGCACCTAGCATCAACACCTAGTATCCATAGTAACACAAGCAATGACGTAACACAAGCAATGACGTAACACAAGCAATGACGTAACACAAGCAATTACGTAACACAAGCAATGACACATTTATAAGTCCACACATCAAGAAAGAAAAGTCACAAAATAACATATCTTACTGGCTCAATGATGTTAACCTAGTTCCAATTCTCAACAAAAGCAAAATATACATCATTTAAGAGTTCCTGTTATCAATCATATTGGAAAAAATTTAATTTTCTTGGGCGCTCAAACCAAAAAATTGATTTATCTGACTGAAAATATGCTACCACTATCCTGTTAATAACCAATTCTAAATCTTGGCAGTAAACATTGTTGACAGTAAACTTTGTTGGCAGTAACTCAAGAAAAACAATTTTGGTTCTGATATATTGAACAGATAAAATGAAGATTTTTGAATATTTCATTAAAAGCTTTATTTACCTGTACTCCTGAGATTGCTTTAACAACTGTTGACTTTCCATGAGCCACATGTCCAATTGTACCTATAATTTACAAATGTCCCATAATTTACCATCAAATAGATAGATTGGATATTTAGAAAATTAAGAAAAAAGAATAGAAAACTAATGCTATGGAAAACAATAAAAGATACCATATAATAATCATTGATGTAAATGTCATAAGTTAAAAAATAATATTTCAAAGTTTTCTACATATGATTATAACCGATATCAAAGCAGACAATCATACAAGCTTTGTTGTTATATGCTTAGGCACTTTAATAGAATATGACAACCATTATTTATCTAGAAACAATGGCATACACTTGGTCATATGTTGGGGGGGAGGGGGCAAGCCTTTTGTTTTAATAAGATGGTGTCACATTTCCCATTGTTTTAGAACAAAAGACTATTGTCCTCTAAAGTATGGGGGCAGTTGCCTCCCTTGCCCCACCCCCAGATGTCTGCCACTGACTAGATAGAAACCACACTGTAATCATTTGTGTTGTCCAACTTTACTCTGAGAAAATACACCTGAAGATACACAAGAATTTATACCCAGGTTTCTACTAATGGCCCTTTTCACTGGTTCTCTACTAATGACCCTAATATTTCTAATCAAATTCGACATATTCTCCTAAGGGTAAAGTTAATTGGTGAATTTAAAAAAAGATCAGTCCTTTGGCTATTTCGGAAAATAATATTCTCTGTAATCCTGACAAGGCATTAGGCCTTTTTTAAGTGGCATTTAGAAAAAAAGATAAACATTTTAACACATCACAAAATTCACAATACAAATCAGTAAAAATTTTGCTCTTAAAATAAATGAAGGTTAGTGATATTTTGCACACCTTGAAAGCAGCAGGCGTATGCTAGGCCGAAGCCCAAGAAAGCTTGCCAAATGACTATTGATTTGAAAACGACCTCAATTTAATTATATGCTTACCAATATTTATAGTGGCTTGTCTGCTAATAACCTCAGGAGACAATGGGTGAAGTCTTGAGACATCCTAAAACATGTCAGGAAATTAACAATTAGTTTAAAGAAACAAAGAAGATATATGAAACTAAATATCATGAAGGCTCTTGTGCAGCCTGTATGCTTAGCAGTAGCTGTTTCTTACACTAGGAAGAATTGATGGTGTTCTGTATTTTCATTGCAGAAGGATATAAGGTTAGTTTTAGAAGTATAATGGCAAAGGTTCTTGTAGGCAAATTGATCTCCTTCTAGAATTCTTTTTGGGAAAGTCAGTAGTTTGTTTGCTCTGGGAACAATGACAGCAATGTGACATTAGGTTTAATTTCTTTTTCATGAGTCATTTTTATTGTTCAAAGACCAGAAAATTTTAAAAGAACTACTTTAACAGAAAATTACTTTAGAATGTCGATGATTTTATCAACAAAAATAGCAATATAGAGTTTAAATAAACTCAAGCTTACGACAACAAGGAAAATCTGGCCATTATTCTTGTATTCATTCCAAAACATTTGAAGCGATATGGTCCTTAGTTTTGTTCGAGCAACGAACGAAATGCCAGTCGGTTATATTGCTTGATATTGTTTGACACTATAATTAATTATAGTTTCAGTATTTTTAATATTTGGACAATTTATTATTCGCTCGCGCAGTTTAGCGAGGCCTGCTCACTATACTACCTTACTTTGACCTTATGCTACATTATGCTACAAAGCACTGTGATAAAAATATAATTATGGGATCAACTTGCTCTTTTTGTATTCGAGCACAAATATTTGCCTGTTTTTCATTACTATACTTATTTGTGAGATGGAAAACCAATAAAGAGGGTCTCTCACTACTGGGAAAAATTCAAAATCAAATAAAGAAACAGAAATTAAATAAAATAATTGCCCGAAACTTAAGCATAAAAGCTTTTGAAAACATCACAAAGGTTGACAGAAGCAGTTCAGTCATTTGAAGTAACAATACAATAAATAAATATTGGACTTAGATACAGAATCTTGACTTCACCAAGGTATGGTAGCAGACCTATCGATGGAAGGCCTAAAATAAATCGGTAACGGGAATTTAATACTCACAAGAGTAGACAAATCCTGTTTGGCGAGGTGCGGTTGCATGTTCTTCTGGATACTTTCTGCTTCGTCTGCCATCTTGAACAATTAATCAAACTTAATATAAATAGATAATAGGCCAAATCCCGTGTTCTTTACAGCTTCCTATAATTCGAGTGCATCCGCCATTACGCCTTTGAAGAGGCCACATGAATTCAAGAGCCTGATTCTGATGCAATCGAAATGTAAACGAGGCTTCCTGAAATTTAATCGCTGGTCTCAGACTTTTAGGCACAGTCAATAGAAAAACGACGATAGAAAATATTTTCAGGCCCCCGAAATTTTAATTTCAAACTGGGAGTTGGGTAGCCTGCGTCACAGACCAAAAACTTCACGGAGTTGCGCTGATCATATCGATTTCGATTTTCGCACTGGCAAAAAAGCCACCGCTACGAAAAATGCTGCTTGAGAAAGTTGCTTGTCCAAATATTTCGAAATAGATAAAAAATACTGAAAAAGATTTACCACGAGTCTAAAGGGCGTGGCCGAAAAAAAATCGTTTTTTGTCCACCCGTTTTTCGACCTGGCGACTAGGCCGTAAGCTGTGTCAGATTTTTATTTGGTCTCGTTGCCCCCATTCCGGCACTACGTTTAATAAGCATTTTCCTGTGTGTTTTTTCGTGCTGATTACGAATCTTCTTGTTGTCAACTGTTAAAACCTGCAATTCTCTTGAAATTCAGCTCCAAACTTTACCATTCCCGCGCTTAAGGTGTATAACATGGAATGCCGAAAGCCGATGCTGCTTTATTATTTTCGGCCCTATATCACAGTCCGGGTAATACCTAAGTACCAATTGCTTTAAAATAAACATGGCAGTCGGCTAAACAAATTTCTCCTATTATGGTTCGTTGTTTGATACATTCTTGACATTATTGCTTTCCAGTTGCGGACCAATTGTTTTAGACATTCTTACTTTCCAGTAGCGGCACCAAGGGGTAGTATGGACGGTTACCCCCCCTCCCCTCTTGCAAAAAATTGTCCAGATATTCTCCTGAAATTGATAAAAAATGCACTGGGTAGGGGCAGGTCATATTTTTCAAGATTTGTCTATGAAAATGCACCTGGCATAAAAAACAATTAAAATGAGACAGTAAAGGCGTAGTCTCCTGGGTCACGCCCATAACCCTCCCACTCTGCTACAGCTGGCGCCACCACTGTTTTATTTTTAACGCTTTTACAAAGCTTAAATAGCTGAAATGTTTTTCATAAAATTATTGATTTCAACCTGATGTAAGAAAGTAAAGTACAAAAATCATAAAGGGATGACGTCATCAACTATTCAAAACCTGTATACGAGAACAGGGCCGCGGAGAGAATTTATGGGCCCCGGGTCAGGACAAAAATTAAATTATAAAGCATGCCTAAGGCAGACGCTTCTAGGAGGTATGGGAATGCTCCCAGAAAATTTTTGCAAATTATGGTTGCTTAAACTGCTAGGGTGGCTATTTTGGTTGCTAAAATTGTCATTGTGGCTAAACTGCGCCGGTGGCTAAACTGCGCCGGTGGCTAAACTGCGCCGGTGGCTAAACTGCGCCGGTGGCTAAACTGCGCCGGTGGCTAAACTGCGCCGGTGGCTAAACTGCGCCGGTGGCTAAACTGCGCCGGTGGCTAAACTGCGCCGGTGGCTAAACTGCGCCGGTGGCTAAACTGCGCCGGTGGCTAAACTGCGCCGGTGGCTAAACTGCGCCGGTGGCAATGGTGTAGATAGAGGGGGTCAGAGGGAGCAAAAACACCACTATAGAGCTGAACTGCTATTTTGTCGGAAAACCTCTGCTTTTTCAAAAATTTAGCATGGTTCTATGTTTATCTAAATGCTATGTTTTGATGGAAAAAATTTGAATCTAAATAAACAAAAGAATATTCAATATATCAAATGATCTTTTTTCAGTTCTGATGTCGTTATGTTATGTTGAAATTTATGAGAAAGATATAGAAGCTTGTTAGATTTTGTCGGAAAATCCATGGTTCTCACCCCTCCTGTGAATTAGAAAGAAATAGAAAATAACAGGTACAAGATGATACGTTTAAATAACTGAGAATAAAAAACAAATGGGTTAGGCGCAAGACTTAGGGATATTTAATGGAAGAGATATGATTTATCACAAGTACATTTTTTACCTTAGGCAACTGTTTATTCTGTTTCCTTTCATATCGCACTGCATTATTCAACCTCACACTTCGAAAATACAATCGAAATACAATGTACGCCTCCAATATCATACTTACCATACCTGATAACTGATATCTGATACCTGACAATTTGAGCATAACTGATATCTTAGCACCATAATGCATGAAAATGAAATTTGCTTAGAAATTCTTAAAGGCTAGAAAATGAAAAACGTTCCATTCATTAACTAAATTGGACCACAACCGACACACTGTTGCAAATAGATGCGAACGCCATAGTGTAAATCTGTATGACATACATATTGCCCTGTATGTTACCCTGCAATCACATTTCGTAACATTCAGAAGCTTTTGAACTTCTTTAGCCCTAGCCAACAAAGATGAGAAATTCTTAACAAAAATTTCTTCACGACTTCATGGACCTTTATCATTATTGTCTCTAATATTATGTTTTGTTAATCTTGATGGGGAGGCTGGATTATTACTTAGAAACTTTGTTCAATTGAGTTATTATTTATGGGCCCCCGGGTCAGTGACCCCCCCTCTCCTCAGCACTGTACGAGAATAACCTGTACAGTATGAGCAAGCTTACTCGCATTTGCCAACTGTAAGCTCGTTCATGCTGCTAACTACGGTGTTAACTACAAAAACAGATGGTTTTCACCATAATACACGATGATATTGTGATGACGTCATCAACCGTTAAAAGGCATCTTCTCAGACACGAAGCGTTTGACAACGCTCTAAGTTGCACGTTTATATACTAACGTAAAGTGATCTAGCTAGTGAGGGCAGTTTCTGTGTCAAAAAATGTTTTTTAAATAATTTGACTGTATCGATGACGTCATAAAACCTAGAAATTATTGACCCCCGTATCTCACGAGTGCATGTTTGTCAGAGTGACAACAATTAATTTTATATTAAGTAACACATTATGAACAAGAAAAAACAGTCGTGAAGTTGAGCCCGGATGCGGGCAACGAAAATTGATTTTGGAGCACCTTTTTTGGTCACAGCTTACGGCCTAGACGCCACTGATCACACATCACGTTAGCAATTAATTTTTGATTGTCTTCACAACTTTTCACGTCGATAGCAAATAAAATTTTTTAATGTTCCTTAATGTCTATAGATTACTTTACTTCAAAATTTCTAACTGTATCCGTATGAAAAATAGCTACTTTTCAGAATTTGACAATACATTTGCGTTTTTGAAAAGCTGCTATATAAACTTTACCAAAATACCGAGATGTAGGGGAACTCTTAAAATTTTGCATCCAGGCAATGAAAAATTCCCGCATTTTATTTTCTAAAATTTAACAGGTCTGTTTTTCTCCTATTTTTAAAATCTACGTATCAAAGACAGTTTCTACGTAGACCAAACCTTTTCCCATTAAAAATAGCAATGCAATTTTCACGAATAAATCTCAATCTAAATTCTCCCTGGATAACGTGAAGTCCGCAAATTCATGTGTCATATTATCATCATTAACGTGAAATCCTATTTGAAGTTGTGAAAAGTACACACTTGTAAAGAGCAAATATATACAAATATTCCTGAACCCAAGAATAACATAATCCACTGATTTAGAGCAGCAAAGTCAGATGAACAACTTTGGTATGTAACAGAAATACACTATAACTGTTGTGAAAATTTGAAGTATAGGATTTTTACTAGGTGTCATAAATTCTCTTAAAATCGATCTACTGAGTATCGAAGCAGAATTCGAAAAGAACAGAAAGATCTTCAATACAGCAGTTTGCCTCTCCTAGTTGACAAAAACATTTGGTTGGAATGTTGGATACAACAGACTTTGTGTTTTGTAGAATACTCACAAGAACTGTTACCTTATCACCAGGCATTTATCGCCATTCAGTACCGAAATAAAAAAACATTGGCAAAGGATTAAAACTTCTTGACAAATACCTATTGACTATTTAGACATCAATAATCATAAATAATCAAACGATGAGCAAGTCTATGAACTGTAGAACTCTTTTCTTTGTGAATAATCATAGTTTTACAAATCGATCACTGAAAAAATTATACGTTACACACAGATTATACGTGACTGGAAGTATTGCAAAGTTGCGTAAACAACCCACAATATTGCCCAACAATTCAACCAAAATTTCAGTTCTCGATTGCTTTATCAAGATGATTCTTTAAGATCACTTCAATTGCAATATCATCGCAAGAATGTTAGACGAATGTTGGGTTTAATGCAGAATCGTTTAAATCAGGCAAAAAACGATATGTCACTACAAGAAACATTTACAGAAAGCTGGTTCCCAGAACAGCAAATCATGATGACTCGTTTATTGATTGCATCGCTGCATGCTGCAGAAATGCAGCAAGATGACCAATTTAGCCTTTGAATCGAACTTCGTCGCATGAACTCTTCAGTGCCAGTTATCAAGGACCCAATGCATGATGGTTTGTCTGAAGATCTGACAACTCCTTCTTGGACTCCTTCTTCCTTCTTCTTTCTCACTTGCATTTTGTCTATCTTTGGAGTTTGAACAGTTACAATGTTCCTCTGTTGACAGAAATAAATCTAAACTATCATCTTCGATGCAGTATTCCAGTGGAATCTTCTTTTAATACTCGATGGAAATCTAAGTGAAAAGGAAACAACGTGTTAGAAAAGCAGCTTGTGGACAATTCTTGAGTCAGTTTCAGTGACACGGATCTGAAAATTTTCACAGATATGGGAATTTTTTGTACAGGGATCTGACGAGAAGTTCTTGTCCCACCACTAAATATGTTTTATTTTTTCTTTTATCCGTATATAGATGATATAAACAAGTCAATAGGAAGAATGACTTCTTTGCCCAATCAAGTTCGTCTGATTTGATCAGTAATTGTGAAACAACAAAGCACACCCGCAAACAGGTTTTCAAATATTCCTTAACGGCGCCTGGGCTGTGGATATTTGCTTCCTCACCAACTCTAGATATTACGGATATTACCCTCACAGGGCCGGCGAAACCGGGGGGGGCGGGCGGTGGGGCCATGGCCCCCCACTTTTCTGCAGAGCTGAAGAAAAATTTTAGGCAAAAGTGAAAATAAATGTAGTATATGATTTTGTAAGTATCTTTGCCTAGTATTCTCTTAAATGTGTCCATAGCTTCACCTTGGTTGCTATGTCTTTACCATAAAAGACATTGAATAGGGGAATTAGATCGAAGAATCGGTCATTGTCTAAGTTTTACAACGAGTGACAGCTTGGCTTAGCAAATAGATCGGGAAGCCTAGTACAGAATAACTTAAAGCCAGCACAAATTGACGGAGTTTCGTTTTCACAATGGCCTAAACTTAGCACACAAGGTCTATTTGTTAACGAAAACTTTCTCAGAAACATTACAAAAAGAGAAAAATCAGCTGTTGAAGGAAAAGAAACAGCTGGAAAGAACTTTTTTGAGGATATGAGAAATAAAGTATGATCAGATTTGTTCCGAAAAAGTATCACCAAGAAAACTTCAGTGTTTAATCGTTTGGATAATCCATTCCTACTAAGAAAGAGAAAATATCGACGCAATTATAAATTCTATTTAAACTAATTTAGACAAGCCCAGTTTGAAGGCTTTTCAAATTTTTTTAAAGCACTTAATTTCCGAAAAAGTTAAGATCTGATGTTACAAAGTTATATCTTAACTGTATAAAATTGCCTAACTTTTTATTTTTGATTGATAGTTCTTCTGTTGATATTTCAACGTTAATGTTTTTTATTAATCCGTGTTTCATTTTTTTTCTCCCCAATCTTATTTCGGGTACTTTTAAAATCTAAAAAAAAGGTTTCATTACGAGTTATATGATAATGGTTATTCTAAAACTTTGCAAAACTTTTCTATTTCAAGTCAACATCACAATAGACGCGACTATGCGACACCTTCAGTCAAAATTCATTTTAGATACAGTTTCTGGCCATCCCTAAGACACCATAATTCTACAATTTTCTTGCCGCCAACCATGGTGGCACGGCCATTCCTGAGCCCTTTTAAGACTTTGATATTTTGGCCCCTCCACTTTCAAATACGTTTCCCCGGCCCTGCCTCAGGTAGAAAAATTTAAACAAACACAAAGGAGAATTACCATTACTTGTGAAAGAATAAAATTTGTCTGTAATGATGTAACTGCCAAGTCTCAAGAGGAAGACTGAATTTTAGTCAGACATATTTGTTTTTTTTGTAAAAAAGTAACTTTAGTAAACCATTTTCTAATCTTTACAGTTAGAGGAATAACCAAGTGACCAAGGGACCCAAATGACCGCGACTATTGTTAAAAAATTAATGACACTGTTGAAAAGATCTTAAGAGAGATGACTTTAAAATTGATGAAGTTTTTGGTTTTGGCAATGGATAGATTCTTGCTTATTCCTTTCTAAATCAGTTAATATTTTAGAAGTGTGTGGTTTGAGCAGAGAAAGTTTTGAGCGAATCGTTACAACATTCGAAAAGTGCCAACTACTATTACAGATTTAAAGCAGCATGATTGCAAACAATTTTGTTTTTGTCTCCAACTCTAGAACATTTCCACCAACCCTGAATGTTCGCATAACCTACTCAATAACATAGATGAAGCTAGACTATTCTGAAAATCTTACCAGCGGCCGTACGCAGAAATCTTCATTGGGAACTTACTCGTAGACGACTGTTCTGCATTGCTCAGCAACGACTTAGATCTAAAACAAATCAACCTTCGTCAATAGTGGTTTGAAATAGATCATCTCACTCAATGCAGAAGAAGGCAAGACCTAAATGAAAATGGTCACTCCCCGGCCTGGGGGAGTCGGGCACTGTTGAGACATGAGGAGGCCAATCCAACAAAAATCTAGGGGCAACCGAAAGATATCACATCAACCCCACAACTTGAAGATTGCATGGACGAGTGAAACAAAGCACGCTCAAGTACTTTCTTTAAAATTGTCGTGAAGTATGACATGTTTCTGTTCTCAGCACTATCATTGAATCTTGCTGGCACAAAAGGCATATTTGACCCTAAAAGCCCTACAGCAACCCCACTGTACATACATGTTGTATTCAAATCTAGTTATCAGGAAATTGCAGTGCCTTAAATTTCAAAATTACAGTGTCTTAATTCAGCACCTAATAATGTCATATCTTCTATTATAATATACCCAAAAATACCAAACCCGATAGAATGCAGACCATAAAATATCTGGCTTACCCCTACGTATGTTAAAACATTAAGAACTGCCGTTGGATGCCAGAGGCAGTTAACTGGGGGGGGGGGAGAGGGGGAAACATTGGGAAAATGCCTTTACACATCCTGCAAAGAAAATAAATTCTGTTTTTAGCACTCTAAAAGATACTTTTCCTAACCTGGGTTGTTTCTAGCTGATGCTGTACAATTATTTGGTATAGCGACGTACCTCTAAATAACTATTTGGTGATGTAACTTGACAGCGAAAAGGGCTTCGTAGGTGCTGCCAACAGTAAACCAGAAATCACGAAACTTTAATCAAGCCAACACGGCAGTTGCAATCCCATGAACAACAGAAATGGTTTTCTTTAATTTTATAATTTTCAACAGACACAACATACCGACAAAAAAGCCCAACTGGCAAAACTAGGGCACTTTCAGTGAAAATAAGCTCTGTGGGCTAACACCGAAATTTGATAATGGGCGCATGATGGGCATTTGGGCATTTGATAATGGGCATTTGATAATTTCATAACAGAAAAATCTATTTTAAAGCTTTTAAAGAAAAATAGTTGGTAGTTCACCCCTCCTTCAAGGCAAAATAAATTTTTCATTGCTGAAATTGGTAGAGACCGTTCAGCTTTTCGATTTAAAGCAAGTCTATGTTTCCGTGCTTTCAGAAGTTAACACTAGCGTGAAATTGCCCTTGGTACTAACTGGGAGACAATTGTCCTTCAGCAACAGTGACCCTCCTTGGTGTATGGCAACAAGCCATTGTTCTCCTCCTTTTTCATAAGCAACAAAGACTCGACCCTCCATCCAGCCTGACCCATTTTGGCGTATTATATATTGCGACTGAACGCAATCTAATATTGAAAAGTACTGATACCTTTTACAGTTTTAAAATATTCAGTTCAAAATTATCTCGGGAAGAATTCAAGGTGCTGTGAAAATCTTTTCTTTGGTGCAGCATAAAATTTAAAATAGATGACATAATTAATGACTCTTGGCTGTCATTAACATCTGCAAAAAAAAATTAAATAAGGAGAAAAGTAAAAAAGAAACTGTTATCCCGTGGTGTAAAAGGTGTGTAGTCCAAGGCGCCTTATTTTTGAGGAAGCACAGTTCGTAAAGCCGCTTTGTGGCCATTGGAACAGTACACTTTGGCTCACAATGATCTTGGCAAGCGGGAGAAATCGGTAGTCGAGGGCGAATCCGACAGGGGTTGTGGAAACCACCCCCAGCTACCGATTGGTCGGTAAAATCACCTGGAAGTAATGAAAGTGGACAATATTTCAACTCTCTTTCAGCTGTAAATTTTACTTCTCATACCTCCACTCTAGTTAGATGTAATCGCACGGCACAAGTTGCAGTTGTCCCTTTTTGTCAAGGAACACGGGGTGCAGGTCTAAAGAACAGGTTCAACGTTGGGAAAATTCTACTTTGACAAAATTACGGGAAAATTCTACTTGGTTACTTCTAACTGCGTGGAAAAATCAGGCTACCTCTGCAAATTGTAACCTCTCTTTATTATACTTTTAGAATTTTTCACGCGCTATGGTGGTCGTGAATATTTTTCCTAAATGTGCTGAGACGAATCAATAAATTCGGTTAGTGTAATAGCTCTAATACGCCGCCACCCCTGGAGGACTTACTCGATTTTAGATCTTCTTGAGGGGCTTAAAGGGGAACTGAAGTGAAAAACGATTTTTTTACCACTGATAAAGGTTCCCGTGCTGATTCCAAAACCGTTTGAATTTTTTTAATACGTTATGTAGTTTTTAAGTTATTAAGTTTTTAAAGTCAAAATTTGCCCTCATCGATGGCGGAGCGAGAACGCGGTCGGACCACTGTGTCACGTGACCTTGTGACGTAAAGTGGTGGACACGAAGAGATGTTTTGATGTAATGTAGTAGTGAGTTTGATAAGGTTCATGACAGATAACAATCGTGAAAATTGTGATAAAAGCATGAAACTTGGTGAAAATATAGAATTCGGTATGCGTAACAAGATAGAATATAGAATCATTTTGGGAAAAAAACCCTTGTGCTATTTTTAGCCTGGGGTACTTGTGCCCAGTACTCAGAATACGTTAGTATGGTAAATCTATTTCTGTTAACTATACAGCCATGAAACTTGGCAAACCCACATAATTTACTTGCAGAAAATGATTGAGTGGTCCCCACTTCAGAAATACCTCTTTCGCTAGTTTTAGAATGGGGGTCCTGTGCCCAGCACTTAGAGGACATAACTATGATTAATCCATTTCTGTTAGCTGTAGAGCCATGAAACTTGCCAAACCTACACAATTCGGTTTGCAAAAAAAGACAAAAGCAGTCCCCCACCTCAGAAATACCCCTTTAAACATGATTTCTCATGCTTTGTCTATAGAACATGATATCAAAGCATTTTCTGGTATAACTCCAGGCACAAAAAACAATTCATACCAGGATGTACATAAAGGAGAAGGATTTAAAGCACAACCATTAAATGATGTATATGTTTCCAAGTTTATTAAAAGACCTTATCTTAACAAAAGATATGTCAGGGTTTCTATCTCATAACTGTTCTATGAAAAATGTTGAGTTGAAGCAAATTTCAGAAAAATATAACCATTGGGCACCAAAAAACTTCATTCTCAAAATTTGAAAACAGTGTATCTAACAACAGGCAGTGACAGAATACATTAAAAGAACATTGTACTGTGAAGGTAAAACATTTTCTTCTGATTATGTATAAAAAATGTTACCAAGCAGGTGGTACAGGACCATTATTGTAAGAGAAAAACTTTATCAAATCCAAACTATTCTACACATTTTGATGTGAGTAAAATATCTTGAAAAATATACCTTAGGAATCTTGAAAATATCAAGCCTTGCTCAATCCCCAACCCCTTCCCCCCTTGATGTGACTAATCTAGTTATTTGGCCTAGGGCTGACAAGATTTGGCCATTGCCCCACTAGTTTTAACAAATTTCTAACTTATAACATGACCCCACTAGTTCTAAATTTCTCTTCTTGCTATTATGAACTGAAAGTCTGGTCCCTTTGAATAACCCCTGTATATAACCCTGTACTCCACTGTATATGTAGTAGGTAGCTGAGTTTTGCATTTTCATTGTCTCTCTGCAGAATTTTGAAACCCTTGTCTTCTTTGACTAAAGTTATTTTCTTTACATTTTGTGATAAATTCATACTTAAAGTTGTCCAGTTTTTCCAGCACAAATATCCAAAAACCAGCAAACCATCCATTGATCGGCCACTGTTTGTAGATACCTAGCAAAATGGATATAATTTTAGGTATTAATCTATTTTAGGCATATTTATGCAATTCTATTAAATATTTGACATTTTCGAATTATCAGTCCAAAAATCTTAATTGCAGTAAGATTTAATAATACTTGTCAATGTACAAAAAACAAGCCAGTTTTTAAACCAAAGTGGATTAGGTCGACCTGTTCCGTGCTACACATCAAACTATGTATAAACGTTTTATATCAAAGCAAATATTTATTAAATTGTAACATGTAATAATCCTTATTATTTCAGATTTTAGAAATGGAAAGATAATAATATGTAGCAGCCTACATTCTCAGTTGTATCTTACTTTTTATAAGGAAATAAGGAAATTGTGTTTGAGTTGTTCTTGCCTTCATTGTCAGAAAAGAAACAAAGATCGACGTACCATTGATTTACTTCCTCATTTCTACCGACAAAACGAGCACGTCGCGGGAGCTTAATTCATCCTCAGCCTCTGGGATCTCATCGGGCCTAGGCTAATCTTCATCGCCACTTTCGCAGTTCCCGTTCGCCCTTGGTAGGGCAAGTACTTCACCACCACATGCTCCAAATTCATCGTCCAAATCCAAAGTCTGTTGTCATTCCTGAAGAGCTGTCGTGAAAATTGCGAACTGAAATTCTAACCACTAACCGAATTCCCTCCCTCCGATTCACTCTACTACCTACTACACTGTTGTTTTCGTTGCGATCGGGGCACGTGTCCACGACTTTACGTCAGCGCCTGAAACTTGTCTCCAGACCTCTCCGCCACCGAAATGGAGAAATTTCACACTTCGCGTGGTGAATGCAGGAAAACGAAAAGAAAAACACTAATTTCGTCTCGATATTCGAAATCAGCACGATGAAAACTACTAAATAATTGATTTTCATTTTTCACTTCAGTTCCCCTTTAAAAGAGGGGGCAAAAAGAGAGGGGGCTCAAAGAGAGAGGCCTAACTTAAGATCGATATCAGTATCAATGATGAATAACACATTAATAATTAATTAAGGTCTCTATTAATAAACTGTACGGTGGTTTTAGCAATGTTGCACTTATAATGGTCTATCAATACTTCTATTGTGGAAACAAGAATATCTCAATGACTGAAAATAGCAAAATTAGTCTTGAAGTATATCGTCACCTTGGTACCAGTCTTGTAGACTTTGAGATTTGAGCCAGAGAACTTTTACAGTAACTGTCACTCGTGATTCGAAAAACGGTTATACCGGAATTTGAATTTGCTAAAAAATGAGTTTCATCCAATGTTGATCATTAAGTTTCATCTCATTCAGGGCACTCTTTCAAATTACTTTCTGGTTTTTAAATCTTTTGGTCTCTTACAGATTTTTATCTTATCCTGGTCGGCCAACACGACAAAATCTTCTAACACGGCGAGGGGCAATTCACCCTTGTAAACAGCGTGGGAGATTTTCACGAAAACAAAGCAATTTATCTAGATTTTCAGATAAGACGATAGGATTTCCAGCAAAATGTACGAGACTTTTAAGGAGTGATTTACCCCCCTCGAAAACAGGCGGGGGTTCCCCCAGAGAGTTCTATAAACTGGAATTCTACTAAAACATAAAACCAGAATATTTTTGAAAGTTCAATTTACTCATGAAACTCTAGGCTAGCTTGCACTTTTGAAATGTGTGAATCCTTCTATAAGTTTGCCTCCATTCATGACAAAGTTATGGGGACTAAATACCAGCATAGATCTTTGGGTAGCCATATTTGGAAAGAGTTGTCAATAAAAATTATTGCAGTTTTCTTCACAATGATGTTTCCCGAAACTGGACATATCCTTAGACACTGTTGCGTCGATTCAACATGATTGGTTTTGACTATTACAGTGAAACCACGATGGCCATTTTCCAAGACGTGTAGCCCCTTACGTGCAACCGTCCAAGTAAATTTCTTTGGCATGGGTGAACATTTAACTCGCGTCAGAACCGGAGCTACTATTGTCTTTGGGAGACTCCAAAAAAGTGCCCACCAAAAAAGTACAAAATCCGGTGTTTCTTATGAACAAGACCTTTCACTGTCATTGTTCTAAAAAATGACGCCCTCGAATAATTCTACTCTTTCTATCCGGGAAGATAAAGAGAAATCTAACCTATAGGGGGGTAAAAAGCAAACTTGGACACAGAGGCATTGTTTAAGGGGAAACAAGAGGGCTAACCCACAGATAGGAGCCGTTAACAACCAAATCAGCATTACTCTGTTCTTTCAATATTAAGGTTTAGACATTTTCTTTGAAATGCAGTCTGGGTTGCAAATGGTTTGCATTCAACATCACGAAAAAAGACATTTCGGACGCTTGTGTCTTTCATTTGATCATGAGGTGGAACATACCCGCAAACAATTGATAAAACATTGCATTCCAAAGAATCAACTTTGTCCAATGCTTATTTCCAAAGTTGTCACCCTTCTTTTCTTATTTGAAGCGAAGTGGAAAAATAATCTTCATTTGTTGAAAATCTTAATCTTCGGGCTTTCGGTTATCAGAATCTAAAGTAAAATAAGGTCCATTGCACCAACAGCAAATCTCAGTCGCAAGAAAGACGGTTTTTATTGTCTTCTTACAAGCAAATGATTTACCAAGACCTTATGACAGTCCCCACTCCATGTACCTAACACACCATCAAAGATCAAGTATGTATAGGACCACCCAACATTAAAGGTTGTTGATTTCCAACATGAAGAACAGGCAACTGATGCCTTGCAGGCAAGAAACAAATCAAACAGCGTTACAAAGATGGTTAACAATCATACTCTGCATTTAAACTTCTTCTATCGGAAAAATTAAACAGAGAATTCATGGATACATAAAAAATCATAGCAGCTCGACATACATAATTTTGAATTGCCAATAGTCTTGGAGTCTTTAAAACCTGCTAGAATCTCTAGTAAGAAATACGGCTTGAAGAAACTTCTCATATACACCCACATTCTTCTCATTTTTCTGTTTGTCTAACTGGTTACAGGCTTGATAAAGTGCTAGGAATTTCTGAAGGATGGCAACCAATTGGCATTTCCCTTTCTATAAGTTTCAGCTCAAATATCAAAACAGAATATTTCAGCAACTCAAAACTGTAATTAACCCAAGTATAACGGCTTTCAGAAAATCAACTGTCAGTAAACACATTAAAAGAAAAGGGTAAGGGGACCAACTCCTGAATATAATGGTTTCTCACCACAAGAAATATTTGCAGCTTTTTGTAGAATATCTGTAGTTATGATTTTGGTATATTTGCAAATTAAAACAAAGACTCAATTTAAAATCCGAAAGACGACTAGTATGGGAGCTTTGGATAACGTAATGATACCTTGGGAGTGGTATCTTAAATACGATGATACACTGAATGCAAAATGTATTTCAGAAACTCTAAAAGTACCACGGAATGAAAGTATAATAATAGCTCTTGAGGTCTTTTGTCAGTAATATCTGGTCTGTAATGGCACAATCTTGCGCAATAGTACAATGAACCAACTTTGTGCCTTTAAGGAGCAAGCAGAAGCAACAAAATTAAGCCTTTAAACACTACTCAAATGTTTAGATCATCAATCAAGCATAGCATCAGTGGCTTTTCTTTCTTAAAGCCAGGGTTGGAAATATATACAGAAGAATTTATTGTATTGGTTGTCATGGTAGCACATAACAGAATGTTTCCAGCCTGTGCTAATGGCTTTTAAAAAAATCGCACTTTGAGCTTGGGACTGAGGAACGCTGCAGCAAGATTTTGTTCTTGAGATTTTGCCATTTCCATGCAGTAAATGCAGATCAAGAATTATTTTCAAATATTGGAAAGAAATTACAACAGAAAAACCAGCAGAAAAGAAGCATTGGCTTGATGGGAATACAAAGGGAAAATTCGGAACCCTGCTATTGCACTCACAAATATTGATGTCAGTAATACACCCCATTTAAATGTTTCTCCTAAACTTGAAATATCCCTTAAAAATACTTACAGCTATGGAGTGAGCTCATGCTACTCAATATCTGTCTTTATAGCCACCTGAACTGTAACCACCGGCACCGGAACTATAGTCACTGCTGCCATATGAGGAGCCACCTCCAGAGTAACCACCTCTACCTCTGGAGTAACCCCCGCTGCCTCCACTATAACCTCTTCTTCCATCATCATAGCCTCCATAGCTACTGCTGTCTCCCTGGTATCCACCTTCACCACCACCACCACCACCACCACGGTAACCTCCAGACCTATATCCGCCACCTCTTTGGCCCCCTCTTCTGCTGCTGTCATTTCTACCAGTGGCAATGCTCGCTTTAATTGTTCTTCCATCCCATTCCTGTAGGAAAGGTTTAAAACTATAAAGTGCATGGTCCTTTGATGGAGAGAAGCGCCAAGATCAAAACAAATTTGAAAGAGTCCACAAAAGTGTTCAGTCTTTTCAAAATTTTTCTCCAAAAACAAAGAAAACATGGTGGTTTTTAAGAGGCATGGCTTAGATATATATAATTACTTTTTATTAATTGGCTTTCCTATCAATTCGCAATCATATTTTTTGACCCAAGAGCATTTGGCCTCTGATTTCTTTCTGTCCTCTCAGCAGTTAATGAATATTTTAGGCCAGGGAAGCAGGCAGTGAGGACCAAAATTGATCTCCACTCCTATTAAGCTTGTGTGTCGTTGACAATAAAAAGTTGGTGCTAAATAACTTGATGTAAGGCTTTCTGCAGTAGCAAAAGGAGCTTTGCTTTCCATGAAAATTTAGTCAGTTCTTATAACTGACGCAACAATCATTAGTGCAACAAAAATAAAAGAGATAAGTGTTATTCATGTGTCTGAATAAACAAGAGTTAGGATAAGTCATAATTTCCTTTATGGACATGATCAAAACTGGTTCTAAACCACATTTTTTGTTCAGACAAGATACCTTCAGGATACTTGAATGTGTTTTACATCACTTTTCATGAATCTAATAACAATGTTGTCCCAATATAACAATAGGTTTAGAATTGGTTTATAAAGAAAGTATGTCATGAACAGTTTGGTGCTTCCCTTGGGAAAATATAATATAACTAGGCTTTTACAATCGGTTATTTATCTTAAAGATCATAAGAAACGGACCAAACCTGTTCTTATAGGTGATATGGCAACTCAGTGACAAACTTAATCTTTAAAGAAACAGAACAGTTATGCAAACAATTACCATTATTTAACCCAAAAATATAACTTCACTTACAGTTCCATGAATTGCCACGACACAGGCTTTTGCCTCATCTTCATGCTCAAAAGTAACAAAACCAAAGCCTCTAGATCTACCAGTGTCTCGATCAAGGAGGATTTTCACTAAAAGTGAAGCAATGACAATTAGGTCATTATAAAACGAAGAGTAAGTAGGCAGGCTAAGACCTTCTTCAAAGAATCAAATTTATTGGAAAATCCAACCATTGTTGCTTTTTTGTCAGAAGTTGTTAGAAATTTCATCTGAACCCCTCCATCGAAAAAATTATATATACAAAGTTTGTCCTGTGTAGCAGCATTACTAGGTTTTTAAAAAGAAGCATAAAATTATTGTTGTTTGATTTAATAAAAACTTCCAGCATTAGGAAAAAAATGTGGATCTTGGTCAGTATTATTCATGGAGGATACAAACATAAATACATACATATATATACATGGTTAATATACTGAACAGATATATGCCACAAAACCATTGACAGAATAAAACACTCTTTTGTCATCAAATATTTGAAACTTGGCGAGGAATTGAAGAATATTTCTAGATTAAACAACTCCTTAACTGTGCTTTACAAAAAATTTCTTAAAGAATAACCAGATTTTGGCTCTTTTATCAGGCCTTCCACTAACAAAATGAAGGTGCTTAAAAAAACAAGCTCCTAAGAAACTCAAGGCACACTATTTCACACTGATATGTAAATTTGCCATTCATGCCTTGCTTCTGGGTATTGAGCTTTTTTCAAGTTAGCAATTTTTACCAATTTTATGCTAGAGCTTTCTCAATTATTCTATTTTTCAGTTCGTATCATGACCTTGATTTTGTGAACAAAGCTGAAAGCAAGTTTTGATAACTCTGTTTGTAACTTGCATTCAAGAATATTCTACGTGCATACATATACATATACTACATAGTAAAGTTAATAATTTTCTCTGACTTAGTGGTACTGCCACCAAAGGGAAGGCATAAACAGTAATTACATCTCACGAATGACGTGACGTCATCAAAAATTGCCTGCGATTTCGAACAGTGACGTACATAATTTTTTTTTATAAACTCTCGTTTTTCGACATAGAGAATTCAAATACTTGATCTGAAAAAACGACTTTAGCCTTTTTTATCATAAAAAGCCATTTAAAGAAAAAATTCTGTCAATCAGGAGAGAAAATTTAAGCTGTCAAAGATTTGAACTCTGCCGGGCGGGAGACATTTCTCCCATACGGGAGACAAAATGCTTATATCCCTAGCTGAATTATATTTCAGTTGAAAATGTTTTGATGTGAATCACAAACATAGATAATTCCATGCCAAACCTAAAATCTTAAACTGGTTTGCGATATTTATACGATATCCGTACCACAATACGCAAACAGCTGCCACGGCCTGGCCTAGCATCACTTACTTGAGCTGTCGGTGTAACTGCTTTGACTCAACGCTTTTTTCTGGCGGCATTGTTAGAGAAATTACAAGAAACTTTCACTAACTACAAAAACTTACTAAGGTTAACTTACGAAAAGTAATAAAAAAACTCAGAAGAAACCTGACAGTCTGAAACTGGAGTGTAAAGCGTAGACTACTTCTCAAGACAGAGTTACATTTTGATTCGAAATTTTAGGCCGATTTCAACCAAAGCGCAACTTTACGTACCATCTTCTACTGATCCGTGCTTTTCACATAGATCTCTGAGAGACCCTTCATCTGTTTTAAAGGAAAGGCTTCCGACGTAGATTCTTCGCTGGTCATCACCCATTTTAGTTTATGTTTTTTCTTCGGAAATCTTTCAGTGTGTCGTAAAAGCACGCTCTTCTGTTGAAGACGAAGAAAAAGAAGGGAGACGCACGCTGGGACGCAATGCTTTCTGGGTAACAGAAATTTCAGTATAGCCTAGTACCCAGGGAAGAACCACAGTCCCGAGAAGAACCACGTCTATCTTCAGACAATTCAATGACCTTGGTTTGTCATACATCCAGAAATATCATAATTTTTTCCTAAACAGCAAATCAAATTCCTAGGCTTTACTCTTGATCTATGACAATTAATTTACCTGCTGAGCGTAAAACAAAGATGAAAGAATGCTTGCAAAATTCGTCATACTGCAAAAGCTTTTGGGGGAATACATTTTCGATCACTTGAAAATGATAAAATACAGGCGTTAAAAACCTCTCAGGGCGATTTTGATGCTATTATGTAGCTCAGTAGACTGGCCCTGTCCCCAGGGGGAGGGGGGGGGTACTCACTACTTTTCTATACCATGTCAGCAACTTTTTGTTGATCCCCAAATATTGAGTTACCGTTTTGAAAAACCCTAAATACCTACTGAGTTTCAAATTTTTGAGACCCTTTATTGTTACATATTTTGAATTACCATTTTGTTTAAAAAAAACATATTTAAAACTGAAAATTAATAAGCGCCACCCCCGTTTATTTAGAGCCTAAAAGTAATGGCTGACTTACAATTGAGTAGTTTTAATGTAATTAGATAACCATCGCAGTAATGAAGAGTTGTTTGAAACATTTAGGTGTAGGCAATCTCTAAATATGATTTTGCGAAAAGGTTGTTATTCTAATATTTGGTTTTCTTTTACAACTTCGTTTTCAATTCTCAGACCCCAAATATTGAATTTTTCTTTAAAATCTCAGACCCCAAATATATTTTTTCTTTAAAATCTCAGACCCCAAATATTGACATGGACACCCCTGTAAAGAAAAGTAGGGAGTACCCCCTGAGGCCCTGTCTGATATAGAATGATGGCTTTTAAATTTAGACGACAGTCTTAGATAAATTTCTAGGTCACCCCTGACCTCACTTTATACTCAGGTGCTTCGCTTCCTGGTAATCCTGGTCACAAATTTTTAGCGTTGTTTAGTGTTGTTTAGCAAATGTTTAGTCGTTTTGCCACCAATTATACATTTGTTGTGATTGCGCAGGCGCTCTAGCTGTAGAAATCCAAAGGTTTTCGTCTATTTTCGTGACCCAAAAAGCCTTTATGAGACATCTGCATATCTCGTTGTACGCAACTGTGTCTTCTTCAACAGTCAACTTTGTTGTCAATGTATTCTTAGGCTTGCTTCAAACGTCGCACTTCTCATGTGCCGAACCTAACTCTGTTTGGAGCGACACTTGAGCATGTTTAACGCGACTCCCGTTTCAAACGTCGATCTTAATTATGTCGCGCCAAATGGGTTTTAGGATGTTACATGGAATATCGGCGCGAAATCTCAAATATTTGTTTGAAACGCTGTGCCCTCCAAGAAAGAAATGAACTCTGGGAAGGAAAATAAATTAAATATAATTATGCATTGAGTTCGGTACATGACAAGTTCGACGCTTGAAACCGTGCCGTGCTGGAGCCGTGCAGCTTGGCAAGCTCTGCCGATCCAAACTAGTCTGCCGCTCCTAACTCAATCTGCCGTACCAAATTGATTCAAACGTTGCGCCCCTCATGTACTTAATTCTCGAGTTAGGTTCGGCACACGAGAAGCGCGACGTTTGAACCAGGCCTTACTGAGTTAATTAGAAAATATGAATGTAGAAAAACAAACAAAATGCGCTTCAAAATACATTTCCCGCATAACTTTGTTGGTAGCAACCATCAAACCAAAATGCTGAGCAACAGAAGTAAGGCGGTCAATGCGAAGCATGACGTGTGTTGCGAGGCAAAGCACAAAGCAGCATTACACTTAAATGTTACTTAAGTTGGGTATACGCAGTCCATTTATATAGAAACATTACCTTTGATGTATTAGAGCTGCTAGCAGCCTTTTTACCCTCAGAAGCTTTAAAACACAGCTTTTAAACAAACATGTCAATTTAATGCTTGATAATACAACTGCTGTTGAGGTAATTAATCACATGGACGCAAATTCCAACTTTAACTGAAAATTTCGTTCGACCTATAAATCTACGGTACCTACCGAATTGATATTTGGAAATAGCCCCAACTGCATATTTCTAGTTTATTCATAATTACAAAAATTTTAATTATAATAATTATCCTAAAGCATAAAGGCCTAAATCTCTAAATTTTGATTAACATGACATAAACATTCAAACTTATTGTAAGAAGTGAAGTCAATTGACAGCTATGTCTCTTTTTTTTCTGCTTTGCCCATTTTAAAGCTATTTGCTGAAAGCAATGTTGTTTAAAATATCTCTTTCACAATATGGAAGCATCAAGGAATTGAGCCTTTTATCATTGTTCTTGATCAAAGGAAACTATTAACAATTTTCATAGGTTCAAATGCCTTTTCGATGTTTACAATTGAAACGATGACTTGAGAGCAAATGCATATGCCCGATCTATAAGATGACACATTCTTCTTTGATCAAATACTTCTGCTGCAGCTTCTGCAATGTTTTCTGGCTTCTCAGCAGCTTAATCGTAGCAGTTAATGATAAGGAGACGCTTACAAATGACAGGGGGAGCTTAGCATAAACTCGTTCGTTATAAGAAGCGGTGAGGATTTTTGGCACTGAAAGATTCTTAATTTTTTATTGAATAACTGCTCGTGGTTTGATAAAAAATAGAAAGCGATTAGTGGAAAGGTCCACTCCATCCTGTGTATTTTAATAAGGTGTAAACATTTTTACATTTAGAATCCCAAAATTCTTAAAATATAAAATTCACAAGTTTGGTCTTAAGAAAAAAATCCAAATTAACCGTAAAGTTTTCCAACTGTAACTGGATTTTCCAAACTTTGGGGGGCATTACGCGCACCGCGACCCCTGTTATTAACGTGCCTGCTGCCTGTCATATTCCTGGTGAAGTGAATATAATGTTATCGCAGACAACGAAATCTTGCTGTTTCTATAAGCAAGATGCAGTGTGGATGCTATCAAAACAATACTTAATGCTTGATCTGGTTCGAATTAAACCAGAAATCGACCTTTTCGCTTCAAGGTTAAACCAACAACTTGATAAATATTGTTCTCCCTGGCCAGATCCCAATGCTTTTGCAACTGACGCATTCACACTCCCCTGGACTACTTAAATTTTTACTGTTTTCCTCTCTTTAGCTGCATTCTCCGTGTTCTTCAAAAAGTCCAACAAAATGCTTCATACTTGTTGTCCCGAAGTAGCCTATACAAGCTAAAATGTTATGCACTGCACCAGTCCACCTCGCAAAACACTACTGTGTCTACCAGCTCGACCTCAAGCCGAACAAATTTAAGCTAATGCTATGTCTAGTGTCAGGCAATTGTACTCGAACCAAAGTCTGTCTCCTTCCTTCATACATTAACTCACGAAAATATCTCCTTAAGAAATTGCCCAAAAATTAGATTGCGCGAAATTGGAAAAAAGAAAAAAGCAGGAGTTTAAGTTTGATAATTCTTTTTTTGCCAAAGACAACAAGTAATCATAATTATTCATCTATGATCACAATATCTTTCATGGTCTATACTCTGCCTGATTAGAAGCAACTTCCTCAGCAATAAAGAATTCATCGTCACTAAGTTCATTAATTAAACTTTGAAAATTTAGCATATTGGCTGACTGATTAGGAGGTGGCTTTTTATCAAATCAATACAGTCGAATGGTATTCAGGTAAAGGAGACTGCATGTGGAGGGCTTTGCAAGTTAAACTTTTCTATTTATATAAAACATTTTACTTAAGCTTGAAAAATGTCTATTTTGCAATTATTTTGGACTTTTTGTCTGGATATCTTCTCAAATTACCTGTCAATTGCCACTTTGGACATATATGTCCTTATGGTCCCGAAAGGGTTAAAGATAAACAAGCCAAATTATTGAAAAGGACTTAATTCTATTTTCTTCTAAGGCTTTATATCAATATGAAACAGGCAATAGTTATTGACAAAATAGAACAAAACTAAGATTTTAACATCTATTAACAGATATTATCATATATTAAAGTATAAAATAAATATATTGATAAACAATCATGTTTAAAACCATAAAAGACAAATTGGTACACCAAAGTTTATGATCAGACTTAATTCTTCTTTGCTTTCTTCATCGGGCCTTCAAGAAAAAAAGTATTGCCTATCAGGTAGGTCTAGAGAAAAGCTTGTTTAGTTTAAATGAGAGATACAAAAACATACCATTTTCAAGACAAAAGCAAAAAACGTCATTAACCACAAGTAGTTAATATTGAATATGCTTTTAAAAGCAATTCAAGGCCAGAGAAAAATAAAGTCTCTGAAGATTGAGAAAGATAAATATAGGTGCAGGGCTGAGTTTGCAGTCCTAGGACTGAGAGAAATAAACAAACATGAATAGGTTTAGAACTGATAGTGAATCAATACCTTAAGATGGCTTCCAGCATAAATAGACCTAGTTCATGAGGATTCTGCTGCTTGGAACTTTACAGCCATATTATTTCTGTGGATAAGAAGTTATTTGATTAAAAAGATGGTCGCCAATATTCTTTTTTCTGCAACAAATAAATAAAGGTGTGTGCTGAATGCAAGAATGTGTAAGGAGCATAATGCAGTGGCAATAAAAAATAAAATAATTCATTCCAGAGAAACAACTGAACAAATCCATTATGGTTCAATAAACTGAACCTTTAATAAGCAATTTACCTTCTCACTACCAGTATCAGTTAGGTTATCACAACTGTTTTTCACTGTCAATAGGTGGTGCAAGTTTGCAGTTTTGAATTTGTTTTGAAAAAGTGGATGAAGGTACACAAACACTCTGTGTTACAGAACATAAAACTTAAATGGCAGTTGCAAAAGAATTAGTAAAAGCTGGGAATAGAATTCTAAAGTGGTGACGTCACAAAAATTTATTCTTAGAATTTTTTAATTTGGATCCCATAGCATGTAAGAGCATCATGAAATACCTTTAAATATGCAAAATCAGTCAAATGTGTTACGAATTGGCTAAGATATGGCCACATGTGTATTGGCTCTTTCCCATCAAGCCTCTGTATTTTGGTTTCTGTTCATAACTTTATGAACAGAGTGAAAATAACAGTTATTCGTTAGCAAACTTCAAACCTTTCAGTGGCAGTACCTCAACTGATTTTGGAAATATTTGACTAATTTTGCATATTTGGAAGTATTTCATGGTGATCTTCTATGTCATGTGGTTAAAATTCAAAAATTCTAATAAAAGGTTTTTGGTGACGTCAAATTTGGTTGTTCTGGCGTCCCTGCTTGTAAGAATACTAATCAAAATAAAACTTGATATGCAACAGGTGAAAAACTGCTTAACAAAAATTAATAGTAAAGGATCTACCTTTCTCCGCATCAACCATATATGAACTGCATTCTTGGAAACGATAAATTCATATCCAATTCAATCTGCAATTCAGAACAAAAGCAAATTTTCAATGCTACAACAAAGACAAATACTAAGAATGCAAATAGAACGAGAAAATATAGAACAATAAAAACTAGGTCCTGATAAAGAGTAACTTAATATTGTCTGACGGAATCATTCTTAAATGTATCTTGTCTGATGGCAACATTATTCGGATACACATAGTTTATGCCAAAGACCATTCTATGGACCATTCTTAACTCAATAGCACAAACATCAATTGGAATCATTTCAATTTGCATACCTTCAATTGCCCATTTCAATTTCTTTGAGACAAATTAGGATATTAACCCTAAAACCGAAGGAAATTCAATATTGACCCTACCTCCTGAAAAGAACTTCCGTATAGTGTCACATCACTCTCAAAGACGGCACCAATGACGAACTCCCATTTCTAATGTATGTTGCAAGTTGCAGATTCGAAATGCGGTTCCCAGAAATTACTTCAGAGAAGCTCTTGTACAAGAGATGAAATGGCCTTTCCTTTCAACGGTTAAACAAGTGGCTTCTTAAGTTTTATATTAACAAAACCCCATTTTTAAATTTGAAATTTTTTCTGAAACATCAGATCCAACTAATAAACATTTCTACAAATGTGCCACAAAATACATTGATTTATTTTTCATTGCCACACATTCAATTCCATAGCATTTTTAATAGACGTTACTTCTTTGTGACATGTAGTTTAGGGTTTGGAATATCCTCACGAAGTATTTAAAATCTTTAAAGCTTTGTCCTTCAATGAATTTTCTTGACATTGAAGGTTGCAAGTAACAAAATAAAACCAGAAGAATTAGGTTTTTATCGTCATAATTCAAGAGGCACAATAAAGACGGAGCACTTGTTTTCGTTTCACGATTATACATGTAAAAAAGACTGACATAAAACTTAAGACTGACATAATGCGACATCACATAGCTAGTGCCAGCAATTTGCAATGAAATGTTTTGTATAAAACAATTCATGCCACCTAACAAATTTTTATACTGGCATTTATGTACAGTTTGTTTTCTTGATTAACTAAGAAATCTTGTTGAATATCTTGAAAGTCTTTATGCCGCACAATCTTGATGTGGAACAAGCGGATACTTCAACTTCTCAGTTGCCGAACCATGTATGCCTTGAGAATAAGCGGAAGCAAAATAATAAATGAGTGTACGGACAACAAGAAAGCTTTTATTTTTTGCAATCAGTCAACAGCCTCAACATTCAATGGCTCTTTGTGACACTATGAAACACTTGTGTTTAGAAACTTGCTTAATGTTAGGTAAATCAAAATGTTCACTATGATTGAACAGCTAATGAACAGTCACTCAAAACGAAAATTCATTCTAGCTTAAAATATCAAACTCACAAACTACAACAAAGCTGATACCATTTCAGTCAAGAATTTTACTTTTGAAGAGAGCATAAAGCTTCATTGAGATGCTTTTTAATATTTGATGATGCTTTTCACCCCTTTTTAATTTAAGAGATGCTTTAGATTGCAAAATTGAAACTTAGCAAAGTTCAGGATTGATTGTGAAGAGCAGATGCACACATATGGCCTTCCTTTTGACCATTCCTACATACTTATTTCAGTTGCTTGAAATCAAGTGGATAAAATTATCATGCTTGAAAAATTCCAGAACAATTTCCAGTATACCTGAAAAACTTTCCTATCAGTCAATAAAAAGCAGGATAGAAAAACTATTATCTAACAAAAAGCATTAAATCATGAGCATCTTCTCATTAATATAAAAAAGGCTGCAAAAATGGATGTTAGCAGCAAATTCAACTGTTCAATGTAGCTTTTCATAAAAGGTGACAAAGAGCATATGTAGCTTATAAGAAATATTCTATATTTGTCCAAAATCCACCTGAGTTATCTCTTTTTATGTGAATACATAGATCACTTGCCAATTATTTTATTAAGCTCAAATTGAGAAGAACATGTCAATTAATCACATCAACTCTTACCTTCTCCCTGGATGTCTGTGTTTAATATCCTCCACCATATGAACTACCATAATTGCCACTAGTTGAATCATATCCTCCACCACCTCCATATTGGCCATTTCCATAACTTCCATTATCCCCACCAGAGTACCCTCCACTGTTTCCACTTCTATATCCTCTACTGGTGTCACCACTGCTACCATTATAGCCACCACCATATCTCTCAGTGCTTCCATAATCTCTACTTCCATAGTTATCATCATTGCCGCTACCAGCATTGTAACTGCTTTCTCTGTATCCGCCACTTCCAGCACCATATCCATCATCACCACCATAGCTGCTTCTGCTTCCCCTACTACCTCCTCCACCACCTCTTCTGCCATAATCCCTTTCACCTCCATATCCTCCATCTCCACCACCATATCCTCCACTATCATCGCCATAGCCTCTGCCACCTCCACTGCTATACCCTCCTTCACTTCCATAGCCACCACTACCACCATATCCTCCTCTACCACCCCTTGGCCCACCTCCCCTTGGGCCACCACCACCTCTAGGTGGACCACCACCTCTCATTGGGCCACCATTGCCCCTTGGAGGACCACCAGCACCCCTTGGGGGACCACCCATACCTCTGGGAGGTCCACCTCCACCTCTGGGACCACCACCACCTCTTGGGCCTCCCATACCTCTAAAGCTACCACCTCCTCTTGGGCCACCACCACCTCTTGGGCTTCCAAAACCTCTCCCTCTACCCCCAAATCCTCTTCCACCACCTCTTCCCCCTCTTCTACCATCACCATCTTTCTTTGGTCCTGCTATTTGAACAGATAAATTTCTTCCATCCATTTCCTAGAATTAAACAAATGGTCAAGACTATGACACTGATTGTTCTTGGTCTCCCAATTTTTCACTGGGTTAGGCAAACAGCTGGTTTATAAAATCTTCTATCAAAAGGAGAAAGATAATTTCAACTTTTCTTCATCTAAATCTTAGTCAGTAAATTACAATCTTGACAACCTTCCAGCCAAGGCCACTGACTAGGAACCCATTTGTTTGTGGGTCAACAGGTAACAAGAAGAGACACTTCATAAATATTCAATCAATATAATCTTACTCTTTTGTCCAAAGCCTGTTGGCATTCATTAGCCTCTTCTGGTGAGGAAAAGATTGCAAATCCAAATCCCTTTGATCTTCTCCTTCCATTTTCCAACCGTTCAGTAACTATAAAAACTAGAAAAACAAATAAACTTAATTTATTGCAGGTAACAAACAAGGGCACAAACAACCTTTTGCTGCTGATAAATAGATGGGTTAATGAATGCAAAATTGTCCAGGTCAAAACAACCACCATCTCAAGGACTGAGTTGCAGAATTGCTGGAGATGCAGAATAAACACAATAGAAAAAAACAATAACAAGTTCAAATGGGTGAAAGGTGTACCCTGGAGCAGTGGTGTAGCCATAATATTCTAGGAAGCATACACTAGAAGTTAAAAAAGACACGACTTTGGTCTTTAGAATAATGAAACTATACCGTACAAATGTTGAAAAATATAAATGCATTATTTCTGCTTTTGATAACATGAAACCGCCAATTATAGGACTTCTGAACTATGCATGCCCAAGCATGTCAAGATTTTAATTGCGATATCTTCACAAGATTTTCACCACTTTCATCATCCTCAATTGAACCATGGGTGAGACATTTATTGATAGTCTAATCAATTTAGTTGCAAGAATACATTAGCAACAAAAAAATTTGTCAGATAGGTTTTTGCCAGAAAAACTTTATCGAAAAGAATTTCGGACAACTTTTTGTCACAACGATGGGGGCTTGAGCACCAGTACAGAAACTGTCCCAACCCCCAAGCAGCTCTTTCACACAGAACAACATGTCAGAAAACCAAAATAAAGCAGTGTATTTATTCAGTTTATGCAAAGATGGGGTCAAAAGTAATGCTTTCAGCATTCAAAAAGTCTCTACTCTATAACTATATGGCATGAAAGTTCATAGACATAGTATATTTGAAAGTAAAATTATGAACATAAGTATAAGATTCAGAAGCACAAAACTACTCCAACAGAAAAAGTTGGTCTTGAAATCTGATTCCTTTTGAGCTCAAAATTTGTGTTGAAAACTTGAAAGTGCAAATACTTTGTATAAATGAAAGAAATAGTACAGTTGAGTATAAAATGACAAAGGTGGAATCTTTTGAAACTGAGGACAAGACAGTTAGAACAGTAGCGTAGCCAGGCTGATAAGATTGGAAGGGGGGTGGTCAAAGACGAGTTGAGCAAGGAAAAACTGGGGTCTACACCTGCTTGAACACCAGTAATTTTTTTGCAGTTAATGTAGCTTTGTATCTAGAATTATGTTACAATTCAAGAAGCTTAAAATGTCTATTCCTTTGAGTAGGTATCACAACTTCAGTTCAGGATTCTAACCAAATAGTAGCTAAGTCATTTTCATCTGCAGCAAAATGTAATATAGAAGTATCATTAATCATAGCTGCGCAAAATGTATACCAGAATTTAGGTTATCCGGGCAAAACACGGAGAATGCAGTCAGGAACGTATGCTTCAACCCTCAACAACTTTAATCCTCTCATCGACAACTATTGGTTGGTGTATGATAATATAGCCATTATGATTCATAAATTTCATCAAGCAATTTGAAGTGGAAGTAGTTTCAGCTAATCGAATACTTCGTCCTTTACATAGAGGCACAAGGATACACATGTATGGTCCGCACATGTTGTGTACAAATCCCGACATTCGACGATCAGAAAATTTCGTACTATATAGACTAATATGAAAAAGCTAGGAAAACATTTCCTTTAAAAACAAATTAGAACGACTTGCAGCACAAAAACATTTGACTCAATTTTTTTAAAACAGAGCCAAATGATGCCAGAGATAAGAATACAATAGGAAGGTGTAGGCCAATGATTTGAAAAACACCGGTTCTAACTTCCAATAACTTACCATCTTCTATTTGACCATACTTTTCACAAAGAGCTCTTAGATCATCGTCAGTGTAACTCCAAGACAGCCCACCAATATATAACTTCCTTCCTTCGTCAGACATTTTCACAGTGAGTTTTATTTGCTGTTTCTGCTTGCAGTTTAGGCCTCAATGGCGGGAGAGAGCAACGAAGAAAGCACGGGAGCAGAATGTTGCGCAAAGGTCCCTGGGTAATTTACCAGACCCCTGACGTCACTGGCACTATCATGTCGTTATTTTTAATAGACTTCAAGTGCAGTTTCTGTAGAAAATTTCATATTAAACAAAATTCGTAATTCGCCGTCAAAACTCTAAATTCTCAAAAATGCAATGAAAAATATTACGTTGAAGATCAAATAGATCAGACAACAATGGATTCTTTCGTCATTTTGCTTTGCTCCTGTCTATTAGTAGCATACAAGATGTTTGTTATCAGCAATTTTTTTCGAGTGCGTTGCTTGTGATAATCCAAAGTTGTTAAATTTACGACAAAGATCTCCTTTAAGTTGAAATTGGTTCCCTGTGACTTCCTGTGACCAATGTGAGAATAAACAGACAATAGACATAAACAAACGGTGCTTGAATGCTCCTCAGAGTTGGACTGAGTATTTCTCTATCAAGACCAACTGTTAGCCATCCATCACCATACAACAAATCTTGAAGTAGCAGTTCATTAAATGTACTTCAAGAGCTTTATCGAATTCATTTTTCATCCATGTTTAGAGTAAGCCAATTTGTTGCTTTCTTAATATATTTTGCATATAATATCAACTTCTGAAAAAGCCCCCTTCTCAAATAATGCTCTCTTGAATAAGCCATCTCCTTTTTAGTACCGAGATTTGAGAAATATTACGGTATATCTAAAATTGCGGGGATTACGTTTGCTGGGTAATAGACACTTAACTGGGTAAGAGTTGCTAAGCCTTTTGGGTTGGAAACAGGGGCGGATACAGAATAAAAGTTGACGGTCGCACATTAATACTGCCCAGCAGGCGGTCCAGGGGGCCTCCCTCATGATCAAGGGCAGAGCCCCCCCAGAACCAGAGCAATTAGGACTGGGGCCCTGAAACCTTTAAATTGTTCAGTCAAACATTTTTCTCTTTATAAGGTTTTCCAAATTTTCCAGCGAATCCAACACGCAGTTGAAACAAAATATCTTGAGATTCAGAAGTGTACACTTCCTGTGCACCTCTTCCCGTATAGATTAAGAATTTCACAACTTACAACCTCATCCACTTTTTTCCTTGCCAGCAGTTGTGCGGCACAGAAATCTAACATAGTGTTTACAGACTTTTCGTGCCGCACAAATATGCGAAAACTTGAATTTTGATTGGTGAGATTTGAGCCTTTTGGGTTGGAAATACTGAAACTGGGTTAGGAAGAGGGCGCATAAATGATAAAAGCTTATTTTCGAAGGCCCTATGCAAAAATCTTATTTGGGGACGAGTTTGCTCTACCCAGATAAAAAGTGTCGATAAAATTTTACAATGGCTTTGAAAAAAGCAAACATTTTACGACATACTAAAAGCTTTTTCGTATGACACTCCTCAGAGCATAAAACGTCAGAATAAGGTTCCGAAAGAACACGATGGAAAATATATACCCAGTTGTGGATCGAAATAGGCCAATCAGAAAAACGCAGGCACAAGACCGGTATAGTTGACCAATCAGTGCCGCGAGCCTAAAGAAAAATTACCAATGGAGTTCAAGAGAGAAAACGAACTCCTTCTGTCTACACAATGGCGGCTTTTTCGTTTTTATGTAGATCGACTCCAAAACTGCTAGATGGAAAGACAACCGGGCTCTGCCAATTATCCGAAACATGTCGTCATTATAGAGTTTTGCACAATCTGGGTTGTCTAAAAGATGTTGACCGATGGCAGAATCACTTGTTTTAACAGTGTTTCTAGACCTACAAGTTCGAGGAGGCAGTTCTCTTTGAGGGGCAGTTTTGTTTCTTATGTTTGAAGGAACATGCTGTTTTATCCTGTCCCCCAATCTTTGGGTTGTGCGTCAGCCTCTGTTTTGAAAATGGTATATTTGTCATCCACATAGACACCTGGCTTTTGGTCGTAGTCGAGCAAACGCTCTTCATAAAGGCCAACAAAGATATTGGCCAAGGCAGGTCCCAGAGGGCTACCCATAGTGACACCATCCTTTTGTTGGTACATTTCATTTTTAAAGGTGAATTCAACTGAACGTGTTGCAGTTCCCATTAGTTCAATGAATACTTCCTCTGGGAATGGTGGGCTAGTAAGCTCGCTTCGGTACAAAGCGTCGGCACATATTTTGATGGTCTCATTTAAAGAGACATTTGTGAAAAGACTGCTAATGTCAAAAGAACACATGAAAGATGTTTGGTTTTCGATTTTCAAGTTTTGCATGAACTCAGCGAACGTAATAGAATCCTTGATGCAATGTTTTGAATATTTTTGAAATAAAATTTTACTTTGCAGCTTGCTTTTTGTGCACAGATTTGCGAAACTACATTCAATTTTCGAGGGAGAGAAAGATAGTCCTGAGATTTGTGGAACTGGTAGAAAAAGAACAAGACGCCTGCTTCATAGACGTATAGTAAGTGATCCCTACCCTCACGCCAACGTATATTTTCTCACGTGATGCCCCTTCCATGCCCCCGGTAACCCCTAATGCAACAGAATAATGAACCGATTCCAGTTTTTTATGTTATTATTCAAAGTAATCTTTGACTTAAGCCGCCGGTTTTATGTTGAATGTGATATATGACATCATCATTGTCAAGGTGTGGTCGAGCGTAAAAATATGGCAAATAGCAAACATATCGCTTTTCTGGTTTTCGAAATAGCTGTCTGGATATAGCTAGAAAAATCCAATGTTTTCTGTGCTTACTAGCGTTCATAACTGAGGTATCGTACCATAAAATGATTGGATGGTTATTTGGGGTGTGTTACCACAAGAAGGGGACTTTAATTGCTTGCTTCACTGGATCAGTATCGAAGGACATTAGCCAATTTTGTGCCCATTGCCTGATAGCATTTCAGTTGTGATTCATGTCTAGATCCGCTTCATTTAGGTCTCGAACAACTATGCAAAGCGAACAGTTTAACATGTAAACAAGAAACAAAAAAGAGCATGTACACAAGAAACATATGGTTATTGAGAAAATATTACCTTAGGTATATAATGGTATTCTATCAGATTGCATCTAGATTGTGTTACTTTAGATCCACATCTGAATACGAAATCTTACTTACCTTTCGTCGTTATCCGACATTTATACTCGCTTGACGGACACCTCTCAATATACCCTGCTGTTTTTAGTTTATATTCGCATTATTAAAAAAAATCTTAAAAATAGATCACACGATCATTTAGCCACCCTTTTCTCAATTATCAACACAGAAATCGCGATGACTCTTGATTAGGTATTTCACAGAACTTGAAAAACTAAGAAATAACAAGTACCCAGTGGGAGTTATCCTATCTTAAAAGGTTTAACACATAGTGCATAGTTTGACTCACAAAAGTATTATAGGAAATCCAAACAGTCTAATGCAAAAGGAGTTTATAGTAAGATTTTGTTGAATTTCGTTGAAAGGCCAATTAACATCGAAATCATGCATGATGGTGAAACATTTCGTCCTTCCAAAATCTCAAGTTTATGTAGGCAAGAGACTATATTCTAAAGTCACTTTTTTGGACAAATTTTCTATAGTTTGAAATTGTTTCTTATTCTGTTTAAAAACAAAAAGATGAACAAAAAGATGAGGGCCTTGAGCTGGATTGGTGGATCGTTTAAAATAAGGTTAAAAAAGTATTACTGGATAAATTTTTGCAGTTGTGTGTAGAAGACTTGTATACTTTTTCTAAATCTAAACACCATCGCGCCATTCTTGAGAAAAAGGCCCCGATATATCTTAACTGGAAAATTTTGTATCTTTATAATCCTGAATCCCAACATGGTCCCCAACGACTGGGTACTATGTGGATCTTCACGATGTACCAGGCATTCGGTTGCTAACACGGTTGTCCAACCCCTGAATTCAACCTCCTCTTACGCACCTTTCATCTGTTTTCGGTTAAGTTTGGTAAAAATACTCAATAAAGATCCAGAGGCTTGCAAATCCCATTTTAAAGATATACAGATAACATTCGTTCACCAAATCACACAACAGAGAACAATTACAAAATTTGCCATGGCTTGGCTGTAGTCCTGATGAAATAGTAGTCAAAGACGAAATGAAGTCCGTGTTTCAGGTTTAATACATTTTAAAACCGTCCTGCTCACTTTAGGACCGAAGAGAAGACAGATTAAACAAACTTCAAGGAAAACAATATAGTATTCAGAAACGGACTCAAATTCATCAACAGACGTGGCAATTGAAAAAGACAAATTTCCCGTTATAAAACAACAAAATAAATAACAGCGCAAAGAAATAAAAATGTTACAGGCCAGTAAAATTTCCTGTAGCTTAGTGCTAGTACTCGAGGGGCAAATCTCTCCAAAAATCTCGTACATCTTTTGTGAAAATCCTATTGTTTTATCTGAAAAATCCCTGGAAATTCTTATGTTTGAGGGAAAATCTTGTACGCTATTTACAAGAGTGAATTGCCCCTCGCTAGTACCCTACTTGATCTATTAAACGCACAAAGTTGAAAATTAAACCAAAATTGAAAAAAACCAAAATTGATAAACTCCCCCTGCCTAATAAACGCCCATCATTAATTCCGGGCGTTTAATAGATCAAATATGGCATTCAACGACAAGCATTCGATATTATGAACGTCTTTCTTGAAATAACCAGTTTTACACATTTTCGAAGGATCCTCTGAGAATTCAGTAATAAATAAATGAATATAAATACAAAAATGTGGCTATCGTCAAAATTATTAAAAGAATCATGAATGTATATTTTGAAGATGGGAGTATAAATGAAGGAAATATCAAGATTAATTCTTACAAGATAAAAATTATAAAAGATTCTACACCAACTGAGACTACTAAAAGGGAATATTTCCGAATTCTTTTTCCTAACTCTAATCATAAAATTCTTTTATCTATGTTTTTAAAGATGATATGTTTTTATACCTCTGGGTTGTATCATTGTGGGGACTGTAGGAACGGACAATACCAAGGACTATAAGTTCGAGTACTAAGAAAAAGCATCACTTGGGACAAATACCAACAGAAACTGCTAACGTATAGCTGCAAAAGATACTAGTACGTGAGATACGCTACGTGAGCAATACGGACAGCTCTGGCAGGCCTAAGTTAGATAAAAACACATTTGCTTGTCAAGCAGCATGTTCAATATTTAACGCAGAAAGGAAGAAAAAACTATTAGAGGGCTGATCAGACAACTATAAAAACTTAATGTTTGCACCGAGAAGATCAGCGGAAACTCTGATTTGTAACGTAGAATCGGCCTGTTCTCCGCTTTTAAGCCTACCAGAGATTACCGATCTTAGTAGAAATACATAACATGTACGTGCAGAAAAACACTCAAATTTTTACAATTCTGGAACAATATTATACAGTTTGTTGTTGCTTACACGGTCCCGTTGAATTAATTGTGAAAACTCGAAGAACTTTCAATAATTACTCATTTTTTCTTTTTCAGCTCGAAAGCAGGCCTTCAGCATCTAATAAAAGCGTTTGGTAGGAGCAAGATCACTTACGCAGGCTCACCATGTTTTTCAATTTGTCCCTGCTCATTCTCTCCTCCGTAGCTGAAAGCATAGTCACCGCCAGTCAGCTGCACAGTCTCGTTTTCATTGGTGTTGTACGCCATCGAGTACTTGGCATTGTCCTGGGAACGCTTCTGTTTCCATCTCCAAATCACACATGCGATTACTGTGACAATCACGACGAAGGCAACGACGATTATGATTATGATGATAACGAAACTCAGCCCACCTTATAAAAAAGCAAACCACAAACATTAAACAGAAAAAAACCCTTTAAAAAAGCGGGGTGGGACTTTTGGAAGTCACATGAGTGCCAGAAAATCTCAAAAAGAAGTGGGGGTGATTTGCCAGAATTTGGAAGACTCGCTTGTTGCTTTTTCAGTGGGTAGCGAAATTTGTTTGCTCCGAGGCCAGTTCATCCAGTTCGAGGCCACCTAGTTTTAACTAATTGAACTAGAAAGGCAGATATTTTATGCTGCTAGCCAGTTCTTAACAAATCCTTTGCATGGTCTCAGTTCAAAACTCATGTTTCAGAAATTTTTTGCTGTTTCGGGTGCCTTTTACCCTGCCCATGCACATATTCAGTGAGACAAATTGCTGGAATTTACTGTCTTAATTTGTTACGCCGAAAGGTTTTGCACTGGACGTAAAATAAAATGCTTAGCTAAGTCTGAAAAGTGACTACAAATACAGGGGTTAATTGATGCTACTAATGAAACCGCTAAGACAGAGAGAGCTAGCAACTAGTTTCTAGCCAAGAATAATCAAGAGAAAAGGTTTTTTTTGTAAAAAAGGGGGGGGGGGGGTGCAAGGGACTTACCGGAAATCGGAGAAAACTCCGAACGCTATGGGAATTTTTGAGAATTTGAGGTACAACTTACCGGTTTTCTTACACTCGCTGCCTTTACGCTCATATCCTTTACTGCAGGTGCATGTATACCCCCCATTTCTTGTCGGTAAACAGTCCTCGTTTTCCTCACAGTCAGCGCTACCTGATTGACATACATCGGTTTCTGTTAAAAAAAATAGAAAAACCTCCTCAAATACCGTTAACGCATAATGGGGTAACTTAATAGACACTATGTACATAATGTTCTTCGCAAGTTAAGACTTCTGATCGTGAAATCTGACCTTCATTGGGAATACGGTCTTAAGTATATAAGCCTAGGAAGAGAAAAAATACTAAATAGAAAGAAAAATAGCAAAGAAACGAAGATCGTGAGCTTTTCTTTCCAGGAGGATCTTAAATAGCTGAATAGGTTAATGTTGTACCAAGATGGCTCTTTAAAATTCAAGTTCGATCCCGAGTGCTGAAAAAATGCAAATTTTTAGCCACGTATTGATGTAACTATTTTGCCAGTACAGAACGCTTGGTCGACGTGGATTTGCAAAGCGTGGCATAGTTTGACTATTGTTGGTCAAAATGGAAACTTAATGTAATCCTAAAAAAGAGAAAGTCAGCGGGGATGTACCTAGAGTGGGCATTTAACCAGAGGTTGCATTGAAAATAAAAAGGGGATACATAGCGATACGGGACTGAGAGAATGTTGCATGCATTTATGAATAATCTTAAACCGGTCACCGATTGATGAGGCACAAATCACAGACCGGGACCTGGCAAATCTTCAAAAATGACTTGAAAAAAAGAGTACTTACGACTGGCTTGCGCTTGGGTGGTTTTGTCAGCACCGAGAACATCGAGTTGTTCACTTTTAATAGCATCATTTGTAGCAGCTTGAACTTCTTTGGTTGTGACATTTGTAGATGAGAAAACCAAGAGAAAATCGACCACGAGGCTGCCCTTTTCTATCGAGGTGACAATGACAGCTGTACAACCGACCTTTTTACATACAGAATTTAACAAAACATCTTCAATCTCGGCTGCCTTTGCTTTAAAGGCCTTTGAGTTTTTATCCTTGTATTCCTTCTTGTACACCTGATTCAGTTTGAGCTTCGATACCTGACAAGGCAACAGGATAAATGATATAGATTTTAACAAAGTAAATTGTTGTAATATGTATTTATCTTTACCAAAACGAGAGAGTACAGAAAGATAGAAATGAATTCAAATATAAAATGTTTAAAGTTGATACAGGCTTAGAAATTGTTGTTTTGGTCGATAGCTGATGCCGGTGAAAACATTCATTACCTCGACAACGATCAAAAGGTTAATAACGAAGACAATAGAGTGATGAGGTGATGGATTCTTAGGCTTTGACAACATAAGTTGAAAAAACACAACGAAATAACTTTAAATGTGGGAAATCAGCTAGTTCTGTCTCATACTGCCCGAGAAAAAAAAGGCCCATTAATTCAAAATGAGGCGAAATTTGGCACGTCGAAATTTTTTGTATTTAAGATTTTTGAGAATTCGCATAGTAAACTATTACATGAGGTCAAGAATCAAAGTTATGTATCCTTTTTATCTATTAAATGTCAATTATGTCACTTTCCTCATTTACATCATATTCGTTATCATTATCAATTATCTTTATCGTACGAATCATCATCATCACCATCATTGTCGGTTCTTGAACTAACTTCGTTTTCACCCTGATAAAATAGTTCTAACTCAGTGGCGTAGCGAGGGGGCGGGCGCCACCCCTAATGGCAAAAAATCTCTTCAGTTTCGGTTGAAAAAGGCATTATCTTGGATCCAAAAGGGTGAAGACCCCAATGTTCTCTGCTCAACTCGCCTTTGCCCAACCCCCTCCCCCTTCCCCTCCCAATCTTACCACCCAGGCTACCCTTTCTCAACTGTACTATTTCTTTCATTTGTTCAAGGTATTTGCACTTTTCACCCCAAATTTTGAACTCTACGGAAGGCACAATTTCCTGTTGGAGTACTCTTGTGCTTTTCGAAGGTTATACTTATATTCACACTTATACTCTTAATTACACTCTTTGAATGCTAAAGCATCATTATTTTTACTCCACATTCGCATAAACTAAGGAAATATACCACTTTATTTTGGTATTCCTGACATGGGGTTGTGTGTGAAAAAGCTGCCTGGGGGGTTGAGCGAAATTCCGAACGGGTGCTCAAGCCCCCCAAGACTCCACGAAGCCGGTACCTATGGGACTGAATATAAAGCTACCTGTATGGTTTTGCCTCTAAGATTTTGGTAATATGTTGCTAGGTTTATGTTAAATATCCACAACAAAATTCTGAAAAGTTATCCGAAATTTTCTTCGACGATGTTTATCCGCCGAAAATTTATCTGACGAAATCTTTTGTTGTTAATGTAGTCAAAATAAAAAAATTCTAAAAATAGATTTTTATGACGTCATCACTCTTAAACTATGAAAATGGCGATTACAATGGTAACAATGATAATGATAATGGCGATTACAACTGAGAGTGATGATGATGATGATTACGACAGTGATTTGACAGTGATGGTGACTATAGCCACGAAAACGAATTTGAAAGGACGAAACGAACCTTAATTGCATGGCCTTTTACTGGCTTGCATTTGCCATTCACCATCTTTTCCCATCGTTTGTTGCATTTGCACATCGCCCCAGCTCCAGGCATTGTAACACAGGTAGTTCCAGCCGGACACTTTGCACTCTGACATCCATCTATAACCAAAATTCTTTACCTATCTTTAAAATGACTAAATTCAAGTTCAACTGTTAAAAACAAAACAGATTAAATGCAAGGAATATCTGAACTCGATCACCATATTGAAACAATGGGATACCAGGGGAAAATTAAAGATATATGTCAAGGGTATATAAAAATTATACATTTTGTGCAAAAACAGTAATAAATATTAGCTAAACATGGATAGTCGGAGGATCTTGCAGTGTTTCTCGACTTCTTAATCCAAGAAGATAGTATGAAAACAACATGTTGGGAACAGATGAGTATAAAAGTATAGCAAGAGATGACCTATCTTGCAAGTCTTTATATCCATCTTTATTGTGCTACAGCAGGTGTTTCTTAGTATTGGTAAGCATTCGATTCAAATTTTTTTCAATTCAATTATATTCGTATACTACAGAAAATGAGTACTATATTAAAACTGTAATATACACGACCCAAGAAAAGTATGGACTTATCTAGCTTTTGCTGTTAGCAAGAAGTATAATTGAAAATTAAAAGCAAAACAGTAGTTAAAATAATTGAAACAAGGTTGGCTATATACTTAATAAACTGGAACAAGATAATATAGCATGTGGATTACATTTCATTTTTCTCTCATTTCATAACTCTAATACTATGACAGCATTTGAATGACAGCATTTGAATGACAGCATGTGAATGACAGCACTTGAATGACAGCAATTGAATGACAGCATGGGAATGACAGCTTTTGAATGACAGCATGTGAATGACAGCACTTGAATGACAGCATTTGAATGACAGCATGTGAATGACAGCATGTGAATGACAGCATTTAAATGACAGCATGTGAATGACAGCATTTGAATGACAGCATTTGAATGACAGCATTTGAATGACAGCATGTGAATGATAGCATTTGAATGACAGCATTTGAATGACAGCATGAAAATGACAGCATTTGAATGACAGCATTTGAATGACAGCATGAGAATGACAGCATGTGAACGACAGCATGAGAATGACAGCATTTGAATGACAGCATTTGAATGACAGCATTTGAATGACAGCATTTGAATGACAGCATTTGAATGACAGCATGAGAATGACAGCATGAGAATGACAGCATGTGAACGACAGCATGAGAATGACAGCATTTGAATGACAGCATTTGAATGACTGCATGAAAATGACAGCATTTGAATGACAGCATGAGAATAACAGCATTTGAATGAAGGCATTTGAATGACAGCATTTGAATGACAGCATTTGAATGACAGCATGAGAATGACAGCATTTGAATGACAGCACAGCATGAGAATAACAGCATTTGAATGAAGGCATTTTAATGACAGCATTTGAATGACAGCATTTGAATGACAGCATTTGAATGACAGCATGAGAATGACAGCATTTGAATGACAGCATTTGAATGACAGCATTTGAATGACAGCACTTGAATGACAGCATGTGAATGACAGCATTTGAATGACAGCATGTGAATGACAGCATGTGAATGACAGCATGTGAATGACAGCACTTGAATGACAGCATTTGAAGGACAGCATGAGAATGACAGCATTTGAATGACAGCATTTGAATGACAGCACAGCATGAGAATAACAGCATTTGAATGAAGGCATTTTAATGACAGCATTTGAATGACAGCATTTGAATGACAGCATTTGAATGACAGCATGAGAATGACAGCATTTGAATGACAGCATTTGAATGACAGCATTTGAATGACAGCACTTGAATGACAGCATGTGAATGACAGCATTTGAATGACAGCATGTGAATGACAGCATTTGAAGGACAGCATGAGAATGACAGCATTTGAATGACAGCATTTGAATGACAGCATTTGAATGACAGCATGAGAATGACAGCATTTGAATGACAGCATTTGAATGACAGCATGAGAATGACAGCATGAGAATGACAGCATTTGAATGACAGCATGAGAATGACAGCATGAGAATGACAGCATTTGAATGACAGCATGAAAATAACAACATAAGCAGCCGCTTCAATGTTTGTTACACTGAATACAGGGATACACAAATCAGTACAGCAACAAAAGAGATGGAAGTGATAATTCTGAAAGACAGGACTGACCCTCGCATTTTCTGAATCCGTCTCCGTCAAAGCCAGAATCACAGCGGCAGCTGAATGAGTTTTTCGTGATAATGCATCGAGCTCTTTTGTTGCACAGACTCGAGATCTTGTTTAGTTTTGCGCATCGTTGCGGATCTGTTGTCAAAAAATTAGAAAGGTGGTGTAAACCGAGGAAATAATTTGCAATTACAATGTTATAAAAAATAAATACGTTCAAAGGTTTTTAGACAATTTACTACTATAATACGAATACGGGCTTTTCTCCTGAAGGGAAAAAAGTAAGATATCAAAGGCAACCAATACGCGCTAAAGCGGTTGGATCTCTAAAATGATCAAAACTTAAAGTCTCTGAAGGAATCGTTCTGTTAAACATTGGGCATGAAAAAGGTGCAGGCTTAACTGTCAAGCTCCACTGTGGGTTCATTCTAGCAGCTCTGCCAGCCTCCATTTTGGTTATATATGTCGTAAGACTACCCATTTTAGCTAAACCTGAGGATAATCTGTTCCAAATGGCAAAATTCCTTGTGGCTTCTTTGAGAACGTGTTTTCTCTAGCCTTAAACACGTGAAACTGTTATCTGGATCAACGCTGATTGGACTAGATCGCTACACGAGATCACGGAGAAGCCAGGGTTATACCAACACCAAAAAGAGGTCAATGTAAAATTACATAGCATGTGGTACATATCATTGATGGGCAAATAATGCTAAGAGGAGTGCGAAAGGAACTTAATAGTATCAAGAAACATAGTCTGACAAAATCAGTAAAAACCAGCGTATAAGAGCCTTATAAAGTTCACAGACAAAAATAATGGAGTTAGGTCCTACACTAATAGAACTGATTCAGCCCGAAAATTGAAAGTTTTTATTTCGCAGATCAATATAAAATTTGGATAGATAAATTTGGATGAAACTTCAAGCTACTTAGGGAACCAAACAAGCCTGCTATTAGGAAACGTATCAAGATTCTAGTCAAATTTGTCTGTTCTTATACGCTTGTGTTTATTGTAGCAACAGATGAAAAAAGCTTACCGTTCTGAAGCAAATTGACAGTTTTCCTCATGAGATCATACGTATTTGTCTGCGAGAAGTCTTTGTCTTTAGCTTCAGTTGCAACGCCTAAATCTTCTAAAGAACGGTTCTTCAGAAATTCTAAATTATTTCCATGCACTAGCTTCCTCTTCAGGTATTCCATGCTGTTGAAGTTAGAAAACTTCGGGTTCATAAACACATCTGAAAGTGTCATTTGTTTTCCTTTTGCCTGGGATATTCCAGAACTGGTGAAGAAATCTTTGAGTGGCGTAAAAAGTACACCATAATTGTCCTCAGTTTTGGCACTCATAAAGTCACGTAGATTCTTGCTCAACGAGTCGAACCCAAGGCCAGTTATGTCTTGGACTTCTGCTAATGAAATATTCAGGAACGGTTTGAGCAGCTTGGTAGTGTTGAATGCAGTTTTGATAATCTCGTCTGATGACTGATTAAAGCACATTTGAAATACATTTCTTATCGTCATGCTTTCAGCCCATGGGTTTTTTATGCTGCATGCTCTAATAACATCTTTCAAAGGCTTCTTCGTGAAACTCCTTTGCATTCTGGCAACAACATCATGCATGTGAAAAAGAATGTTTATGCTTTTGTGCGGATTGAAAAGAACCATATTCCTTGCACTTTGAGCCAATAGCTTTCCTACATCAGGTTCTGCCTCTGACTTTAATAGCTCAAACAATTTCCTAGATATATGGTGAGTATTCATGAAGTACTCACTGACATATTTGTCCTTTTTCATCTGTTCGACAGCCTTAAGAAGAAACGGAAGCCCGGTCTCCAAAAACGGCATATCTTTAATCCGGGAAACGTTGATACCGAGAGGAACTTTCTCCCTGACACCAAGGTGTAATTTTAAGAAGCCAAGCAGTATCTGGGCACTGTGGGCTGTATGTGACTTACTGTCGAAGCCAACAAAGACGTCAAGTAGCCTTTTGATTGTGAAATTGTAAGAGTCAAAACCTTCAACTGGGCCACGGAGCAGTGCCTTGATGTCATCATTGGGATACTTCAAGTACTTCTTAATGCCAGGATTACCCTTGATTGACTTAATATATAATGGGATCTGCCACGCCGATTTAGAGAGGCGCTTTATCATATCAAGGAAGGTGGCATTCTTTAGAGATGATAAGGGTATGCCTCTATTTGCGCTCAAACTGCTAATTGGAACACTAAAGTCAGGACCTGAAAGAATGAAGATTTGTGGTTTATGTAAGGATTGCGTAATTATAAAAGTAACTACAAAAAGGAAAAAATTGGAGACCATGATTTTGAGTATATAGGAACTGCGGCACTTCGCAATACAGGAATTGAGTTTTAAAGCTTGAAGTCATAAGATTTTCTGACAGCATAATTTGAAAAGCATAATGAAATACCTTAAAGTGCAAATAAGTTAAATCGGTTGCGAATTGACAGACATAGAGCAAGTGAAAGAGCTGAATTTGCTTATGGATTACGTTGACTTGGACGTTTTTCGTAGAACCAAGAACAAATTATAATGATTTGATGGGAAAAGAGCCTGTGCTTATGAGGACATACCTCAGCCAACATCTGTAGCTCATTTAGCCTTTGTACAGTCAGATGTATTTCGCATCGCGCTTTTTGGGCATGTACTCAAAATCAAAATAATTCTTTATGACGTCAGGACTCTGTTATGTGAGGCTTCCTATATGTTATCTACCATAAATAAATTACAAGAAAAAACTATAGAGTGAATATCCTGTTATTTTAGAGGGGTTGCACAGCAGTCGGAAAACATTAAGAAACTCCAGTAATCGTGGAGTGAATGCTATTAAGGGTACAAATGTGGTTCTGTTGCGTTTTTACACAAATGGGAACTGATAAATAACCTGTATAGACTTCTTAAGAAATTCTACAAAAAACTCACTTGGGAACTCTTCCTTGCTCAGCTTCGCCAGATCCTGAAGAACTCCGAGTACTGTTCGATTTAAAAAATCATCGTTGGACAGACCTCGTGCAAATTTGATTTCATTAAAAGTAAGGGTATTAAGAATAGTGTTGTTGACATGGAATTTTTTTGCGACCATGTCAATTAGTTGTTTCACTGGAGCTATCGAGACAGCTAGTCCTGGCAATGTTGTGTCCATGTTCTTTCCCATAATGAGGTGTTTAATTTGCATTGTTAACATTTCATAAAGTTCAACTTTGCTCATCGCCACTATGCCAGGGCGATTCAACACCAGGTTCATGCCATAGAATGTCCTATGAAGCACCTCCGCAGTTTTCAAATCCATCTTTTGCAGCAACGCAATATTTCGCGCAGAAAGCTTTAGCGCCTGTGCGACGTCTTGCTCCCTTTTATCGGCTATCAAACTGATAAATTTTATTAGAGGAGTGCGCTCAATTTCTGCCTTTGTTTTACCAAGGATCTTAGCGATTTCTTCGTTTGCCAAATCATTGACGTGAACTTCCACGTTTTCACTCGCATTTACCCGCGCGGCTGCACTTGCTTGTTTGTTAACAAGAGTCATAATTGAATTCATTGACAGAAAATAGAAGTACTTTGTGGGGTATAGGATAGAGCTTAATTTGTCAACAATGATCGGGAGTTGGTTTAATGTGGTACTGTTGAGCCCATTGATAACATCCTGCGAAATGTTGAAAATGTTCACCATTGTGGAGACGTTCATTTGTAAAATCTGAAATGATATATCCAAAAGTGAATTGTTATTCAAATTTGTTACGCTAAGTCCTTGCTTCTTGGCAACAAAGAAAATTGGTTCATGAAGAGGTGTCTGCTTTTTATTAACAAGATACCTTGCCAAGATTGCATTTTGAGTCAACTTTATCAGACTTTCGAATGGCATATTGAGCTGCGTTGCAAAATCACCCACTTTTATAGACAAAATTTCTGCAGGGAAATTTTGCAATGGAACTAATTTGAGTAGCGGAAAATCCTCAGGTAAACCAAGACACTTGAGTGAAATTTGAATTAAAGTCATTTTTCTCAGTTCTTGTTGAGATATATTGCATTTTTCTGCAGAGCTTGCAACACTCATGCTCTCCATTCCCATTGCTATGGACGCGAATCTACTCATATCCTGGGCCATCTTCTGATTGGCTAACTGAAAACTCTGACTAGCTGCCTGGGTTTTGCTGGCTGACCCACGTACCATAGCAAAGGCCATATTCCTTCTTGATGTTAAGATTTCATCAATAATCGTTTGATCCTTTAAAAGCATTTTGAAATATTTCTCGGGCATTTTGGAAATGGAAATGAAAAAACGCTCTCGGGTTTCATTTAGGATTTTTGGCAGCTTCTTGAGAAGAACTGGATATAAATCGGTCAAATACCGCCGACTAACCAGCTCAGAATCACTGGTTTCGAGTGCAGATGAAATTGATGTGTTACCAGAAAGCATCATTAGAGATGTTATGACTTGCATTGTCACTGCCGGCGAGTCAAAAGAAGATGCCATTTGAATAACTTGTAGGAGAGAAACTTGATAACCAGTGATTCCTGGTATCATTTGAAACCCATCATAGTATGCAATAACATCTGCAATTGATTTCGACTGCAGAAATTTTTCTAATGGTGGCGACAATGGCAGCCAACTCTTAAGGCTTTGTAGGCTCAGGCTTGGCGAAATGACTTTTAAAATGTCTTCTGCGGTCTTTTTTGAAAAGGCGTCAATATTGGAGCCACTACCAGAAGCCAATGTTGCTATGGGCGTGTTGAGCTTTTCTGCAAAAAATAACACGGATTCAAAGAAATAACGCGTCAATGTATCAGTGATATAGATCAGAAAGAGGCATAAAAATGTACCTACGCTCAGAGAGGGAAAGAATGTGGAAAGTGCATGGACAAAAGATAGGACGTTGCACTAACCGCTGGCGCGCATTGTTTTCTATAGGCCGAACAGGCTGTTTAGTTTTCAGAAAAAATGTAGTGCAGGCACGATGAAGGGGGCTGGTCAGCTGCAAGGCCTTGTGAGCCTGTACAAGGGAGAGGACAGGCCTGTCTCTAGTTATTGTGGTCAAGGGGGATGTCCAAGACCCAGTTGCCTACAATTTGGATACAACATCCCTTGTTTGGCGGCAAGTTTGGAAATTTGCCTACTAAGCACCCCTAGATGGCGAAAATTCCTCGTTTTTGCAATGGAATTTTTTCAAGGGGGTGTCACACCCCACATGCCCCGCCATAGCCGCCATAGCGACGGACATAAAAGAAAATGAAAGAATCAAGACTTCTGAGCGCACACAATATAGGCCATCGACAGACATATAAGTGGCTTAAGCCATCAGCTTGTGGGATTACGCTTCTTGATTGGTTTATTGACAGACGTATTAAGCCACTTCAGTTTCAGTCGATTGCCTTAAATGAAGTCTGGAGAAGAAAAGGAAGACAGTCAAATAGTTTGAATTGGAAGTAGCAGCAGAACAGTTTTTGCTGTTTATAACACAAACATGTAATAAATAACAAGTCTGCTATGTCATCTTCTTAGCAATAAAGTTGTTCGATTCATGATTTTTGAAAACAGGATTTATTTTTCGAAACAGTTTGCAGCATCCAGGGAAGAAAAGTGTTGGAATTAGGGGACAGAGTCTTCAATCTTGCTATATTGTGGCAGTTATTTACAAATTAATAATAATTTTGAAAATGGCTTTGAAAAAAGCAAACATTTTACAAAACCATTTTCAAGTTCTGTACTGCAAAAATAGTTTAAATGCTAAATTCAACATTTCTCAAGTATTAAGCTATAAAAACTTTTGATGGATATGGCAAAGCTTTCATTGGGTCTCTGCCAGGTAAGGAAATTGAAAAATCACAGTCTGTGAGCATTACATAATTGTTCAATTCACAGGCATTTCACTACGGCTTAAGACACTCATCATAGATGTTTGTGGGTTGTTTTTTTAAACATTTACTTGCCTTGCCATCAATAAATTAGAAACATTAGAGAGTTTTCATGAGGAAGTACAGTTTTATTTTAATTCCAAGATGCAGGGCATAATTTATTTTTCACCCTGCCACCGGAGGAAAATCATGCATAAACTTTCTCCAAGAATAGAAAGATAAACAAAAAAATGGTAAGGTTCCAACAACCCCAATGATGTGTCGCCAGTTTTTTAAAAAAATAAAAGGGGAAGCTACATTAAAAAGGTTTAAGCAATTTTCCTACCACTACAAAATCAATTTCTGTTTTAGTGACTGAAAATTATTCTTTATCCATGAATATCTACATTGAACTGGTATAGGGGCTTAGCTATGATATTAATTTCCTAACTGGTGAGAATATTCTTAAGCCAGATAAAAGACTGAATTTTCAAAAACATTTTCAAGGGTTCTCAGGTAGGAAAATCAATTTAACCTGTACAAGGGACCTACATAAGATATATTACTTTTGTCTTAATGTTTTTCCTTTTATAAATTTTCTGCGACCACCCAGTTGCATGGTGGAGTGGGTTTTCATGCCCTGCCAAGATGCTTTGGAGTTTAGAACAGGATACAGTCATGGGCGGAGACTTGATCAAATATTGGGGGGCAAGCCTATTGTTTTAATAAGATGATGTCACATTTCCTATTGTTTTAGAACAAAAGACCATTGTCCTCTAAAGTATTGGGGGGCGGTTGCCCCACCTCGCCCCCCTCCCAAGTGTCCGCCACTGGATACAGTATCCTGATGATCACAGCAAGCAAAAGCCTAAAACTGCCCTGTTCACTCTATTACACTGAGCACTCTATTACAGACAAGTAAATAGTAATTTCCATTATTATCTGAAATATACTTACGTATATCACTGCTAGATTGCCCATTTGCAAAGCAGATGAAAGTGAAAACAAACAATACACATAAAAGCTTCATCTTTCAAGGAGATACTGTTTACAAGCCCTGAAAATAAAACACAACAGTATGAATCGTCACAAAGTGTAGATAGCTTAGCTATATATGGGTTTCTGCCTATTATCAACTGAAGAATCTGTGCATGGGTTAGACAAAGGAGAACTAGATTTAAAAATTTTGATTGATAAAGGGATCTATTTTAAAATAGAGATCATTCAGCCTTTTTGCTGCAAACCACAAGAGGGATGTGGCTCACCAATTAGTTGACCAAAGCATGACATCATGAAAAATCTTGTTCAGAATTTCTTAATATGACAACATTATCTGAAATCATAGCATAAAATAACTCTTAATAAGCAAAATCAGTTAAATATTTTCAAAATTTGGTAATATATGGCCAATGAAAGATTTAAAGCTTGCAAACAGATTACTGTTATTCAGGCCTGGTTCACAAAGTTATGAACCAAGACAAGATTACATTAAGTTGATAGGAAAAGAGCCTGTGCAAATTGGCTATATCCAAGCAAGTTTATGGAGCTGATCTTGCACATTTAGAGGTATATATTTAATAGCGCTTTTTCAGGGTCAAAACTGAAAAACTCTAAATATATATATTTTTGTGGCATCATAACTTTGAAATGTAATGTGTGAGAAGGAAGAACCGCAGGATAGGCTGTCCGCCGGATTCTGTGAATCTTGCAATGAGTGTTGTTATACAGGTATGCAGGAGAAAGATATACAGGAACAAAGCAATACGACGATGACTTTGAAACTCTAAAGCCACATATAATTCTGATAAAATTCTATACTTATCAAAGCACATAAAGGGTCATCTGTGCCTTCTTCTCTGAGAGTGGAAACCCATTTAATCCAATGCACACACCATGAGCAAAAGCATTATAAGAGATCAGGGAGATGTTACAGGCAGAAATGTTTAGCGGTAGGAAAATTCTAACAAAAATGTCTCTCTTGATTTATATATATTGAATTATTCTCGTACTGGTTTTAAGACATTTCCATGCATTTCCTTGAATGAAAAAATAAGAGAGCCTTTTTTATAAGAAACAAACTCCTTATATTATGAAAAATTAGGGAACCATGGTACTGATCACCCTCAGCCTTGAGCTCCTTGAAAAACCAGGGAAGTTGAGCTGTTTATAGATTTGGGGTGGGAAGGGGAAGGTTGGTTTCAAAGCTTTTGATTCCTCAACAATAAAAAAGACAAGATAAATATGACTCATTTAATGTTTTAAAATACAGTTTAGGAGAGGGGATAAGCCCTCCAATTTTTTAGAAATATAACAGAAAAATCTAAAGGAGCAATTAAGTGTCTTTTGAACTTGAAAGTTTTTGCAACCATTGAAATATGTTGCAAACTGGCTGAGTGGCCAGTGGAAGACCTGATATTTACTGCAAGGATATTTGAAGTGTTGCCAAGGTTAAAAAAGTTAGAACTGCATATCCTACTAAATTACTTTAATTTGACAGAAAAGGAGCCTGTGCCTAAGTGGTTTTCTCTCATCCAGGTTTGGATATACTCGACTTTCTTCTCTTGCATTAGATAGATGCTTTTGCTATTTTCAAGGCGTTCTTTTGAATTACATAGTCATTATGAAAATATCAAAATGAGATTTCCAGGATGTCATAATTAGCCACCACTTCTTGACTTTGCCATAAAGCCAGCTACACCATAACAAGGGCATGCTATATTCTTACTTAGTAGGCTGCAGCTAAACCATACCAGGGGCATGTTCTAGTGAGGACCTGAGGAAGGATCAATTCAGTTGAGTCATTAAGTCGGTCAATTGCCTCAGAAGACCTTGTTTCTATAACCTGCCTCTAAATCTTGACCTGTTGAAATCGAACTTAGTTGGATATCTGAAAAAAATATTCGCAAACTATGTAATATTTGCAACGTCTTGATCTACAGAAATAACTTAACAAACTACAAATTCTTGTTTAGGGTCAAACCACAATGCGATGTTTACACATTCAAATGTTGAAGGCTTTTGGATCTTCATCTCACAACAAACTTATCTTTAGAAAAAGAAATTGATAGGCAAACAAAAATACATGGATCATTATTTATCGCAGCATAAACAAGATCTTTCAAATACGACTGGTGTGCATAAATTATTAACCCTTCGGCACGGTACGAGTTGGGCATTGATAGATACAGATCACCAACGACCACCATTTTCAATGCTGAAACTTAACTAACAATGGTGCTTTACCATTAATAAACAGCAACGATTGCGTATTTCTTTACTATCATCCCTTGGAATTTTTGTTCCTTAAATTCACAATCTATTAAATTAGGTAAATGACTTTATTTGCTGGAAATATTAACAGTTCTGTGCTCACAAAGCACCTTGGACTTGTAGGTGCTTCCTAATCGGCCTAATCCAATGCAGAAACATGCAACATGAAACTTCCCGACTACAACATTGTGTGATATTTGAAAAGCAACTAAAAGAATAGGGTGATGTATTTCCGAGTAATTAAAGACTTACCCTACTCTTGAATATCATTCGCTTGAACTGTGACACTTGAAAGTTGTAGCTAGCAAAGACACGATGTCCCCTCAGACTCCCCGATCTGAACTCGTTTACGGGTGGGGCCGCGAATCTACCGCGAAACAGCGACCGCAACAGCGTACTTTCTGGGTGACTATTTTCTTTTGAAATTTGACAGCTGTGACTAAACTGTTGGTTTCTTCTTCTGACCTATACGGTCTACGCTAAAGTTGTGTTGAAAATCCCCAACGACAGATAAAATCCAAATTTCCACCAGGGAAGCCGGAGAGGGGGGCGCGGGGGGTCAACCGCCCCTGTTGCCTTTCGATAGGAGGGGCAAGGGGTGATGCTAAAGTGCCCATTTCATAAAAAAGCCCTTGATGCCGGCCATTTGTAGGAAATCCATGAGAATCATATGAAATCCAGAGTGTATTGCCTCATTTATGACGACATTTCTCGAAACTTATGAAGACATTTCTTATGCCGTTTAACTGAAACTATAAAATCCTCTTTGGATAAAACAGATTTGGCTGTGGAATTTTCATTGATCTTCAAAAGGCTTTTGATACAGTTAACCATGATATACTTCTAAAAAGTTGGAACATTATGGTATCAGGGGCACTGCTTTAAGTTGGTTTCAATCTTACCTTAGTAAACGCAAACAGTTTGTTTCAATTAATGGCCATTCTTCTTCTCTCACAAACATATCTTGTGGTGTTCCCCAAGGATCAGTTATTGGGCCTCTGCTATTTTTAATCTACATCAATGACCTACCAAATTGATCACAGTTTCTATCTTTTTCCTTTTTGCTGAAGATACCAACATTTACTGTGACTCTGATAACCTTCAACTTTTAACCAAAAAAATCGACAGAGAACTAAAGAAAGTTAAGCTTTGGCTTGATTCAAATAAGCTTGCACTAAACATTGAAAAGACAAATTTTGTACTTTTTCACTCCCCAAGGAAGAAATTTTCAGAATTCACCAAGGTCAAAATTGGTAAACAGTATATTGAAAGGACTAAGCATGTAAAATTTCTAGGAGTTCTCATGGACGAACATCTGACTTGGAAGTACCACAAAACTGAGCTTTGTAAAAAACCTTCTAGAACTGCTGGTATTTTCTTCAAAGTGCGGCATTATGCCCCCTTGCCTACTCTTGTCTCTCTCTACAACTCACTTTTCTTCTCCTTCCTCAACTATGGTATTTCATCTTGCGGATTGACTTATGAAACCTACCTAAACCCACTCTTTAATCTTCAAACGAAAATTCTTCGCTGTATTAAATTTGAGCCCCTTCCTTCCTCCTAGCATGCCACTTTTTCAGTCATTAAAGACTTTAAAAATTGTGGATATTCTGCGCCTGAACATCTTAACCTTTGTTTATAAATCTCTTAATAAGCTATCTCTTTCATGCTTTCATGATTACTTTCAGACAAATTCATCAGTTCATAGAATTGGGACTCGCCAGGCTACAAGAGGCGATCTTCTTAAGTCTATAAAAAATACTAAAATGTATGGTCTTCAAACAATTCAGTACTTTGGTTCAAAACTTTGGAACACTCTTCCACTATTTATGTGTTGCTTGCTCTACTGTGGTTTTTCGCTCAAAATTGAAAAGATACCTTCTTGATTCATATTCACAAAACTAAATTTTAATTAAACACATATGATCTATCCCATTGAGGTTCATCTGGATTTTGGTTAATATGTACTGCCTTTGTTTTTTTAAATAATTTTTGGTTCTTTGTTTTTTACGGAGGAGGCTCTTTCTCGATTACCTTTCTAGTTTACCTACTTAGAGAGCTCCACCTTAATCGGTCAATCTTAAATTCAATCATGTAGAATAATTTTTTAATTTGTTTTTAGTGTTGTTAGTTTTTAGTTCTTAGTGTTGTAATGTATCTTAGTTGTAGAGTTTTGTGTATGAATTGTATTTAGGATTGATTGATGAATAAAAAACGAAAAAAAATGAAATGAATATTATGCCAAAATTTAGCCGATTTTTAAGATACCGACAGAAAATCGAAAGAAAATGACAGTTACGAAAGAATTGTTGGTAGCTGGGAATTAATTGCCCTTTCAAATGCCCTTTCACTCAAGCCCGCCACATTTTGCCGCTTGGTCGTTCCGGCGTCCCTGATTTCCATCAACTTTCACTGCCAAAGACGAAAGGGCGTCTCTAAATGTTCCATTCATCCGGCAACATGCAAGGACCGAGGAGCATATTACGAATTTTCAAGTATCCCCCAACACTTTGTTTGTCGGCACATTAAAGATTTTTGCCGGGTAAAAGATTGAATTTTTGTCTTGGTTTTTGAACTATGCTACAGTTTGAGGCTTTTAAGTCCAACCTCCCCCCAGATAGTTATCCTTGGGCCTGTGAATCCACCATATATTGCACATAGAGCCAATCTTTCCAGCATTCACTCATCACCATGCCCTTAAATGTTATCGTTGGTTCCCCCTTTACCTTCTACCATCCGCCTTTCAAACATTTATTTCATGAAAATAAGCACCACACTGAATAGATGTTATGAATGTAGAATCTAACACGAAATCATAGGCCTGTCTATCTTACCTCTAACTTAGCTAGTAAGTATGAGATCTGAATTTCATTTCGAGCCGTTTTTTGTTGAGAACCCAGTGGCCCCCGATGAAAATCTTCATGCATTTCTAGACCGGCACTCAAAATACTTAAGAACCCTGCTATACAATGAGTCAGAAAGTAAAAGCGGTGTTAGAGATCACATTATGGCTCTATTTCGATATTGCTCTTAAAGTGCCCTTGAAAAAAAAGGAGCTGATTTTTACAAACTATTACTTTCACTTAAGGATACTTTTATTTCAGGGGTGTTGTTGAGGGGGGAGGGTTCTCTTAGAATTAGCCATTTACTTACAGTGCCCGCACGCACAAAAAATGTCAAATGGAAATCGGCCTTAAGATTTGTCTTGCGTCTTTCGGTTAAAGAATTTGATAAATTGTTATAAAATCACAATCACAGATCACAGATCAAACAGTCAATGATAACAAGATGGGCTTATCAAGAAAGATCGTTATACTTAGCACGTAGATATGACTGGTGAATGACATGTTTTACAAATCTGCTTGACAAGCCAAAAAGGTTACATACTGTCCCAAAATATTTGCCTGCTCGTCATCAGAGTACAACAGGCTCAAGTTTATAATAAAATATGTTGTAAATTGAAATTAGAATTTTTAAATCAAAATGACATTGCAGACCTTTTTAAGGCAAGTCCTTTTCTTCTTTCTCTAGAGATATATATTTATCATTAGGTAACTTTTTAAGATGGAAATTTAAATCGGTGGTTAATATCTAAATTTTATGTGTAAATTATACAACAACCTTGACTGTAGTCAAGGCTAATTGAATCTTCCTCTAAAGTCGGCGACATGCCTACGCCATGGCATCTACATTCCTAATACATTAGTTCACGAAATATTTGAATTTACCCAGTCAATGAAGTTATACACTTTGACATAAACGCCAAATGCATCTTTCTTGCCACAGCCTTCTCCCCAGCTCACAACGCCAATAAGAACGTGCTTCTTTGTTTTGGCATTCCATACTGTCAAAGGTCCTCCAGAGTCTCCTTTGCAAGCATCTCCTTTGTCACCATCACCTACAAATGAAACGGCAATTCATATTTCGGCTCGTTATTGTAAATAACTAAACTCAGTTTATTAAAATACCGAAACATGATTTACCAAAAAAGGGTAGTAAAAGAAAATATCAAGCCTTAGATAAAAATAAGAAGAAAAAATAGGCTGTTGAAAACTTTCACTCATTTTAGCAAAACAGAGCAGATCTTATCAGCTAATCAACGAGGCTACTAAAAATGTTTCGTGAAACTGTAATTTAGTAGTTTTAGAATCTTCAGATCGTTCCAACCAGACCATTTAAATCTTCAGAAATATGACGGAAATTTTTTCTACAATTAATCCACTGAAACTTTTGGTACCGGGTTTTTTGGTACTTATTATATATTATGCGGTGTGAAAACAACAACATAAAAACAACACGTTTTAAAAAGCTAACAGCCTTTCAGACAGATGCTGGCTCGTCTCCCCAACAAAAATTGCATTGGTGCATGTTATTTGTTGTCCAATTGAAAATGAAATGATATTTGCGGGATATAGTTACACAGAAGCCATTTCATAACACCTTTGAGTGTCAAGATGGGATGCCTAAGACTTTGAACAATTGATCGTGGGGGGATGGGAGAAAGGGCAGTTTCAAGTAGGAAGCAAGAGCTTTCATCTTACCTGCACAAAACATGTTGGCGGTCAACGGATGTGACATGGCGCTATTACAACGCCCATGATCAACCAAAGGTATCTTCACCTCTCGCAATCTTTTTGTTGTCTTGAGTTTATCTTCGCGCTTTTTATCCTTACTTCCCCAGCCAGCAATCATTGCTTCTTCTCCTGGTTTTAGTAGCTTGAAGTCACTGTCATCATAAGGTAAGCAAATCGGTATGACGTAATCAGTTATTATAACTGGTTTATCAAGCTCGACCAGAGCGAGGTCTGAATCAAACGTTGGATGATCAAAACGAGGGTGAGTGTAAAGCATTCTGATGGATCGAATCTGCTCATGTGCTTCATTCCTGACTCTTGTTTTGCCAAATTTTACATCAAGATCTTTTCTTTTAAGCAGGCCTTTAAAAAAGAGATACAATATGAATAACCTTAGGCTTTTTTAAAAGAATACTTTTTGTACATGAAATTTCCTACTTTTACTGGTTACATCTAGGGGCATCATGTCACACTGTAAATCAGTTATTATTTTTTCATTACTGAATGTATTGTATAAATAATTAAAAATAAAAAATCAAATCAAACAAGTTTTAACATTTGAGCTTCTTCAAGCAAATTTTAACATTTGAGCATATTTTTTCATGCTAGGCAATTTTCCAACAGAAACTTGTTGGGGACTGTTTTCTAATGCTGTATTTAGAAGTATGAGAGAGAAGTATGTTTTTATTCTCTGTGTCTAACGTTTTATGACAACCAGCAAATGATGTTGATTGATTTATTTTGCTGGCTTCAATTGTTTTTTCATATTTCGTGTACTAGAGTTTCTTAATTTTTTCAGATTGTCAATTACTTGCTTGTTATAGCTAGTTTTTTTAAAAAAGCAAGTTTACTGTCATTTAATTTCGAGTACATGTCAAAATTTGGGCCACAAAACCATTTTAAGCGATTTTGCTAAGTGGAGGTGTGAAATACTGTACAGGTTTGAAATAGCACTTTGCACAATCAAAGCCAATTGAATTGAAGCTCAGGAAAAATCATAAGGAAGAATCTATGATATAGAACGAGGGATATACATATCCTATGATTGATGTGTTCAGGCAATATTTGGAAAAACGTGAATGTACTTTTTACATGAATGAATGAATGATTTGGAGCCCACGTTCCTATGCGTTACTTAAAATGACCTTAAGTAATAATAATAACAATAATAATTATATATAATACTAATAACGGATGTTAACAGATCAACATAGCATGGCTATTCTCTGTTAAATAATAAATAAGATATTGTCTTTAATTTAAGAAATATTGTCTTGAATACATCAATGTTGTCTATAAATCGTTGAAAAAACTTTTAAACTAACTTAATACATTGTACCTTGTTAAAAACATATGTAACCATAGCCAATAGAAAAATGGTGGGACCTCGTTGTCACGAAATGGCTATGTAAATTTCAACCTTGCCACTTGTATATAGATAAAAAATCGATTGTAGAATCTGTCTCAAACAACCTCCATATCATATGTAATGGCTCCGTATGACACAAGGTATGATCCCGTAGCGTTGCGACACCATTTAAAATATTGAGGGGAAAGAACAACATCTGAACGTGATATTAGCAGCCTTATCATAACTGTTTGTTAAAAAAACTCACCGACAAAACAATGTGCAGCAGTAAGAACCCATTTTCTTGCGATAAGTGACCCGCCACAGATTACTTTCTTACTCGTCTTGCTCCAGAACATCGCTATCCATGGGTGAGTACCAGCTCCAGCAATTCGTCCTCCAGCAATGCGCTGCCTCGTTGTGAACTTGGGGATACCACACTCTGTACGAAAAAAATCTAAACTTAAATCTGCTTCATCATTAAGTTTTTTTTCAGGGCGAATCTGCCGTGTTCTATGCACTGGAGATTACTTCTGAAAATTTTTGTGGAAGAAAACTTTGTGTGGTTATTTTCTTAGGTGGAATTATAAAAAATGATGAAAATTTGTAAGTAAAAAAGCTCTAAAAGCAATTTGAATTTTCTTCTTGTGTAAACAACATTTTAGATAGTAAATTAAAAATATAGTTCAGCCTTGTAAGTCTTTGATTGATACTAAAAATGAATAGAACGCACAACAAATTTATGAGGTTGTCCTCTCTAAACATTATATTCTCCGCAGAGACCTGGGAAGCGCATGAGCACTTTGATTCAGTGATCCTTTCCCTTCTCAACAACCGGAGCATTTCCTTCTACCTAGTGCAAAATGAGCTTCAAACGATTTCTAAATTACTTTTTTCGTCAAAACATCTTCTTATAGAACCCAATTTCATGTCATTTTAAAAAATTGCTTTGACGAATAGATGTTGTGATGACATCAAGCAAAATAAAACAGGGACCAAAAATTTCCTCTTGCATGAGTGAGTATCGGCTCAAGTGACGTCATAAGGTAGATTATTATCTGTAAACAAGTTAACAAATTCTTAGAAAGAATAGTTAAGAGCATTACCTGGTATTTTTTCACCCAACACTCTTAACTTTGCACTTGACGTAATTTGTCCGGCTGCATTCGACACCACGCACGTAAATATACCGGAATCTGAAAAGCGGGCATTCTTAATGAAGATGGCTTTTCCCAACGCCAAGATTCTAGATTCTTTATCTTTGACTAGGAATGGCTCCCCGTCTTTTAACCACTTGGTCTCCAAATCACCACCTCCACTTGCACTGCATTGTAAAACGGCAGCTTTTCCAACCGGTATTGTTTGGTTTTGAGGCTCTTCTATGAAAACTGGTTTGCCTATTGAATAAAAGAGATTCGATGAAAAATCTGACGTGCGTCAATTTTCCGTAAATTGTACAGTGCACAAAAATATGGCGGTCACACTTTCAACGACCAAGCCAGTGAATGGATAGGGTCATAAGGACCTGGTCACCGTGGTAACAATAAAATTGGAGTGTAGTTTATAATAGCCCTGGTCAATTTGGTTCATCAGCATACATTATTTACACTAGAACGTAGAACCTCCATGTAAAGAATACTTGTGCCAACAGAAATACTCTCCGTTGGGAGCACTGCTTTGAGATTATTCCTACACAGCTTTGCTCATAAGGAAGGAATCTTTAAACGAATGCTTTTATCCGTTGTCTAGATGACAAGAAATCCTTTAATGGAAGTTTTACAGCACTCTGATTAGTACAAAAACATGAAAGATCTAAAACTCGTTACCAAAGCTTCTCGAAATAAGAATAATTATCTTTGAAAAGAGAAAGTACATTTGCCAACACAGAAAGTATAAAGCTATAAATTTGAATAAAGAAAGTGGCTTTGAAAAAAGCAAACATTTAGTAAACTAAAGTGTTTGCTTTTTTCAAAGTGTTTGCTTTTTTCAAAGCCATTTTCACGTTTTGTACCACCAAAAGATTGTTTGAAAATAGAAAGTCAATAATAGATAATTCATGAAAGAAACACAAAGTCACTGTTACCATGGCCTCAAAAGTCTTTGGACTACGTATGCCTATAAATAAGATAGTTTTAATATTGACAAATTTGCTTTGAGCATTAGACCTGAAACAAAGGACCAATATCTTTCCAAAAGCCAATTTGTACCTGTTGTAAACATTTTGTACCAACAATCTGGTACAGTTTAAACAACGAATATTATAGATTTATACATACTCATGCATTCGGGTTGTCTTCCACTCCATTTTCCTCCTGACTGGCACCTTCTGACTTGATTACCCACTAACTTATAGCCAGGGTTACAAGTGTAAACAACAGCATCTCCCACTAGTGATCCAGTCACAACGCGATTTCCACCAACTGGTTTTGGAGGATCTGAACATCTCGATTCTATAAAAGACAGAAATGACGTCAAAGCGTTTAGTTGACATGAAAAACGTTCGATTCCAAAAAAGTATCGTTGGCCGGGCTTTAGATTTTTTCAAAACTCTTAGATTGCCTAGACTTAAGTAGCTACATATTTAGAGTTTAAAATATTTCTACTTTGTAACTGGCTTTTAGTATCTAAAATTCACAAGTAGCACTTCTCCCTTCTGTTATTATAATATTTGTTATAGATTTATAAAAGCTTCCAAGTATCAGAAGGCTCCAACAATAAATGCCCCTCCCTCTCTAAGTTTCTGAAGCAGAATATTTTCCCCTTTGCCTTACCAATGCAAAAGGGTGTCCTGTCTGTCCATTGGCCATCGCTTTTGCATCTGATTTGTGACTCTCCGACAAGGTCGTAGTTCTCTTTGCATTTGAAATTCAAGATAGCGTTCTCAGTGAAGTCATCCCCTGTCCTTATTGCATTTGCAGGCACACCAGGGTCCTTGCAGGACTTCGTACTCTTGACTAAAAAACAATAAGGAAAATTGTAGCAAGCAAGAGCAATTTAGGACCTGTTATAAAACTATATCTATTTCTAGAAAGATAACTAATTTTAATTCCATCGTGAATTTTAATTAACAATCTTTTGGTGGTACAAAATTTGAAAACATTTGAGTAAACTAAAGCTTTTCGTCTGAAACTTTTCAAAGGAGATATTTACTCAAATTTTTGCTTTTTTCAAAGCCATTTTCATATTTTGATTAACTGTCTACTATGAAGTGTACATAATCTAAATAAATAGAACGATAATTTTCATACAATTAGTCAGTTTCATACAAAAACCTTGAAAGGGGCTAAATTAAAGGGCTAAATGAAGGAAAAGGACAGAAAGGACCACGAATACACTGAAGCAAAGTTGTCATTATAAATACAGAGAGGAGAGAGGAGCTCTCGGCTTCAAGCATCTGGCAGCCTGTTCGATGATGGAAATGCCTTTCTGTGCAATCCCAATCAAAATCTACAATCCAAAGCAAGATCTACAATCCAAAGCAAGATCTACAATCCAAAGCAAGATCTACAATCCAAAGCAAGATCTACAATCCAAAGCAAGATCTACAATCCAAAGCAAGATCTACAATCCAAAGCAAGATCTACAATCCAAAGCAAGATCTACAATCCAAATCAAGATCTACAATCCCAATCAAGATCTAAATTACAGCCTCCGGCACTGGAATACAGTACCCACTACCGTAAAAAGCTATAATATACCTTTTCCTTTCATGATGAAAATACCAGTCGGTCGCTCTATTGTCGAAAGAATATCTTCTTTACCCAAGCCAGTTGTTTTGTCCACTCTATAGATTGATCCATCCCAGTCTGACCAATAGAGGCTTAAATAAGAACAATTTTAATGTATTCTTTCATGACCACATTATGATCTATGGCATAAAAATCCAGTGGTTTTCAAAAATTCACTAACAGAATGGAAGCATTTTAAATTTTGATAACATCTTGAATAATTCTTTTGCATATCTAGAACCAAAGTCAAAACAAAAGCAGTTGCTGAGGCAAAGCAAACTGTTAATAGAATGAAGCGTTTTTCACAAAAGTTTTAGCAACTACTTTTATTGCTGAATGTTTTTCATTTTCAAATGGAGAACTGAAAGAGAACATTCATAACTTTTGCAATATACAAGACATTACATGACCTTGCTTGAAAATTGATTCAATAATAATAATTTTTTTTTAAACATCTCATTTTCATTGAATACATTTTAAATTTACAATTATACGACTCGCTTTTACAGGCATCATATAATTGGCTTATCTGCATTACAATATTTAAAAGTCGATTAGTTCGGGGCTTAGCCATGGTTTGTTTCGACGACAGAAGATATAGTAGGTGCAGCGGATAGAAATGTTCATGAGTTTCATCAAGATGGATTTAGTTTGATTTGAGTCAAAATTAAGTTGGTGTAGCATGTCAGAGAGAGGAGTAGATGAGGTTCCCAGAATGCCAAGGGCACTCATAGAAAGGTTAACAAAGGTAACACGTTTATAGGCAGGGCTCAGTTCCTTGATAAGATCGCTATATTTCCTAGCTTTTCGAGTACTGTTTTCGTCGATGTTGCTTTCGAACCCAACAGTAAGCTCTAGCATGTAAAGGATTCGATCTTCAGTTACGAAGACAAGATCTGGTCGATAGGAGTCGCCTGTGATTAAAGAAGGTGATAGAAATGAAGGCAGGTCGGCGTAAAGTGAGCTGTTTCTAGGTGTTGAAAGGGTTTTAGCCAAATATAGAAGTACAGAATCATGTCTCCAGGTATTCCTACCATGTGCAAGATAATTCTTGCAGCTAGAGACTATGTGCTGTAATGATTCTGATTGGAGACAGAAAGAGCAGGCAGATGACTGAGTAATTGACCATTTGCAGAGGTTTTTCTTAGTGGCAAGAGTGTTGTTTAGGTATTTGATGGTAAAGTTGTAAATGTTTTTTGGTAACTTTTGCTGGACACTAGACCAAAGTTGATTAGTTCCCTTAGAAGCAAATTTTAAGATGCACGAGATAATAAATCCTTGAGATGTAAGAACGTTTTCAATGCGGTTTTCGTGATCACTTTGGATGGATTTGAGAACTTGTTTGGTGTTGTGATAAACGTCATATTGTATGTTTGTACCAGTGCTAGAGTCTTTCCATAAAGAGCGAATCTCTTGGTTTGGGGACAGTCTTAAAGAGTTGCGGATAACTGTTTGGCATTGTAAGAACTTGGTAGATGGAAGAATGAGATTGATGCCAAACTTCGATTTTGGAATGACGAGGCTACTTAGTGAAGCACTTATTGGCAGCTCGAGCCATTGTCTAACAAAGCTTGAAACAACATTGTCTAGATTCTCTGTCACCCATGTCTTGCTTAAATCAGCGATGGTCAGGTTCTAGGAAATTTTGGATAGCACATATCGGTGGTATAACAGAATTTTGTTCTTTGGATGAATAATAATAATAATAATAATAAAAATAGAATTTCGCATTGTTAACTTTCTTTTAGCATTAGTGATTTCTCTTAGGTTAATGTCATGTGATTTCTCTTACTTGTTCTCAAATACTGCGACAGAGAAAGGGTGTTGCACTAACGCGCCAGCCAACGTTTGCCTGTTGTTTCCCTATTTGAAAAACAAATTCTCTATTAAAACGGAATTCTGTACTCAGGGTAAAATAAACTTGCTATAAGAAACGAGCACTAGTATGAAAAAAAAATGAGACTACGTGACTTGCAATCGATGAATTTCCATGGGCTGGTTTACACAAAAAATACATTTGCTTAATGATAAAATTAGTGGCATTAGAACTAAGAAACTCTTAAGAAACAACAAATGCTGATTTTTCCACAGCATAAGGTAAGTGGAGTGCTCGATGTTGAGACCCTTCTTACATATACAAGAATAGGTGTATGTTGATAAGTTATCAAAATGTTTGCACTGTTTCATTAAGACTGAAATTTGGTTATATCCTATTTGAAATCATCACATCGCTATTAACCAAGAGGGGTAGACGAATGAGGTTACGGGAGGGGTTATCGCACTCTCTAACTTTGAGCTTATGGGCAAATGTAGAAAATTTAAGATGCTAAGTTTATCAATGATTGTTCCAATGTTTTAAACTTTATCCATGCATTTGCTCCATTCCTGTTGAAAAATGTCTGTTTATTTTGAAACGGTTGAAGATTTCACTGGAAATGCATGACGACGTTGTATTATTGTCAACCGTCATGGGTAGGAACGCCATTTGGGGATCTGCGCGCCCCCACATTTCTCTTTAGCTTCGCCCCTCCAATTAACTAAACATTTTTCTAGAGATATACTTTCAGTTGATCCGTAATCAGATAAGAAAATAATAATTTTCATTCAAAGTTGTTTACATACGCTTATGAAATTTGACTTTCAATAGATGATTTGTTACAGGGCTTTACTGATTCAATTGTAGTCCCAAGGAATCCTAGAAGCCTAGGAGAAAATCCAAGCAAGGGTGCCAATAACTTGCAGGCTTTATTCCTACCAGCCTTATCCCTGCTAAAACGGTAAGACCTTCCTACCGAGCATTAATTTCCAAAAGTCGTCTCATTCCCTTGGAGGCTTTGTGCTGCTTTAAGTCAAACCTAAAGAAAGTCTTCTTGGCACTCCGGAATATCAAAGTGACAGAGAAAAACACCGAATGGCTGCTAAAAATCAGTCGCCGTATATTCATGGGGATCACTCTTTCCCAGCCCGAGTAGAATTAACTTTTATTGCAGACAGTTCTTACCGATAAATCCGACGTCTCTATCTTGTCGTATTGTGCATCTGCCCAGTAAAGCATATTTTTGTTGCAATCAGCAGTCAATCCATTTGGCCAAGCTAGGCCATACGACACAATCACACGCCTGTTTATAACTTTCTTTAATGTGCTATCCAACTGGATTCTTTCAATCTTAGCCTGGGATCCCCATTCAGTCCAGTAGATATGAGTGGCCCTGCAAGACAATACGGATATACTGATAGACTTTTAACAGAACACGCATTTAGAACCAAATGTGTTTTTAATGTGGTCAGATATGTTTTTATAGCGTTTTTTAAAAATAGCATATAGACAGAAATGGCTTTCTCTATACATGACGTAAGCATAAGCAATTGGATACATTTTTCTAGTAGCAGATATATATATAGGTCGAAATGGCCCTTAATATAATACAACAAAACATTACATTTTAAACTAAAACAAGAAGAACTGGTTACAAAAGGTTACAGTGTAACCAGATTCATCAGCCGAAAATTCTAAAAGGAATCAAACGTGTACCATGTCTACAACCAAATGAAAGATGTTGAGGCTGTTTAACTTGCTAGTTCCAAATTTTGACTATTCAAACCGAGGCAAGTGAATACTTTACAATGTCAAATCCCGAAGGATAACCTAAGGCAACTTACTAGTCACGTGAACTAATATGGGTCGGGGGGTTATAGATCCCAAGGACGTAGATCCGAAAAACACATTCATTGGAGAAGCCTGAAAGCCTCGAATTTAAAAGGAGTGTGATAAGACACTTGAGTTGATACGGGTAGAATGAAAGCATGTTGGCGTGCATTGCCTATACGTGGATCGAATTCTTCAAAATCCCTGAAAAATCTAGACCAAATTTGAATGCACAATCTGGCATACTTAGTCTAGATAATCTTGAATAGAATTTCAACATAGTCTATTAGTCTATACACCAATTCAACTTACAGCCTCGTTGTGAATTATTACTCCAAACTACATTTAACAACTCGTTTTAGCCTAGATCGGGATTTACCATTGTTACCGAGAGCCCTAGCGTCATAAAAGTTCCACGAAGACTAAAATTCTAGTCCTTAAGCGAAATCTAAAGTCAAAAATCAAACAAAATGCTGAAATTTCTTTAAAACGAATTTGCGAATCGAATTAATGTCGATGAATGTTTAACTTAGTTTTAAATAGTTAACTTCATTTTGTAGTATTGAGTTAGTTTGGTCTAATTTACACGAGCTAGTAGATTCTCCTGAAAAGCTGATTGGCAAATGTCTACTCTTATCTCTAAAACGCTAACGAAGGTGCACAACGAGCGCAAATTTAAGACAAAAGTTTGTGAAGATAACTATGATATTCTTAGAAGGGACTCCCAGCAGAAAGATTGACTGAAGTCTTTGCAGTGGCTCGTTGGCATTTCTTCAACACAGCCCTCCATATTTTTTGCTTTAAACAAAAAATGAAACAATCACTCACCCATTCAGTTTGCACATAGCGATTGCTCTTGGCTGCTCAACCCCACTTGACACAAGAACCATTCTGTTCTGCTTATTCGTATCAGCTACCTCAATTCTTTTATTTAAAAAGTCCGTCCAAAATACTTTGCCGTTGTCTTCATCGACGACAATTCCGTCTGCCCTTACATTACTACAGGAAAGTAATCAACCGTATTTGAGATACCATAAGACGTAAGCGTAGGCCAGTGGAGTGGTTAGGAGAAACTCACGTGGATATGTCAAATAAAAATAAACCGGTATGTCGATAAAAGGGCTTATGTAAATAGTGGAAATATAAGTATAAAAACGTTAACATGGTGTCTTCATCGTCTCTGCCCTGAGAATCATGAAAGAGAGAAACCTTTAAAACAGGTGCCTTAAGCTACTCAAGTATCAGGTCGACTGCTTTTAAAGCACGATTTACTGTAGACGTCATCAAAATAAAATCCTTACAAGAAAAAACGTCTGGCAATTTATTTTCTCTGATACTGACCTACCTTGGACAGGTTGCTTCAGGCTTTAGATAGGCGCCTCCTCCTCGCCCCTTCCATCTCTACACTAACTCAGCTCATTCTGAACAATCATTGGTTAAGAAACACATTCCATGTTATGAAATTGTCTTCAATGCTAAAGGAGATTTCCCACATTGATATATATAACTTAAACCATCTTACCCCATAAAGATCTCCTTTCCCGTTCCATCCATCTTGGCTCTCGAAATAACCGAATTGTCAACATCACTCCAATAGAGGGTATCCTGTTTCTTGTCCAGATGGAGAGCAACTATACTTAAACCACTGAATGGTAAACGGTCAATTTTCAATCTTCCATCATTCATTACGCTTGCTTTCCAAATTGTCTGTTTTGATGACGCCAGGATTGTAAACGCTACTGACTGACTCCCTAGATTGAGAACAATAAGAGGTCGCTGATTGGTAAAAGACAAAGAACCAATCAAACGCGTCCTTTTCCTCTCACGTTACTTTCGATCAATATCTGGATATAAAAATTTCGCTATTTCGTGTCATCTTCAAATTTGGCAGTACCAACAAGTTATTTAGAATAATTTTACAAAGTTGCAGGCAAGAGGAAACGCGAGAAAGCCTGCATTTGGTCTTTGGTAGCAAAAACTCCTGGCTTGGGCTCGAGAATAGGATTCCCCGCTCTTAAAAGGTGACACAACAAAGGCATGATGGTAAAATTGGAGTAGTTTTGGCTCTAAAAGAACTTTGGAAATCCTAAATGCAAAACAAACAGACCATGGCAATGTAGTATTCCATCGTAAGTTTTAGTGGTAGGGTCATCAACCTTCAAAAAACAATACTTAACAGATCATCCCAATTTGTTGCGAAAAAATGAGGAGAAAAGTTACTTTGATACTAGAGCACTTAATAATAAACATAATTACAGAAATAGCATGGTACCGGAAGGAGGGTTACATAGTTTTGGATTCTCGTCGTCGTTTTGCTTTGTTCCTGTATATCTTACATAGTTTGTTTCAGGAAGGCAAGGAATATCTGAAAGAATTAGCTTGTGTTTCAGAGCCCTTACTTTAATGTGGAGACCTCTACGTCAAGTTGGGGGTCTGGATCACATGCTTTTGATTAATGGTGTTTATCTCTGCTTTTGACTTTGAAGGCAGAAAGGCAATACAAAACATTTTACCTTTAACGCATGCTTGCTTGTCACTAGCTAATTGGAATCCATCGCGGCAAGAGCATCTTGCTCCTTCGTAGGATTTCAAACAAACCTGGGAACATCCACCATTATTCTTGGAGCACGGATTTTTTGCTGTAAAAAGGCAAAAGAATACAAAATATCTATGCAGGTGTGTTGAAATATAAAGAAAATTAGTTCGACAATTTTCAGAGCATAGCTAGCGTTAATTAGGCGCCGCATAATTTTAAAAGAAGGATGTCCATAAGCCTAATTTACAAAAGGCTGTACTGCTGCCTTTAATTTAAAGTTCAAAATAATGAACATCCAGCTGTATTGAGTTTTCGAAGGATTTTGGCTTGGGGGCTCGAGCTACTCCTGGAAACTTTTTTGGAGCGCTCAATTCAATATTTTCTTCTTTCACGCCATGGCATATGGTATTTGATGATATTTGACATACAAACAAGCTTGATGAATTCGTCTTTAGTTGAATTAAGTTGAAACGAGTATTCCATATACAGAAAATGATATTACATCAAGTGATAAGAATATTCCATTCGTTATTCAGAACCTCATTGTTAAAATGAAAATTAAAATGAAAATTAGCTCTATATATGCGTCGTTTGATAATTTACAAACCTTTATGCGGAAGAACGCAGACATTTTCTCGCTTGCACACATTTGGAGCAGAGCAAAATGCACACCGATGTGAGACAGGTTTTAGTATTCTCCCAAATATATTCACTTGTCCCGCTTTTATTACCTCTTTCCAGGTGACCAATACTTGATTGCCTTGCGAGTTGGTGACAGCTATAGGCCCCTTTTGCATTCTGCCTTGAAACTGGAAGGCTTCCTCTTTGGCCAGATTGCTGCCAAGCTTAGTCCTGTAAGTACAAACGGTTTTGCTTTGACATTGCAAATACAAACGGTCTTGCTTTAATATTGTTAGACTTAAGTTTTAGTTCCAGCATTCAGGGGAGTAGATACAGGCACTGCAGGGCGTTGAGAAAAGTGGGAGGTCTTATAAAAAGTGGAAGGGGGCAAAAACCGAACAAAAAGAGTCTTTACTGATGGTTCTTCTCGTAATATTGTGCATTTTAACAAGAAATGTGGCTAAAGCTTCACCCCCCCAGCCTCCACTGCTCCGCCATGCCTGAGATAGCATTTAAAACCTAGGGCAATGGTCTCTAGAAGGGGATTCATTATGATCCGAAACATGTCGTCATTATAGAGTTTTGCACAATCTGGGTTGTCTAAAAGATGTTGACCAATGGCAGAATCACTTGTTTTAACAGTGTTTCTAGACCTACAAGATCGAGGAGGCTGTTCTCTTTGAGGGGCAGTTTGTTTCGTATGTTGGAAGGAACATGCTGTTTTATCCTATCCCCCAATCTTTGGGTTGCGCGTCCTACGTAGCCAGAATCACACTGGCACGTAAATTCATAAATGACGGAACTTTTTTGTTTGGTAGGAACGCAATCCTTTTGAATGGATGGAAGGGCTCTCCTAGTGCTGTAAACAATCCGAGGATTGACAGCAAAGAAACATTTGGTTATGGCTTGCCTAATCTGACTCTCGAATCGCAAGGAAGTGTTACCAATCCATGGTAGTTTCAAATAAACTGGGCACTTTTGCGGACCAAACTTTTGAACAGCCGAAAAACTTGCGATCTTCTCCTTAGTATAAGATAAAATGACGTCTCCTTAGTATAAGATAAAATGCCGGATAATTGGCAGAGCCCGGTCGTCCTTCCATCTAGCAGTTTTGGAGTCAATCTACATAAAAACGAAAAAGCCGCCATTGTGTAGACAAAAGGAGTTCGTTTTCTCTCTTGGACTCCATTGGTAATTTTTCTTTAGGCTCGCGGCACTGATTGGTCAACTATACAGGTCTTGTGCTTGCGTTTTTCTGATTGGCCTATTTCGATCCACAACTGGGTATATATTTTTCCATCGTGTTTTTTCGGAACCTATTCTGACGTTTTATGCTCTGAGGAGTGTCAGACGAAAAAGCTTTTAGTATGTTGTAAAATGTTTGCTTTTTTTAAATGAATGTCAGAAAAAGATGGGTCTTTACAGATGCAACAGAGGTAGGGCTACCGTAAAAGAAATGCTTGAATAAACGACACCAAGTTGACAGATGTAAGAAAAACTCACAAGAATGCTCACCTTCCCGATTGGTATTGTTCCCAGACGAGAATTTGCCCTGAAGATGTTGGCAGGGGTGCAGCAAAGGGATTTTGTACACTCACAGGTACAGGGCACAGGTGCTCCTCATGATTGTCCAAAAACTCTACAGCCCTCACCTGGCCACTAAGAAAAACTCTTGATGTCTTGATTATCCGTTTGCCTTTCACGATATCACTCCAAAACAACATTAACCTGCGAGAGAAAAGTTGTCCTTATTTATTTGTCCGTTCATTTGATACACACCGTAAGGCAAGGGATGAGCAGCAACCGAAAAGCTCTACAAAGGATAATGGAAGGCAAGCTGTGTATGAAAGACTCCTTGATCCTCGTTTTTGCAGCAGTTGATTGTTGCATGTTGATGATTTTTGAAGATAAGCAGGCTACTATTTTAGAAATTTTAGCCCCCTGTCGGAAGCTCCAACCCCTCTGTCGGAAGATTTCTGGCGCCACCTCTGAGTGCCATTACCTCACTCAAGAAAGTCAGTCTTTAATTTGGCAGGATTAAAAAGTCGAAAATGAAGATGACATGATTAACAATCAAAGATTACCTATCTCTTTCTGGATCATAAAAGCCTGTGATAGATGGTGTCAAAAGATTCGTTTCACCAGCTAAAGCAAATGCAGGGGCTGCTCCCAACAGACCGCCGGTTGCATTTCGTTTAGTTACCAATAACGCATACGGGAGCTTGGGCCTTACTTCGCTGTTCTGGTTAATAGCTTTGTTTGGTACAAGGGCGACAATGTAAAGCTCTCTTCTTTGCGAGTCGTAAAAGACACGACCGGATACAGCATATGTTTCATAAATCTTTGACGAATGTATTCCTTTGGCTTGTGAGTCGCTGATCAGCATCGCAATTGAATGTCTGGCATCTAAACCAATCACTTCCGCTAACAAGACATATCCGTCTAAAATGTAAAGGTTTGATATAACTGAAACTTTAAAAACTCTTAAAAAATTAGGGAAAAATTTTTGTTTGAGATTCAAGAACATTATGGTAATTTTATAACGGATAGGGACCGAGTCAGAAAATCCGATAATGAAAATCGAAACTCGCCGATTGAGAACGCTTAAAAGGTTCTATTCTATGTTTTCGTTCTGGAAAGGGCCCGGAGGATAGAATTTTCCAGCGAATGCTGTTGATTTAACATACATCGAGTGGAAAACCTTGATATATCATAGTTAGTCCCAGAATATACCTAACTCAAATGCGAGGCTTAAATGAGAACGAAATCGTGTAAAAATATGATACGATTTTCATTCAGATCAGGCTATGGAGGCAGGTACGCTTTCAAGAAGTGGGATAGGGCTGGGTGCTGGAAAACGCAGTGGCTAGCAACTGAATGGCAAATCTGTTTATCTTTTGGTCAAATATTTCTAATCGGAAAAGTAAGAAGTCTCTTTACGCTATTATGGTTCTGCTTCTGTTTTGGTTCCCTTCTATTATGGTTCTACCTCGATTACGGATCAGTCTCGTAGTAAAAATTTGAAATTTTGTAGTTTATCAACATGATGCTATCTCTGGACCAATTTGTCAACCCTATATTAAACTATGTAAGTGCCTGGATTGATCAAAGGTCTCTGCAATATATAAAACTGAAGAGAGCTTCAAAGAATGAGGAGAGGGAAAGATGCAATTGAAATAGAATCCGAAGAAAATTCGAAATAGTTTTGATATTTGTACTTACTGTTCACTGGATTAAAAAGTAACTGAGGATTTATAACAGATGTCTGGATGAGACTTCCCAATCTGTTTTCATTTGCATTCAGCAGAAGACTTGGGTTTGTGGCTCTTACCAAAGAAGTTGCTCTTATTCTCTGCCCCACAATAACTGGCTTTCCACTGAAGAATCCAGGTTTTTTGACTTGGAATGCTACCAGATACTCGTTCGTGATCGGGTTATATGCAACGGTAGGCCATCCTTGAACAGCTGATAACAAGCGAGATAAAAGAAAATATTATAAAACATAGCCATATTAAATCAAGATATTATACAGGCAGAAGAGATAGACCATTTTGGCAAATTTTATGATGTCATTATTATACCACTCTTTTTTTTAAAAGAATATGATTCTCTTCGTTAGAGTCACTTATAATATACACACGCTTGATAACAAGGCCAGTAAAACGAAAACAACATGCAGAGAAGAAAAGATTCATAGCCCTACGATACGCAAAACCCCTCCATCTCTCTCCATACACATATATATTTTACCGAAAAACCAATATTTTGTTTAACTTTGTAAACATTATTACAATATTCCTACAATATCAGCCATAAAAACCTCATGCATTTGAGCCTCCGGCAAAAATTGAACATTTTTTTATAGTTCATTTGTATCGCTGAGAGGTTATGCTTTCCTCTTTTAGAACCTTGTTGCCCATTTGAACTTTGGCATAGAGAAAAGGGCATCTGTTAAGCGCCCTAGCTGGCACTGTGTGCCTGAGAAAGGCTATTTTTGTAAGCTCAAGCTAGTACAGCTCTTTGTATCTTTGGATAATGCCAGTGCAAACTAGCTCAAACCTTGATAGTTAAATGGGTGACTCTTCCTACTTAAAAAGGTAGAAGCCAAAAATAGCACCTCCATAACTTCAGTACTTTCCTAACCCCCCCTTTGCCAAATAAAACTGGATGCCTTTGTAATTAAGCACCACAAATAGCAGAGCTGATACCTGAAGGCAAATTAACTGTGACATCGAGGATGTTTCTTCCCACTATTAAACCAGAAGGACTCAGTCTTGCAGTGTATATACGATCAGGCTTCTGATCGCGGTTGGTGTCCACATCCCATGCAATGAAATATTCATTTCTTGTGGGGTTGAACAGAGAAGCATGATTCTTTGTGATGCCTTTCAAAACACCAGGAGTTATTGGTATTCTGAATGTTGATCCGCCAAAAGCTCCAATGTACATTGTCTATGAAAAATAAAAAAGACTTTGAATACAAGGAAATGATCGAATACACCCCCTAAAAGCCTATCATTTTCACAATGTATAATATAGATAAGGGTAAGAAAGAAGAGAGAAGAATTTTCTACTCATGCCAAACAAACTACCAGCAATCCAGGTTATGAGCCTAGGATTTGACGTTTGAAAATCGTGGTCAGGGGCCTTGGAGTCTCCGGATTAGGCTCATGGACTATGTTGGCTAAATAAAATAACTTTTCAGAGCATTCTAACATTTCAGAGCAGGGCAAAATAGAACAGGATTTGAGGAGGTTATTAGGAGAAAGCGCTCCCAACAAGCTGATATATCAAGTCACACAAGCCTAGCTGTCGAAAACTATTCAATACTGCATAATCAAGCCATTAGCTCCTTCACCGTTTTAATTACTGCTCCTTCCTTCTTGGTTTATATAACAAATCGACCTTGCATACACAAAGGGAACAAGTGCACTAGTATTAGAACCCGTAGACAAGTCTCGATGTTTTTGCTTATTATTCAATCTTTGCATACGATACACAAAACCAAGTCAATTTGATCGTATGGTCAATAAAAAATATTAACAAGTACAGAGTTTAAAAGATTTTGAATCGGACAAGATTCTGACCTAATCTTCAAAACTTTTCACCCAACATAGGACACGCAATAGTTAGATCCAACCTATAGGTACATGTAATTTCACAGATATTTTGCCTTTCGCAGAACCTCCTTAATTTACTTTTCGCATGTTTTTACCTATCGGAACACAAATGCAAATTGAAAACAGATATCGGAAAATGTATTTAATTTCAGGCAAACCTTTGCTGGAGTTATTTCCTTGTTTTCTTTACCATCCCTCGTGACTATGGTAACAGCATACCAAACATGGTCATTTGTGATTGGGTCTTTATCCATCCACTGAACTTTTATAAAGTCGCGAAGCTCCAAGTGCTCCTTCCCAGAAGCATATGGAGTCATTTCGTTTACGTTCGTGAAATAACGCGAGCTACGGTATACATTATAATGTCGAAACTCCGAATTCGTGTAGTCGTTACGTGCGCTAGAAACATAAGGAAAGTAAGAGCAGTCATGAAAATGATGTTTATTTTCATTCTCAATTCGGTGAAATGTTTTTAATCAAAGTGCTTGAGAACAAAAGAAACCATGTTCTAAAAACTTTGTTCTGAGAAGAACTTAATAGTTGGACTGAAAAAAGTTTCATACCACCAAGAGGAGAAATTTCATACAACCAGAAATTTGAAGTAGGAATCTGCCAAATAACATAGGCCAGCAGAAAGCATTACTTGTCCGGGGATAAGCTCAGAATTTCAAACGTGTTAAAAAAAATAGAAAAATAGACAATGACAATTTAAATGTGATTTGATCAGGAATATTCACAATCCCTGTCTGGTTACAGGTTTGACCGTCTGAGGTTTTCTCATTCTTGATTGGCCTAGCCCAGTCCCAGCTGGTCTGCTACCGGGGTTCATGTACAGCGAGACTTACAGTGATTACAGGAGAGTATTTGTGCCGCCAGATTCTAAAATTTCTAACCCTTCCTTTTGTAAAATTGAGCTTCAAAGAATCTTCAATCACAGTAAGGAGATAAAAGCACACAATATCACAAATATCCACGACACGAGAGACATCCTGCATTGCCATGCTTGTATAATAGATGTTTTTTTCCCCTGTTGAACATCCTCTCTATTCGGAAAATGCTGATCAAATGAAAGTTTATCAGAGATAATCTCTCAAGAGATGTTTGATTTCACTAGGGATTCTTATTTTTAACTTATTTGTATTATTCTCATTTGGTTGTCAATCATTTAAGTCCTTATTTGCTTCTTTAATGCCATTGGGAATAATAGAGAAGGAGTTCTGTAGTTTGGGCTTCTGCAGAGAAGTGTGGGTCCTTTGACTCAGAAACGTGTATTTAATTGTTTTTGGTCGGGCTTATTGTGCTTCTTTGGTATGATGTTTCCACGTTGTTCTCTTCCCCCGCCCCTCCCTCCCCTTTGATATCAAGAGTAGTGTATTTCTTCAACTCCTTGTTAATTCTATTGTTCTCTTAGGAGTTAGGGCCTATTTACATCACATGGTTCATTCAAATTTCCTGTTGTTTTTTTGTTTAGGAAAGACTTGGCTCTTAATTAAGTCATGTTTTCTCTTCTCCTCTCATTTTTTTCGTTACTTTCTTTCAAGTTGATAAACGTACACTACTAGCTATATTAAAGCCAACTAAAACCAATTTAATATATCATGTCTTTGGTATCTAAGGTAGGACTGGTGCATCGGCTCACTGGTTAAAAAAAGTGAACCTTTCTTGTCCATTTTCTGTCCAGAACTTTAAGCTGCTTGTACTTGAGTCTATTAAGCTATATCAAAAGTTAGGTTTTTGTATGGGATAGGTGAAGCAACTTGTGCCGATGCTCAACGTTGCTTCCTGTGATGAGGGAATGAAGTCTCAAGACCTGATTCGATGGGAGCTGTCTAGTTTCCATACTGCTCGACCTGATGACGTAATTAGTTTACCCTAAACCTAACCCTAACCCTAACCCTAACCCTTAACCTAACCCTAACCCTTTACTTGAAGTAATTAATCATGCTAATTTATGACTATTAAACATGCTTATTTATGACTATCAGGTCGAGCAGTGTGGCAATGTCTGCTGAGGGAGCTATATTATTCAAACTGATGGAATTCTTTTGTTGATGTTTTACCCCGAATAAGAAATTAACGCCAAATCAAAGTACATTGATCCAGTAGCCTGTTAGAAAATAAAAATTTTACAGCTTACCTGACAGGTAGAGGAGGCCTTTTCCATCGCAGGTAAATCCCTTGACAATGCTGCGATGCAGACAAATCAGTAACAACAGGGTTATCATGGTGAATGCTTCCAATTGTTTGCCGACGCTCTCGTCTTCTGACATTTTGCGTTTGCAGTGAGAGAGAAATGGCCGGCGAACCAGCTAAAACGGCGATGTTCTTGCGTGAATATTCTTAATCATATAGAAAATAATCTTAATCAAAGGACATAAATTTTCTGTTTATTTTTGGACATAATCCAACGTTTGCACTCCGAAAGTGCCGGAAGAAAAGTACTTTGATATGATTTGTTTCCGTTCTTTTATGCCATTTTCAAGTAACGACCTTTCCGTCCTTTTTTCTTTGAAGTTGTGTAATCTTTCTCAAAAAGTTGAGTTAAGAATTTAACTTTTACTAACTTTATTGCTAAGAATTGTAGGTAGGATTGATTGATAGTGAAAAATATGAAATAAAAATAAATGAAATTGAAATTAAATGAGCTCTGTACCCTATTCGCGGCTTTCTGAACAAAGAAACTCGACTCCTTTCTTGCGAGTCATGATATACTGGTTACATACTTTGAAGTAGCTTTATGATCAGTCTGCTTCTATCAAGATCATTTTATTTTGCTTCTACGGATAACTTTGCCCAAAGATTAATACACTCACTTTTTTTTATAGGAAACAGGTTATAAGTAACGGTAGGCTCAATTTTTCGAAAGTTGGGAAACAACCCTCCCCAAATTGAAAAAGCTGAGAAACTTTTATAATTTGGAGTTTTGGAGGACGCGGCCTAATTGTTCACGTAGATTAGACATTCGATGTAAACAACATCCTGATTTGAACTGACCTCCCACACTAGAGCCAGGCCAAGGCACTTTTATCGAACAAAACAACAGAAAACGTACCTTCAATTCATTTATTCAAACTTTTAAGGCGGAAAGCTTCGAGTTTTGATCTTCCCGTTTAACTACATCTACAAATAAGGTCTGAGGAAACCCTAAATGAAAAATAAACGAAAATACGTCCTTAAAAAATATGCGTAAAACTTCTCAGAAATTGATGAAACTTGTTCAAGTTGCTAAAATTTCTGTATTTGCGAGTTCTCGTCGTTGTTCCCTGGCTTTGGGTGGTGTCAAGGATGGCCCGGGATTTTGTAGGGATAACTCGTTAGAATACGCATGCGTCCCTGCCCCACGACATTGATTGGCTCGAACAAATCATTAAGCCTTTTGTCTCACACAATGGGAGTGAGATCTCATCTCCCCAACAAAGCTAACATATCAATTGATTTTCGTTTTAAGAACAGGTTCTGAACTGTCAATCACAATATATAAGAGTTTTTTGCTTGGCATGTTGCACTGGGGTCTTAAAGCTAATGCAAACGTCAAGAACAGTTTCCATTGCATAGAAATGAATGAAGGATTCTCTATACTTGAGCCATTGATTTTGAGTTTCTGTGTCAAGCACATGGATAGTTCAGCTGTTTCTTGAAGTTCAAAAATAACTGGCTTTATATCGTTATTATCGCCTTCTCCCTCTTTGTATTGTAATTTTTTCGTGGTATTGCGGTTACATTTGCTTCCGGAAGTGGAAGTAAACTGAATTAGTTCCTAGATACCAAGAAGAAGGAACCACGGGCCATATTGCGAACTTGAGGGCAGGGGGCTACAACCAAACTACGAGGCTAACTGCAAATATATTTCAGTGTATAGATAACAAAACTTATCAAAACTGCGCTCCCCATTTCTATCCTGCTTAAACTCCACTTAACACTAACCCACAATGCCTGCCAAAAGTACTTGGAACACCCAGCAATTTACGCTGCATTTGATATCTTTCATTCCTTTCATGAAAAAAATTGCTATTTCCGCCCCCTTCCCCCTAAAACAATGTTGATAATTTAGAAAAATATCATAAAAGAAGCGCAAAAGAAAGTGCTTCCTAAAATCCTAACCCGTTTGATAGTAAACCAACATTGTTCCGTGGGGGAGAGGGGGATGATTGATTTTGACCTTGGAAATTGATGTCAGTGTTCCAAGACTTTTGGCAGGCACTGTACATACAAAAGCTAGGTTCTATTCACAGCAACAATTGAAACATAAGTGAAACTTACAAGTTCTTTCAAGTACCAGGTTGTTGTATTTTTGACGATCAACGAATGTAAGCAGTGTTTTGTCATCTAAGAAACCTAGAAATATGCGAAAGGCTGGAAGTTAAAAAAATCGATGTGACTCATTTGTTATATTCATACTAAAGCAGTTTCAAATTTTGTGTGGCGGACATGAACAATCCGGAGAGCTACCATGTTTTGCTTGATGTCATATTTCTAGGAGAGCGTTCCCTGACCCTAGGCGACCTGTGATCCGTTGATGTAGTCAAAAAAACTCCTTGACGTGTATGACACGAGGTTAATCGGATTATCCGAACCGGATCCTTCACCTTCGCCATTTTGTGTAAATTTAACTAACCGACTCGGTAAACGATGTTTGATTTTAAAATGAAGACATAATTCAAACTTTCAAACCTTGCGCACTGTCCTTTGTTATTGCCAGCAAGAGAGTAATAGCCAATAGAAGTTTCCTGTCCATCTTGAATTCAGCTAGATACGTCCAACCTTCAATAAACCCGGCTAGTTCCTTTTATCCACTTGAAGGTCATTTGCGCCAAATTTACAATCAAAAGCTTCCTTGCAATCAAAAGTCCAGCTTCCGGAACCTTTTCACTTCCGGTAATAATAATAATGTTAGAACAATATAACTATTACCGTAAGTCCGCGAATACGCCCCTGGGGGGATTATTTTGCAAAAAAATACTTTGGGATGGGAGCTTGTTCGTACGGGGGGATTTATCCGGAGATGTGGGGCTGTGGGCATGTTTAGCAGCAGCCAAAAATATTACCAGGCTAAGGGCTCGTTCAAACAAGCCTGCACAAGACTAATGCAGGAGAGGCAGTGTTGGTGCAGAGCAGTGGTGGCGCCAGAAATCTTCCGACAGAGGGGCTGGAGCTTCCGACAGGGGGGCTAAAATGAGCAGTTTTCGTACGTTCTTTTGTCAAATTTGCTCCGACAATAACCTAAAATTTCCTCCGATGGGGGGGCTAGATGCTTCCGACGGAGGGGCTGTAGCCCCCCTACCCCTCCCCTGGCGCCACCATTGGTGCAGAGGGCAAATATTACGGTATTCATTATGTACTCAGTATTTTCTGCATCGAGTATTATCAAAATCTTCTTTGCAATTGTTTTTAGGCTGCGCATGGCAGGGCCTCCGACGAAAGGGGGCGGAGGGGCGAACTTTTTTGCAATACGATAGATCTTTTTCAAAATATTTTGTAACGATTTTTAAATTTTCTCTGCTCCCCCCCCCCCCCCCCACTTTCCAAACTGCGTCGGAGCCCATGTATGGTTTGGTTTTAGTTAAAGGAGTTCTATGGCTGCTCAGATTTGTTCCATTGTCTTTTTACTTGTTTATCCCAATAAAATGGATTGCATGCTTATTCGCGATAGTTCCATTCGTTCCTCAATATTTTCCTTATTACTTGTTCTGAAAGAGATATTTTTAATCATGTTAGATCCTGCTTAACTTCGTCATACCAACGATGTCTCAAAATACTTCTACACGTTTACATGTACAATGAAACATACTGATGTAACATTGCTCTCAGTAGACCAAAGATTTGATCCCAAGTTCCTTGAGACATTTACGAAGTACCAGACACTCATCCAGTGCTCACCAATTGCAGTTTCTCTGTCGAACCATAGTTACTGGAAAAAAGACTGGTTTGGAAACACTTGAGATTGCGCAATATCTTATTGTTCTGCAAAATGTTGGTCACATGACCAAAGCGCTACCAAGCGAAATCGGCCTAAATGCTATTTATGTCTAATTCGGTGGTTTTCTTGGGCGTCATAGCGAATTACTTCCACTTCGTAAACACAGAATGGTTAACTGTACGTTCAATGAATGTTTTACAAATCGCGCAAACAAGTCTGGTAATATAGTCCTTTTGTAAACGTGTTTGAAATTAGCTATGTCTTTTGTATGTGGCAATGGTAGGTCAACCTAACAGGATAACAATCATCTGTACTCTGTAATTTTTTGTGGCTGACCCATTACATTCTACAACTGGCTATTTCCTTCATACTTCCTCCTATGCTTTTTAATCTGAATTGTGTCAGGCGAGGAAGCTCTGCGGGTAAAAACTGATTTGGAAACTTGTAGGAGAAAATCTAAAAACAATGAACAATATTCAAAAGCTTCGATCTCATAGGACTAAACCCAATCTCATAGAAGCAAATCTTCAAATTCCTTTACATCCATCTCAGTATATTTTTTTTTAAAAAAATGAATCGCTCTCTCTACAGACATTAGCATAATGTTTTGCATTCTCTACTGACCCGATCAAAAGACCTGTTTGATGCCTTTACTGATCTTTTTTTGAAACTGAAATGAATGGTTAAAGGTTTGTGAATAGCACCAGCTTCTTTCTATTCTGTGCAATAATCGAGAAATAAAGTTCAAATTGTTGCCAATATGTTGTTGTTTATCGTGAAAATATATTTGGAAATGAAACAATACATGCTTTATGTGTTTAAACCTCAAACTTTTGCTTGAATTTTTTGCTCAAAAGACTCAGATAAATAAAAGTCAAACTGTTCATAATTATTATTAAGATTTTTCTTGGATTTAACTGCAAAGCAAGCAGAGTTTTTTTACTACCACGCTCTCTAAATTATCTTAAAATACATATGACAGAATTCCTCGCAGATTGTTAGAAAACATGAAGACTCTGCGGAGGACACATTGTAAATAATGAGTATTGTTTAGTTTATTTCCGTGATGTATATAAAGGGATTAATTCGAGGTTGGGGGACTTTCGTTGATGGGACTTTTGATTGATAGGACTTGGATTGTTGGATTGCTTGAATGGAGATGGTTTTCTTGATCGATTGGAACACGAACGCATGATTGAATAAAGGTTGATTATGTTTCGCGAATATATGGATATTGTTTAGTAATCGGTTATGTTGGAATCTAGATTGAAGATTCATTGTTTACAAATACCACTGATTGAGAGAACCTTGGAATTATAACCAGTTTGTTTTCCTCTTGTTGATCTTGAACTGAATTTATCGTACGGGAACATTGCTCGGTTTAATTATTCCGGCAGAAATAGTTTATTTGGCAATGTTATCCATCACAGATATGTTCTTGAATTCTTCTAAAACGTTTTAACTTTATCTGAAATAATATGCACCTTTCTCAGAGACCAATGTTTTGAGAATAAAGATGCAACAGCCCCTCGCCCCCTTGCCTTTGCTATGCAACTGGGTGTAGTACGTTTTTGTGTGACTCCCGAGGTCAGGGGCGGATCCAGAACTAATCCTGACTGCCGCACGAAGAAGGGGGCCAGAGGGCGGAGTCCCCGAAAAACTTTACCTTGGCATGCCCTCTAGCTCTTCAGAAACGCCCACTTTTAGAAAGCATCCAGGGGAACCGCCCATAATTACATTGATAAATATGGTAATAATTTACACAAGGTTGCCACCATTTCAACCGAAAAACATGTGCATTTCAAAACGAGTTTACTCAAACGATCCCTTATTGCCGCCTAATTCCCTTAAGATTGATTTTTTATAAAATAGACTCGCTATTATAAAAAGAGAACTGGACAATCGGAAAAAATAAGAAACTTCAGTACCCGATGTAAAAAATTAAGAAAAGTAAAATCTCGAAAAATCCCAGAATACCGAAATTTTATTGAAAATCCATGAACATTACTAGCTCTGGTTAGCATTAAACACAAGTCAGAGAGAAAAATATACTTCCCTCTTCAATTAAAAGTAAAACATTAGAACGGAAGCAAATCTCCTGGCAGAAATGTCTTGAGCATCGCGGGCATTTGAAAACCTAGAAACGTTGACCAGTGTTACTGTTTGCAGTATTTTGCTTCAAATGAGTCAACATAGACAAGAATAAGTGATATAAAATACCTCCTTGTCTGAGTGGGCCTTGCAAAGTTTCACAAATAAACAACCAAGGGCTTGATTAAATAATCTGAGTAAAGGAGATAGCCAACTGAATTCTCTTCACCAGGCCACGCAAATTTTATCATACAATTCCCTCTCCCTCCTCATACAAACCAGATTCACACTGTCACTTTCATTCGATGATTCTTTTCCGTAATAGTTCGCATTCCCGCCAAACAAGTTAGTTAGGCCACTGGGTTTCAAAGCTTCCAAAGTAGTTTTCTGAATGCTGTACAATGTGCGGCGGTCCTCCTAGATTATGCGGCACTCTGAAGCTTTTGTTATTTGCCTGAACAACATTGCTAAAAAGCACGCCTATTTCAACCAAATTATGCATTAAATGTCTGGGCTCGTTGAAAAGTTGGTAAGTCTCTTTACTATACATGTGTTAAAGGAGTGTACAAATCTTCTCACTAACCAGATTATTTGCTATGCAAAAATAGAGGGTTAATTTAAGGATACGGTAAAGTTTTTGACTTGATCAGGGTCCGCCACCAGTCTAGAAGTGGAGGGGCTGAAAAGTATGTGACCAAAAATTTTGAAGCCACGCCCTCCAGAACGCCGGAAAACGCCCCTTTCAAAAATACCTTTTCATTTCTAATTAATTCTTATTAAAAGTCTGACTTATATCAGCAGAAAGCGCAGATCCTAAGCTACCAAAGTTTGTTTCAGATTTTCCCATTTTCTCCTTTTCTTGAAACTATACCTTGTCAAAAGTTTCTAATAAATTTTCCTACAATCCTGCAGTTAAATTTGGCTATAATAGACGGAATTAAGCAAAGGCAAAAAATATAGACACACTTCGCTTACCCGACATCTGTCCAGGCCGTGTGGAAAATATTTGAGTCAATCGATTGGTTCCTTTGGTACAAAATAGTTTTTTGCCCCTGTAATAGATTTGATCGCACTTGCAAGGTACACTCGTAAACCACTGTGTAATCCGGGTCAAGTCACTTGAAGATTTAAGATCAATAAACCTATTTGAATAAACAAAGCCGTACATGGGATACCTGGATGTGCAATGCGATGTTGTAACTGAGACGTGTAGACCAGAGGGTGGAAGGGGAGCACCACCACCCGAACGGAGAATTTATGAGACCAATCTATTCTGGTTCAGTTTTTTGCGTAGATTTCGAATTTGGGTGTTGATCAACGGTTTAAGGGGGCTTTCCCGAGATATGGGGGGTCTAAAGACAAATTTTAGGGTCAATTGCTACAAGTTTGGTTTTCTCAATAAATTTCAATAAGATAAAGATAGATATGTTCTTTGACTATATCTATGATTGTTGGCTGATATTTGAAAGTGTTTTTCTATATTTAGAATTTAGGGGATTAAGGGAGGTGTAAAAAATTAAATCTTTTCCAAAAGAAAACATTACTGTTACAATATATTTGAATACTATCAAGTCTACCCAAAAAATTATTCATCTTCATCCTTATCCTCAGACATATCAATGCCTCTTCTTAAGTCTTCCACTTCTACAAGATCGTCAACCTCCACTAGTAGTTTCGAACATCCTCTGGATTTTGCGAAAAAAATTCATTAAACAGAATTAGAGAAGTCATTTTTCCACCCGTGGTATACTTGAGCCTTCTTGCTCTATCATTGGTTGAGAGGCTTGTCTGCACATATGTGCAATGTAATTTGAACGCTTGATGTATCTTAAAAGGCTGTTTTTGCATGGTGGCTGCAAAGAGAAGCTCCAACAATTTTCCGTTGAATATCATGAACAGACGATAATCTCTTTTCTCCAAACAACGCACACGTAAACCTTTCAATACCCCGAATTACATAATTCATAGGATTACTTGATGCCCCTAGCTTTGCGAAAGTTGTAACGAATGCTTTTGTGCCTTGCATAAGCTTCCAACTTTTTCTAAAAAATACCTACCTACCTACCTCCCTTTCTACCTTCCTCCCTATCTACTTACCTACCTACCTCCCTATCTCCCTTTCTACCTACCTACTTACCTAGCTACATACCTACCTATCTATCTATCTACCTACCTGCGTTCCCGGACATCGAGCAGCCCCACTTCATGTACACACTCTTTGTACATGAAAATAACGAAATATAGTCATTTGCACTAAATGCATGCAAGCCAAGCGGGGCTTCTTTTTAAAAGGCCGATAATTCACAAGCAGCTAGAGCGAAGATTTTTCTATTTTTACCTGTCCCACTATCAATAAATATTTAGAAATGAGGTTCCTGCCTAGCAAGCAAGATAACAGGGATGTTAATATATTATATATCTTCAAAACAAGAACGCAAATCGTTTCTCGACCTTCGTTTTGTTGTAGAGCATGATGCAGAAGGAAGCAAACTTAAGCTAGTGATATTTATGCAGCGATATCTATATATATTTTTTCTTTGCGAGAAAAATTGATCACTCTGTTCCCTAAATGACAGCCTTGGCGAACCCAGACTTCTTTAACCAACTCAAACAACCGCTCTTTATTCTTTCTTTTCCTCAGAAACGCAACGAAGTTAGGAGGAATCTTTATGTTTGGCGATTTGATGGAGAAATGGTTCTCTGCATTCTTGATGAACCAATCGGCATGTTCAAATGCAATATATACACAGTTGTATTGTGTCCGTAATTCATTCAGCGACTTCGTTGCAAGCCTCCTGAAAGTGTCCGGTATTCTGTAGATCGATGAAACTGTAGATCGAATGGTGGCAACCAAATCAACAACAAAGCAAATTGCCTATCTCCTCTTTTCTGTCCTTCATAAGGCTGGTAACTGTGGTATTTATATGTGCCTCGTACTTCTTAGGACATGAGCTTCACGAAACAGCGAGGAAGGGGATACTATCACCGAACTCGGCTTCTAACCTCTTTTTAACTTAGTCTGTTGTTCTCGTTAATGAAACAATACATTCCAGTTAAAGTCTTCATTGCGACGGATCGGTTCATGATTTGTTATATATGAACACACAGGAAAGAGTCAGCTTACACTGTTCTTCGCTTGTTTCAAGTACTTCGTTAGTGGGATCGTGGACAGCTGTAGAAGTAAGGGTAGTCGACTTCTTACTACAAAATACTGTGTACTTATTATACCAGGAAAGCTTTACCCTCTCTTAATGCTGGAGCTTTTTGCAGAGTTCGGCATGATGAAAGTTTATATAAGTTTCAATAGTTGCTTCTTCCCCATTATTAACATTGATTGGCCCTTGTTATTAGGCGCTTGCTTTCGTCACTGTTTTCTTTTTTAAGAAGATGCCTTTTTGCTTACTTTCTTCCCCTTTTGCGTTTTGTTTGCAAAGACAGATACGGCCTTCGTAAAGTTCAGGTAACACTGGCGATATCGTTAAAGGGCAAAGGATCTGATCTTCAATGACTAAATGAGTGTAATGAACAGCTCATCTTCTCTTTCTGTTTGCCATATATTCTAACTACCTTTCATAGTTTACTCTTGCTTTAATCACAGAACATTGAAAATGATAATGAATTTGTAAGCAATGAAATTGCAGTTTTTAGGTCTAGGTCTTTAGGTTAGTTCAGGTTGAAACAAACCTCTACACTTTTACACCCTCAATGGTCTTCAATGTAAACAGGTAATTATCGTTTAAGGCTGTACATTCAAGTTACATTCCTAGGTTATGACACAAAACCATGTGTTAAAGTACTTCTCATAAAGATTTGCTTTTGGGCCTCATTTCCTTTCTGATCCATAGCAATAAAGCTGTAGTTATATGAAAATCTCCATATCAGTCATTACACATGTCTGAGAAAGCCACATTCCTGGTGAGTACAAACAGCCATTTCCCTATGTGATCATGCTACAGTACTCCATTCAGTTGCGAAAATCAGTTTTTCGTGGAATTTACAGTATTTTGTACTCCTGTTTCGTTTTCTACGGCCCCCTCACTTCCAAATGAGAGTCAACAAGCATAGATATCATCAAAGAACTGACCTGTCTATATTTTATTGACATTAATATTAGCCCTAAAATCGGACTTTAGACCCCCTATATCTCTGAAAAGCCCCCTAAAACGGGGAATCAACACCCAAATTCGGAATCTACACGAAAAACTGATCCAGAATTGATTGATCTCATAAATTCTCCGCTCGGGTGGTGGTGGTCCCCTTCCACCCTCTGGTCTAGTGGCCACAGCCGCAAATCAACAAAAATCGATGGCTTAACAGGTCAAACGATTTCCAGACCTTAACTAAAAGTTTTGATTAAGAATTTATGGAAACCTCCGTTTACATGGAATTTTTTATATTTTCAAAACTCTTGCTAGTTTCAGTTTGTTGGCCTTAAAAGTTCGGCTACTAGAATGTGAAGAAATCGAGAAATGGATGTTTTCATCCAGAGAACGCTTAGCGTGACCTTCGGTGTTTTACGCCTGTTTGAAAAGTCGACCGTTTATTGTCCCGAACCCAATGCATAATTCATTTTCCATCCCACAATTCCCTTCTTTGGCGGAGAGCGCATGCCTATCATTGAATTTTGGTGCGAATCAGCCTGGAAACAACAAAGCCAACACGGAGTCTTCATATGCAAAGGTTTGTTGTGTTTGCTCTCTTACCTCCAAGTCAGGGGCGTGGTGGCCCACCGGGACTTGGGAAATTTCCCGGTAGGCCCCTTAAAAGCTTTTATGTGTGCCCCTTGGTTTGTGAGAAAACAATCAGCATCAAAATGATGTGCACCTAAAACTTGATTTCCCCGGCCCATGAGAATTCGCCTCTGCAGTCCAAGTATCGTGTTCCAGACATGATCGAATAAACTCTATTGTTATAACATTGTGCTTGAAAACACATTTTGTAGCAACAAAGAGTTTTTTCTCATAGGACCCAATGTTTTTTCACAGGGGCGTATCTTTTCATCTTGAAATCAAGGATTGTCTCTTTAAAGCTCTTGCCCAACTGGCATGCTTAGCGTTACCTATTTTGTAATTTTATGGAGTACGGTATTAGGCCGGTTTGGAATTATAACCGAAAAGCATGCTGGTTGCGCAAGAGCCTTTAAGTCTAATTTTACTTTTGCTTGCCAGGATGATGAGGTGCCGGGTAGCAGGCTTCACTTGGGGCTAGACGATGACAAGCTCACACCTTGGCATCTACTTAAATTTTAAACATCTTGTTTAAAATTCAAAAGGCAAAGCTCAAACAGTTAATGATAATCTAAAAGAGGTAATCAAGAAATGGCCACATATAGCATCAATATATTATGGCTAGATAAACGCTTAAGATGGAATAAAGTGGAAATTGAAATTTAGATAAAAAAATGAAATCGATAGGTCTATGCCCTTTGTGATTTGGTTCTGCCTTCCTTAAAGATGTATATTTTCTATTAGGTAGCATTTAAAGTTTTAGCTTAAATCTATGGGTAGATGTACGATAAACCTTTTTGCCTAATCTCACACTAAAGAAAGCTTGGTACTGGTAACTAGATTCAGAATACATTTGTTCACAAGATATATGAGTTCACCCAGGCAATGAAGTTAGATACTTTGACGTAAACGCCAAATGAATCTTCCTTGCCACAACCTTCTCCCCAGCTCACAATGCCCATAAGAACGTGCTTCTTTGTTTTGGCATTCCATACTGTCAAAGGTCCTCCAGAGTCTCCTTTGCAAGCACCTCCTTTGCCACCTTCAGCTGAAGATAAAATAACAACTTATATGTGTAAGAAGAAGAACCGCAGGATAGGCTGTCCGCCGGTTTATGTGAATCTTGCAATGAGCATAAATACGAAGTTAAAATTCAGGAACAAAGCAAAACGGCGACGAGAATCCAATGTAATTTAATGAAATTCAAAATAAATTAAATAAAACGAATACTTCTTTCTTATTACGGTTCGTTATTGCAAACAACTATACTCTTTATTTCAGGCTGGCTATGCACAACTTCTTCAAAATTCAGGGGGGTCAGTTGAAGTCTTTAGGGGATAAATCTTTGCCTCTCGTGACATCCCATAACGTTATCTGTACAAATAGGTTGCCATGGCGATTTCAAGTAGGAAGCAAGGGTCTCTTACAACTTACTATCTTTTTTTTATAAGAACCAGTAAATTAAAGTTCAGGCTGACTGTTCTTAATTTTTTCGAAAATCTGAGACTGGGCTGTTCTTAATTTGTTCTTAAATTAAGTGGGTTCTAGCTTTTTCGCTCGGACACATTTGCACCTTCATTTGCCGATAAGTTGAATGAGACAACCTTCATTTGCCGATAAGTTTGAACATTCACCGAAAAGCACCTACACTTGAATAAAAGTCCTTTCTTTAGGTAAAACGTTGTTAAAAATTGCATTTTACAGCGCAGCTCATCCTCAGCTTGTTCTTAAGTTGTTCTTAGCTTTAGACAAATTTTGAGGATCGTGTTCTTTTAAAATTGTTCTTATATAAAAAGAGATTACCTGCACAAAACATGTTTGCTGTCAACGGATATGCCATCCTTCTGGCACAGAGCTCATAGTCAACCAATGATAACCTCACTTCTCGCAGTCTTTTTGATGTCTCGCCTTCTTGTGCTTGGATTTCATCTTCACTTCCCCAGCCCGCAATCATTGCTTCTACTCCCGGTTTCAGTAGCTTAAAGTCACTGTCATCATGAGGCAAGCATATCGGTATGACGTAATCAGTTATTATAACTGGCTTATCGAGTTCGACCAGAACGATGTCTGAATCCAATGTTATATTACTAAATTGGGGATGAGTGTAGAATCTTTTAATGGATCTAATCTGCTCAGTTCCTTCATTCTTGACTCTTGTTTTGCCAAATTTCACATGAGGATCTATCATTGGGGGATCTTGACAAAAAGAGCAACATGTCAAATAGAGTTATATTACTTGATATTTTGATTACTGAAGGCAGATAATTGTAGAAAATATTGTAAATTTTTTCGCTTACAGAACTGAAAACATGAGCATGCGCTTTATTGCGTGTACGGTGTAGGCATGGAAATATAAATCTTTCTCCTTAAAACTAGATGAAATCATACAGTAGAAGGTGAATCAAACCTTCTCCATATCCTTTGTTATGGCTCCGTTCACAAACAAGTTATTGCAGATCGTTTCAACAAATTCAAATTTAGAACAGAGAAAACAGCACTTGAGCGCAAAGCGCAAAGCTCAAAGCGCAAAGTTGCAGCCATATCAAATCAAAGTTGTTGATTAGAAGCTCACCAAGAAAACAAATAGCAGCAGTAAGAACCCATTTTCTTGCGATAAGCGACCCGGTACAGAGAACTTTCTTATCTGACTTCCTCCGAAACATTGCTATCCATGGGTGGGTGCCAGGCCTAGAAATGCGTCCTCCAGCAATGCGATGCCTCGTTGTGATCTTGGGAACACCACATTCTGTATGAAATTTCGAAAACAATTGTAAGGTCAAATCAGCCTCAGCTATAAATTTTCTTCAAAGGTTAACATGACATGTTCTTTGCACTAAAGATTTCTTCGAAAATTTATGGCCAATAGAGAAAATTATGTGGTGGTTAACTTAGCTAAATCAAGGAAAACGGTGATAGTTTTTGAATGAAAACCTATTTCTAACAGTATTTTCAATTTACCTCCAGAATTTGATGTTGTACATAGTAGAGTGATACATAAAAAAATGGAAAGTAAACACGTATTTAAAGCCATTACTCCATTTATAAAGACGATTTTATATTTGATTAATTGTCAAGTATTTCAATTACCCAGTATCTTACGAATCTTTAAGCTTTTATCTGTTTACTTTTCTAGAAATGATAATAATTCTATTATGACCCCCTCCCCTCGTCGGAGGCCCGACTTGTGAAAAAGACCTCCTCAACCTTCAGGACATTACCATTTCTTCATTCTCTAGAAAGGTCTTTTCTGCCTAGTGCAAATCGAACTTTGTAACGTTCTCCCTAATTATTTCTCATAATTATTTCTCATTATTTCTTTAACTTATAAACATTATCCTATAAAACCCAACCTCTGGGCCTATTTTAGTGTGTAGTATTACACACCTTGTGCAGTATTAATTTAAAAATGTGCAGTATTGATTTCAAAAATTTGCAGTATTGAATTTTGGGATTTGTGAAAATGTCTAATTGCCGCTATCCCAGATTCTCGCTTTGTTCACAAAATGTGAATTTTCCCCGTCAGTTCGATATAGAGGTCATGTAATGCAAATCTCGTATGACCATCGGAAAGACTCTCTTATCAAAACTTAAAACAAAACGAAATGACTAGAAATTTCCAAAAATTGCAACAACAAAATTTCCTATAAAAAATGTAGTTATAATTGTGCAGTATTAAAAATTTCTTAAAATAGGCCCTGCCCAACCTCATGCCAACTTAAAACACTCTATTGATGGCGAAAGTTTATAAGTTTTGATAATAATTTTGGAACCTACAATTTTCTTCTACATAATAAGCATTAACCAACTCATGTACGTCATGAGAAAGGATGTCTGTGAACAAAGCATAGGCAGTGTAGCAGAACCATCGTTAAACACCTTCAATTATACCCTGGGTACCAGAGCCGCAAAAATTAAAATGAAAAAAAAATGAGAGCTGATTTTAATTTTTGCGGCTCTGGTACCCAGGGTACTTCAATTACTGGGTTTAATGATAATCAGCATTCAAGAAGCTGCAAATTTTCACCCAGCACGTAGACGCTGTTGTTACACAATGAAAGTTTTTATGAAGATTTTAATCATCAACCATAAGAATGACCATCTGTCTCATCTTCTCTCTCTACCTGCTTGCAAATAGCTATGACCCAACTACCAGTTCGTCAAAAAATTGGCACCTTCGATGGAGAAATGCTACAGCTGACTCTACAGAACGGCTAAAACCAATTCTAGAGAATTTTGTTTTTGCAATATTCTGTATCTGCAATATTTGTGTTTTTGCAATATCCTGTTTTTGCAATAATCTTGTTAATTCCCTCATCCTACAGATCGTTTTGAGTCGTACTTTCACAGCTATCAACCTGGGTTTTGAGCTCAGTAAACATTTGCTCATCATAGTCATGACAACAGAAAAGCTCCAACGCAGCAACCTCAGAACAAATTAAAAAAAAAATTTCTGGAATTTTAGGATAAGGATTTCAAAAGACCGTGTGAGGGACATCCGAATTGAAATGCCCCTCGCCGACAGTTGTCTGCTACGTTCTAAACACAGACTGCCGACAGGGAGTCAGTTGAAATCTTTAGGGGATAAGTCTTTGCCACTCGTGACATCCCATAATGTTATCTGTACCTAATTTTAATTGCCGAGGGCCGTTGGGTGATGCCTTTGCGGCTCTATCCTTTTCTCAACCCAACTTTTTGGTACGTTATTGCCCTTGGAAACTTTACTATCAGCTCGAAGAGAACACCCAAATGCAATCATTCCAATATTCCGGTAGTACTCCACTTATCAAAAATTTGCCGACAAGAATTTTGTAGAGGGTGGCAGATTTTCTGCATCCTTGCACCCTCGGTTACGAAGGTAACGATGTTTGCATAGGAGTTATAAGAAAGAATATTCAAAAGCAGTACCTGGTCTCTTTTTCTCAAACACTAGTAGCTTGGCACTTGATGTAATTGGCCCAGCTACGTTCGACACCACGCACGTAAACATACCGGAATCTGAAATGCGGGCACTTTGAATAAAGATGCTTTTTCCCAACGCCAAGATTCTAGATTCTTTATCTTTGACTAGGAATGGCTCTCCGTCTTTTAACCATTTGGTCTTCAAATCACCACCTCCACTTGCAACACACTGTCAAATCACCACCTCCTACTCGGCTCAGCGGCTTTTCTATGAAAACTGGTTTGCCTATTGATCAAGAAAGATTCGATAGAAAATCTAGGAAAGTTGCAAACATATTTTCCAGCAAATTTTTCCACAGCTTGGACTATAGACAAAAAACATGGCGGTTAGGCCCTGGCCAAACGAATAAAACAGCAGCATAAAACCTCATTTAGCACTTTGTGATAAAACATATTTTAATCGTGTTGCTGCCATATTCTATAATGTTTTATAATGTTTTACGAAATTCGATTTTCAACAAACATTTCATAAACATCTCCTTTGTTCTCATGTTTCAACATAGGCGCCGACTTTTATTTTTCCAAGGGGCGGCTCAAAATTTAAATTTAAAAAAAATTAAAAAAAGTTGAAAGGTAGAGAAATTTCCTGTCGCTTTAATAACGCTTAGACTAAATTTTTTACAAGCGATTTATTTGATTCAAATTATGTTTTAACAATAGATAAATTTCACATTTTGAGATAAATCTTCATACAATATACATATATTTTCCTTCAGCTGTTCTGCGCTGAGTTTTCGGCCCAGTGGCGGATTTCAAACGAAGTTCCCAGGGGGGTTGAGCCTCCCCATAGCAATTCCCAGGGGGGGGGGGCTCGAGCCCCTGAGCCCCTACGTAGTCGGCGCCTATGTGTTTCATCAACAGTATGGCGTTCGCTCAAAATTTTATAGCGAACTATAGCACTTTCTTTTATAGCAAATCAGCATTGTTGTTAGGGGAGAAAAGGGAATGGCTGAATTTGCCTTTGAAAACTAACGTTAGTGTTCCAAGATTATTGGCAGTGATTGTAGCATTCGTTGATAAGTAGACGGCAACATATAGCCCTGATATCTAGAAATCACGGACGATATCTAGAAATGGAGATCTAAAACAAGGGAAAACCTTTTTCAAACTTTTTGCTTAAGGTTACGGTAAACGTTTTGAACACGAAAATTGGTTTTTCCTTCCTAAAGGCCAAACGGCTCAAGGAATCTGGATAAACTTTATATCATTCGATGCACAAGATTATGGCGTATCTAGCCAGATAAAAATTATTGGCAAATAATGTTAAATGTTATTTTCCATGCGAATTTACTGGTCAAAAAGTGTACCACCTTCAAAAGCTATTATGTACCCTTGCGTTTGAGGTAACAAAATCTGACTTAGACCAGCAGGAAGTGCAGGTCCTAAGCTACCAAAGTGTGTCTCAGATTTTTTAAATTCCTCCTCTTCTTTAAACTATACCCTGTCAAAAATTGGCAAATAATTTGTCCACCCTCCCGCAGCTGTATTTGGGTATAAAAGACGGACCAGAGAAAATAAAAAAATTTTGAGACACACTTTGTTTGCCCAACGTCTGCCCTGGCCGTGTGCAAATTTTCGAGCCATTCGATTGGTTCCTTGGGTACATAATAGCTTTTTCGTACCTGCATGTAGAGGAATTTCGAGTCCGGAGAAAACGGGATTTTACTGATCGCATTTGCAAGATACACTCGTAAACCACAGTGTAATCCGGGTCAAGTCACTTGAAGATTTAAGATCAATAAGCCTGTTTAAATAAACACGGCCGTACATTGGATATATGGATGTGCCATGCGATATTGTAAATGAGACATGCGACCACGACCGCAAAGCAACGATAATCGGCTTAACAGGTCAAGAGATTTTCAGGCCTCAACTAAAAGTTTTGATAAAGAAATTATGGAAACCTTCGTTTACATGGGATTTTTTCCACTTTCAAAATTTCTGTTTGTTTCAAATTTGGTATCATTGTGTGCCTTGAAAGTTCAGCTACTTGAATGTGAAAAAATCGAAAAAATGATGTTTTCATCAAGAAAACGTTTACCGTAACCTTAAGTCAAATTGTGGTACTAAAGGCCAGCGTCAACCTAGACAATCAATTTCATTGATTTATCAAAATATAAGTAAAAATAAATTCCTACTCAAAATGCAGGTTGGTTGTTTTCCACTCCATTTTCCTCCTGACTGGCACCTTCTGACTTGATTACCCACTAACTTATAGCCAGGGTTACAAGTGTAAACAACAGCATCTCCCACTAGTGATCCAGTCACAACGCGATTTCCACCAACGGGTTTTGGAGGATCTGAACATCTCGATCCTACAAAAGACAAAAATGACGTCAATGCGTTCAGATGACATGATAAACGCTCGATTCCAAAGAATTATCGTTTGCCGAGCTTTCGGGCTTTCTAAAACTCTTCGATTCCCTAGACTTAAGTAGCTAGATATAAGTTCGTGTATTTATACTTTGTTACTAAATTTCGTTAGCAGTCATTTTGCAAGTTTTGAGAAATTTCGTCATGAGTAATGAAACTCTTTGACAAGTAAAAAAATGTCAAAGGCACTTAAATGAAAAGGGCTTTTTGGCCCTCTTGCCCCTCCTATCAAAGGGAAAGAAGGGTGGTTCTTCTTCCCACACCCCACACTCATGCGCACCTGGTCACATCATATTATACAAAGTTTTGGTCTGTCGTGATTGGGCCTTAGAAAGCTGATGCAAAAGTTGATATGCTTGCAACCGATTCTGAGTTTTTATGCTCAGTACTTGGATGTTTAGCTGTTTGTTGAAAAACCTGTCCACAGGGGCGTCTTTAGCAGGGTTCGGTTGAAAAATGTACTAAAATTTGTTTTTAATGGAAGTAAAACTACAATAGGAATAATCACTGTTTGCAGGTCCTCTCAAATTTCGCGTAAATTTGAATAACTGCCTCGGTGAACGATGTTTGAATTTAAAATGAAGACATCAAAATAATTCAAACTTTCAAACCTTGCGCACTGTCCTTTGTTATTGCAAGCAAGAGAGTAATAGCCAACAAAAGTTTCCTAACCATCTTAAATTTAGGTGGATTTGCCTAACCATCCACCATGATCAAATGACTAGATACAGGGGCGGATCTAGAAATTATTCTGAGGGGTGCTAAAACGCAAGGCTTGGTAACCAAGGGTGTTGCTATGCACAAACTCCGTACACCCCCTGCTTATAAGCCATAATGAAATGAAAGTCTTCCATGAACTAAAAAGCCTGGATGCCTTGATTTATATAGTAATTTTTTGCTACACTTTGATCAGAACTTGGAACGTTGGCTTCAGCTTTTATGCCAATTGAACGCAATTTGCAGCTCGCCCCCCTCATATTCACTTAGGGTACAAAAGTATAGAAACTGTAGTCAAATATTATATCATGGCCCGCAGTGGCAAAAGGCCCGATCCCACAAATTTCCAAAGCAAAATTTAATTTTTGACTCTTTGCAGCCATTTATTAGAACTTGATCAGCTTGATCAAAAAATTAACGTGGCTGGTGGAATGAAGCCCTTGAACTTGAAAGGCAGTGCACGTCGTTAGAGACAATAGAACAATAGAAAAAAGTCGAACAAAAGTTGAACACAGGGATTCAAACACATCATGCATTGCATGCATCGACATATGATGCCAAACCAAACAAAGAAGGCAATGAACGTTTCGCTATGGGCCTGCCGTTTTGAGTATTTTTAGTATTAAGAAGGAAACCCCTTTTGGTCAAAAATAGTAAGGGCAAGTTTTTGAGATGTTTTGTATGTAGTTCTTGAATGATTAAAAAAAAGAATAACAAGGGCTCGGGCAAGCTTTATCCTCTGAATATAAATCATACCTCATGGTCTATGAATAAGACGTGAAACACGGAGTTGAAACTTGAAACCGTTCTGTTATATAAACCAAAGCGTTTACAAGTTCTGCCGTTACAGCATCGAGCACCAGGTAAAGATCGTCAAAAGACCTACGAAAACATATTGCAAATTTGCGCCTAAGCATTCGTCGCGTGCTGTATCATAATTCAACACCCCCTGTTCAAGCTCGACTCCCCCTGGTCATAAAACCACTTTACATTTGACTGTAGATTGAAGCGAAGAAACTCCCCCTGGTTTGTCGGTATTCTTTGAAGTTTTGGATTTTCGAAATTCATGGGTTCTCGCGCCAAAGTTTAGAACCCCTCGACCTGGCACCGTGATTGGCTAGATTCACTTCCACGGGTGCAGAAAATCGTATAATTTACAGGCCACGGGTTCCTCAAGTGGCTGGTTATAAGAGGAGACAATGCTTTCCGAGTCTGTAGAATGCTATACAGTACAACCAGGGGGAGTTTGATAACACTTCAATGCATGGACTGAAATAACAATGTTGAACAGTTGTGAGACGGGGCATTGAAGCGGATATAACAATTTTAGGAGATGTGCATACTTCTCGGTAAAAGAGATAATAAATGGTTTTAATAATTATAAACAAAATTGCCGTAGAATAAGCTTTAATCCCCAAAAGGTTTTTCCTCGAATCTGAGGGGTGCTCGAGCCCCCTTCGCACCCCTCTGGATCCGCCCCTGAGATATCTACAAGTCCGGCTATCATTTGCGAATTACAATCAAACATATTACATTACAATCAAAAGCTTCCTGATATCAAAGCAACTTCCGGAACCCTTTTTCTTCCTGAAGGGGTAGTACATTTGTGTAAGGCTCCCAACAGGGGCAAAGCTAAAAGCTTTTACGGTTTGGTCATAAAAGATCATTGTTTATATATTTAGCTTCATACCTTGATAGTTAAGCTGTTACAGAAAAATTACAATTGTTAAAGTTATAGTTGTTACAAGCATTCAAAATTATACTACAGAGTAATAAGAACTGTTTCTTTTATTTGCCCGACAAAAATCCTTTATGTATCGACGGAAAGAAGGTTTTGGTGGGCACAGCACCCCTAACCCCCTCAGTGAGGTCCCTGGCTCCTTAGTCTATACAAACGCATGACCATTAGGGCAGAAGGAATTCCTCATGGCTATGGCTGGCTGTAGGTAGAGGGAGTTTCTGATGTACAGTGTCCAGAAAAATTGTCAATCTTCCTCCGACCAAGCGTATCTTACTATAAAACCTTCTTTCTTTTTAACATGTTTAAATGGGCGTGGTCTTGAGGTTGGGGGTGCTTAGCTAGTTTTAGCCCTTTTTCTTGCAACTCTGTTTCCAAAAGAATTTTAAAAATTGTAGTTTGTTTTTCAATTATAGATATTTTGGGGACAGATAGAAAGTTATATCTTTTTGTTAATTAATAGTAAAATGTGTCATAATTTAAATATATATATTATAAAAAGGTTGCGCCTAAAATTTACAGTACAAAGCAGTTCTGTAGCACATTTAATATAAAAGCACAGGAAGTTTATAAATTTTGATTAATTTTTTTAAAATTTGTCCGACTACATTTTGAAAGCCAAAAGACAATAGGATTTTTCATTTTCCAATATGATTCTTCCTCCGGCCAGTGGACGTGGGACCGTGATGTTTTCCTGACTCTGTGGATGTAATTACAACCCCTTGTTATTATACAAATAAAAGTTTCTACCCGCAGAATAAAGGTTGCGACCCTGAAGATTTTGGTGTACACAAGCTACTGGGTGAGAGAAAATATATACAGTATACTCAGGTAAAGTGGGAATCCCACGGAACCGGATAAATTGGTCCGTCCCCGTGAAAAAGTGTCCCAATTTGAGGCAGAGAGTAAACAAGTTGTTAAGAAAAAGGCAAAACAGAAGCGGGAAAAGAAAATCAGTAGATGATGGTAGATAATAAGAAGGGTAAGAAGAGGGAGGAAGAATAAGAGGAAGAATAAGAGGAAGTAGAAGAGGAAGTGGAAGAAGAAGAAGAAGAGGAACTAGAAGAGGAACTAGAAGAGGAAGTAGAAGAGGAAGAAGAAGAGGAAGTAGAAGAGGAAGTAGAAGAGGAAGAAGAAGAGGAAGAATAAGTGGAAGAAGAAGAGGAAGAAGAAGATGAAGAATAAGTGGAAGAATAAGAGGAAGGATTAGAAAAAGAATACGACAGACAGTGATGGAGCCAAACAACAGGAAGGGTTTTTGGATAAAATTAAAAAAAAAGTAAAGCTGATACAAAACGATAGTAAAATCACCGTTTGTAAACATTACATCTTGTGTTTCATAAAAGATCCCTCACCGTTTTTGAATTTCTCTACTGGTTCCAGAATCATGGATAGTTGTTAAGCAAATGCAGATAATGGTTAAACGTAAAAATCTAATCTACGTGCAAATGCTAGCTTTTTGCAAAAAATTCAAACTCCTGATAAAATAAATTGTACAAGCAAAAAATCTGCCACAAGCGCGATTTAGCGCCTTTAGTGACCCCGCAAAAACCTTTTAGTTCCGCAGAAACAGAGCTTCATAACATATAGATTGCTTTTAGGCATTTCGGAAATAGCAAGGGGAGATTCGAAAGAGATTTATTCTTGTCTGCCAAAGAGTTTCCTTGCTAGGAAAAAATAAAGTTAAGACTGACAAGAATGAAAACTAGAACAAAATTTGTTGTTCTCTTCTATTATTTTCGGCTATCTGCCTTTCCGTGCGCTTTCATCTCAGACACTCGTTTTGGCTAGTTTTGATTAAGCACAATGAGTTAGCATTCGTTTCTTGAAGTGGAGGTGGTGGGCAAGGACTGCGGACCATATTACAGATTGCGGGGGCTAAACATGGTAAAAACCAAGAACAGGGCGATTTTTTGCATGATTTTAAATAGATCTTGGAAAATATTTTGGGTGGGGCTGAAGTCCCTGTTGTCCCCCTTACTTTCGCTGTCCCTGGTGGTGGGTGCTTATTGGGGGGGGGGGGGCGCTATTTCATGTAGCTGAATCCATATACAAAGCAATGGTGTTACCTAAATTACTGAATTGCTCTACACTTATGTTAAAGATCTCTGACCCAATTGGCAAGAAATTCAAAAATCTTCAAAAAGAGCCCTGAAAATAGAGATGTTCTTGCTGGAGGCAAGCAAACTCTCTTCCTAATTGCTTAGAGATGTGACGTGGTCAGAAGACCAGCTCAGAAAGATAGATTTAACAAATTTTCATTAATTTTTATAAGTTGCAGTTACTGCTGGCTTCACATCAACACAACACATAAAGATTTTGAAGAGTACAATTTTCTCCATTAACAAGGGTATATTTGCCTCATTCACATTCTTTGCGGAGAGAGAGGGAGTGCAATCTTGCATGCCTAGAGTTTGAAAATAAGACCTTGAAGGGAGAAATAGCACTGAAAGTTGTCTAGCTGAATAGAAACTAAGAGGGAGAAAGTTGCTTAATTGCTGGAGACATTTTACAAATTTTCTGCTTCTTTGTTTCAACAAACTATCCCCCTATTCCAAGCAAAAGACCTCAATTTAAACTTCGCCTGCATTTGACATTGTTGGAGCTCGCCATCCCAATTCCACAGGCCTTGCTACGGGCTTGCCGAAGAGTTACTCAACCTAATGCCAAAGGAAAGCATATTGATATTTCCTAGGATTTTCCTTTGATCAAATTCGATGTTCTCACAATGCAAGATATATTTTTTCGTGTTGCTAAAATTTTATACTTTCATTTTTTTGCCGCAAACCATGGATAAATTATAAAAAAAGTTCCAGCCAAGAATAATATTTATCAACATTTTTATCTCCAATTTTTTATCTTATTTAATTTTTTCTGCTTAGGAAATATCATGCATCATATTAATTTTGTATATTCAACAGGAGGCAATTTTATGACATCGAATGGGTACTGTAACTTTGCTGATTTGAAAACAATTTACTTAAAAGTATGAAACTATTATAAGAAAATTTCTAAGATATCATGCATACGATTTAGGTATTAAAGTTACAAAGAGCCGTATTTATGTTCTCTATTACTCTAAGATACACCTTTGTACAAAGGAATTTTGGCCAGAACATAGAAATGACGGTTATTTTACTGACGGGAAAATTAGTGCAGGAGTGTGGTGCTATCAAAATATTATGCCATTTCCTGGTCACACCCTGTTTTCTAAACTGATTATTATTTTCTATAATTTTTTATCTAAGAGCGGTCAGAAGACAAGTTAAAAATATGTTCGTGGGGCTGAAAATCATTTCTATGGTGAAAATCATGAAATAACAGCCTCCCAAAGATTACAAACTACTACCACTACGAGGCTACTTAAAAATTTTCTACGTTACCGAGAATCTGGAGCTGTTGAAACATACCATGGAAATCAATGTAAAAATGATACAATTCTGATTATTGAGCTGGCTCGAAAAAGTGCCAGAAGAATGGCTGATAAAAATATTGATGATGAAGCTGAGACGAACGCAACTGGAAATATTGAAAATGGACAGTGCAGCCAGGAAATTGAACAAGACTTGGCATCACTTACAGTAGATGCAAGTGTTCACAGGATTGAGAAAGACAATACTGGTTCGAATTCAGATAAAACTTCTAGTGAAAATAAAGTACCGGTTAAAGTTCACCCTTTGACTGAGAGACAGCACAGCTTGTTCAAAGAGCTCTCTAAGACAAAGGGTTGGAAAGAAAGTTTTGAAAAACTTGAACCATTGCCATTGAATTCGCCAAAGAAAGACGGCCATATCCGCTTTGTATGCATCTCAGACACACATAACGGGCACGGAAAGCTCAATTTACCCGATGGAGATATACTTCTGCATGCTGGGGATTTTACACTGCGTGGAAAGCTCAAGGAGGTTGAGAGTTTCTGTGAGTTTTTAAAGGAAATCAAAAGTAGATATAAACATATAGTTGTGATTGCTGGTAACCACGAACTGACATTTGATGACAAGAAAGACTTGTTTTTTGGCTTATTCAAAACAAATGCAGATTGCAATAGAGGAGCAGATTTGAAAGAAATGCTTCAAAATCATTGCATTTACCTGGAGGATGAAGGCATTGAGCTGATGGGCTTTAGGATATATGGCAGTCCTTGGTAGAATTTCTTTGTACTGCTCATTAAAATTGAAATTCTGAATGTTCTATCACGAGCTAGTAAGTTGCTGAATATCAAGCAGAGAATCACAGCATCTTTCTAGGCCACAACATGAACAATTACATCTCACTGACAAATGTGAGGGCCATAACCCATTTTCTTCTCTTTATAGCTGCCCCTTGCATAGTAGGTTTCCAATAGCAGTAGCATTAGGGGCCTGGGGGACATGCCCCCTACTTTTCAGAAGGAAACATTTTGTGTTGCATCTAAATTTGATGAGAAAATGTTGGAGTGGGAAATATTTTGGAGACTCAAGTATTTCTGGTGGCATGGCTCTATGATTTCAAAACTGCCTTATTTTAACCAACTGTTTGACATGGGTGATAGCAATTGGTAAAATTAGTGTTCTTTGTTTATAAAAGGGTGTTTTCTAACAGTACAAAGGGCATAGCCTAGGTTTCTGAATTTTGTTTCCACCAAAGCCTAGTGGCTCGTGCTACTAGTGAAAGTTTCATTAAAATCAAAGGGTGCACACAAGATATGCAAGTGTGTAGAAATCACTATTATTGCAGTCAATTTGTCTTATTGGGCATTTAAACTACCAGATATGCAATAAAAGCTGCCTTACTGCCTCTGGTTGCACTTTAAACTTTCCAAAATTCAATCTTGGCAATGCCATTGTCATATGCTGCTCTCAGTCTTAGATTGATAACAGCCATTTCTCTGAGATGGGATTAAAGGGAGGATTGAAATAAACAGGGAGGTCATTAGCAAGTCAAAAATTTAATGAACAAGTGGTTTTATGAACAGGGGTGTACCTTTTATAAAGCAAAATGTTAAGGTCTTGCTCGTATGGACATTTCCAGCTTCAAGCATTTTATATTTGTGCAAAAGCTTCAAACTATTGTTGCTGTCTCATGCTGGGCAATGTGTTAAAGCGATCAATTAACATAGTTGAAAACTTCTTTTAATATAATTTGTAAATTCACAAATGATCGAGCAAATGATTAAATGCAAATTCACAAAATCAAGGCATACTACAAATTGCACTTCTAGAGCAGTTCAGGTTTGTTTCAAGTCATGTGAGTGCAGTTGTAACCCTATTCAAGTAAATCCCCAAGTGACGTTTTAGTTCAGAAGAAGTTTAAGTGAAAAAATTCAACCATGAGGACAACTTCCAGAATTGATCTATTGTCATATTCATCCCATTGCACAACCAATATTCCATTTTTAATGACACCAGCTTCAAAAATCTTTTTATAGGCAACCATATCATAGAGGGTGGGCATTCAACCTGCCCAGAGGTGAAGCTCTGTTGGAAAAGTGGAACAAAATTCCAGAAGGAACAGACATTCTCATGACACATGGGCCACCACTAGGTAGGATTGAAAGTCCATCACTTCTTAATGTTTTAAATCCTGCTCCTCAATTATTTTATAATATCTGTTAGGATAGTTTTTAGCTTAAGATTAGATTAGGATAGTATCAGATTAAGAAGAAATTATTCTGTTTTTTGATTAACCCTTTTTGAAGTGATAAAATTTCATTTACACTTGCATGTGTTGCTTTTTACTTAGGCCATGGTGATTTGACATTCTTTGATCAGCATGTTGGGTGTGTTGAATTGTTATCAACTGTCCAAGAGAGGGTGAAACCAAAATTTCATGTATTTGGACACATTCATGAAGGTAAAAAAATTGAGCTACATTTTTCTTTAAATCCTTGAATTGCCTCCTCTCATATTAACTTTGAAGTTGGCCTTGTTTATGTAAATTCCTTCCCCAGAGCTAGCCCCAAACTTGACATGGAAAGTTTACATTTTAATAAGACCCCATGATGGCTAAATTTAGTTACTGTGCACTATCAACCCAAACTGAAAAATAGAATAAAGAAGGGTAGTAAACTGGAAAATGAACTGAACTTTAAAATGAGCTTTAAGCATTTTGGCAAATTTTTTTGGCCCTCCTTGTTTTAAGGTCCTTAGAATTTGTTCTATTCAATAAACTTGCATGCGCTTTTTCATGTATTTACTGTATGTTGCTAATAATACACCATTTTTTTTACTCCATTATCATAATTATCATCAGCATCATCTTCATTATCATCATCAGCTACATCTTTGAGTTATTAAATTTGCTTCTTGATTTTTCCTTTAATCTCCAGGAAATGGAATGACAACTGACGGATCAACTACCTACATAAATGCAGCCATTTGCAACTTCAGGTACCAGCCTGTTCAGAAACCAATTATCTTTGACTTGCCAGTTCAAGTTTGCAGTCCACAAGAATGCTCCAGCACTGTAAGCTAAGCTTTTTTAAATTGTGTCTAGCCAACTGTGGATATTCAAAATTTTGCCGGGCTTTATAGGAGGTCTAGTTGTGTCTACCAATTCAAATTTTTTGTGAGAAAATGTATGCTAAAAAGGTATATTTTGAAGATTTCTATTACGTTACTTAAAAAGTGATCTAGTGTGAGGACGTGTGCTTCAATTAACTAGTTTGTCAATAATAACTTACTTTTTTCTAGTATCTTATGTGTAATGCATTCTTCACACGACTGTATTTTGATAAAAGAATGCTCACTAATTTGCCTTCGTGCCATTTGATAGATCGCTTTCTTAAAGAAGAATGCAATTTTCAAGAATTTCAATTCATTACAGTAATCAACATTGAAATTGATTATTTATTCAAATCAGTTTTGTAGTACAGTTGAGCCCCGATAAGTCGTACACCGGATATATCGGACTTTTGCTAAGCCGCAAAGACCGAGATACAACTTTTTGATTGAAGGGGGGGGGGGCAGCCCTGATGAATAAGTGAACAACAGCCATATTTTGCAAAATAAAAGTATTTTACTAGTAATACTTATGTTTTTTGGGGAGGTCAAGGCCCCCCGGTATCTCGGTCCTTGCTAAGCTGGACTTTCACTAAGCCAGACTTTCACTAAGCCGGACCTGTTCAAAAGTCGTACTCTGAATAAGTCGGACATCAGCTAATTCAGACCATTTCTCTAATGAAGGTCTGACTTATTTATCAGTGATGTGGCAGATATTTGCAGATACCCTCAACTTGTATGATATCAGGAACCTCGCAGCACTTTTCTCTAGTTTTCCAACAAAGCAGTTCACGTAAACATTACCATGTACCTAATTGTATCCAGTGCTTATTTAAGAGCGATCCCGATATCAAAGAGTGAGCCTAGGCCCCTAGAGCTGGGTGTCAGTTTCTTTCTTATGTAGTTGATCATAAATCACAAATTTGTTCTTCACTTCAAATTCTTTTTGGCTTTGGGACGGACGGAGATTTTGCGGGCGGAGTTCGGGCGGCAAAATCGGTAAAAAGGCTTCGAATCGATCTGGATGATGTTAATTGACCTGGGTAAAGTAAAAGGGAGATTTAAAGCTTACTTAAGCTGATAAATGGAATACATAGTCATGTTACATCACCGGCATGAATAAACCAATATGCTTTTTCAACAACTACCGCTTTGGCAGGCAAGCCAATGAATAGTTTTAGGTAATATTTCCATAAAATGTGTCGTGATTATCTAATTGTAGTTAGAAAAATATTTTAAATATTTGATTATTTATTTTTAGCAGGTAGAATTTGTATAATTGTAATTAACAAGAGGAAAGCAATTAAAAAATTATTTTTTTCTTTTTCCTACAATCTACCCTGCTGAGAAGGATTTTGTCAACGAAACGGAAAAACAGAGATTTGAAGCAAGTTCTTCATATTGTCGTGACGTGTTAGCTAATTTAAAGAAAACTGGAGGGCACCTTCGGTCCCAATATACGGCCTAAATTAAACGGTCAGTTATCACAAAACATCTTATTTAGAGATGATGGAACGTTTCTTTATCATCACTTTCCTGAAACATGGCATAGAGCAAAATGTTTAAAGAAAAATATTAATCGAAATTGGATGAGTCAAGATTGGTGAGTCAATTTTCAATGATTGTTTAATTTTGTAGTTTTTCCTTCTTGCATAAATTCAGTTAGCTTCCTTCTCCTGTTTTTTGTATTGCTTTCATTTTATTAAATTCATGTAGCAGAATTTTTCTTTAATTTTATCCACATCTAGGTATCTTTTTATTCTAAAACTTTTTATTTCAGATTGTCGTAAACGCGTAGATCGTCACTCAACACAGTTGTATGTCTAATGTATGCCTTGCCTGAGTTTAGCAGCTATCTGTTTCTCTTATAATAGCACTTGATCAATTTTGTTTTTTGAAATGTACAATTTTGCTTTACGTTAATGTCTGATATGGTTCATTAGCGAAAATACAATACAATATTTTATAGATATATACTGTAAACCTGTAATTTCAGTTCTGACACATTTCACTGTTCACATATTCTCTTCGACTAACATCAGCCAAAGATAACAATAAAGTATTTTTCCCCATTGAATCAGAAAATGAATTCTACAAGAAGTCAAATTACGCGACTGATATCTTTTATTCGGGGGATGTTGGTTAGGATAAGAAGAAGGCAATAAGAAAACTGGTTGTCGCTGCCAATCGCGTGGCATTGGCGAGGTTACGAACGGCAAGGTTTCGCCTCATTGTCTTGCAAAAAATTATCGATCGATATTTCGACGAAATCTACTTAACAGTAATGGACAATGACGAGATGTAAAGACTGTTTAAATTTGCTATTTTCTCCTGACTTTTATTTTCTCTTAATTCATTCAATTTGTTTTTTTCAAATTCTTTCTTTTAACATTCAACAATAACAAATATGTGACAGATACAAATATTATTTTTATGCATTTAAACAAACCCCACGAGTTTATGACCACTAAAAAATTACTGTGGGAAATTTCGAATCGTTTGCTTCAGTATAAATAGAAGGGCTATGAAAGTATCTCGAAAACTTTTTGAACAATTTACCTCGTGTCAACGACAGCTTTTGTAAGTATATTGTTCGATTATTTAAACATGTGATACAGAACAAACGACAGGAGGGGTTTGAGGTAAACCCGTAAACAGGTCTAAAGGGCAGGGGTGTCAAATGCCCTCAAATAATTTCCAAAAGTCTTAAACCAGCTTCACGGGCACCCTATTACCCCTGATAAAGATTTCGCCCCCATAAAAATCATTTGAAAAAGAAGCTTGCTCTAATAAAAACTTTTGTAGACATTTCAATATTAAAAAAAGATAGCGAAAATTTTACTATTTAGTTGAACAGAAGACTAGCCTCAGTTACGCCCGATAGGCGGGCGCGCAATAGCCCCTGTATGTGGACAAAATCTTGCTTCTATCGAAACAGGAGCAATTGCGTGTACATGAATGTTTTTGCTATTTTTTATTATTATTGCACTAATCAATTAAGTTTTTAATCACTGAATATTAATGTAGTGATGACTTCCCACTTTTTGTTTTAGAGAAGAAATAAATGTTCCTTTAGCGGAAAGAGAAGAAACAAACGGGTATGCAATAGCCCCTATATTTACACGGGGTCGTCTGAGAAGAAAAATCAAAGCACAAAATAAAATATTTTAGTCGAGGATGAAAATATTATCTCAAGTAGGAAAGTTATAGCAAAGACTATGAACAACTACTTTATTAATATAACCAAAACATTATACATTCCAGAAATTAAAAGCAAACAGTCAGATATATCTATTAGAAATATGACAGATGATAATAACTTACTAGATGAAAGTTTCTAACATCACCCAAGTATAATTAAAATTGAGAAAAAATTCAGAGGATATAGCGACATTTAACTTCAGGCATGTGTCAGTAAATGAAATAAGGCCTCAAATTAAATCCTTAGATGTCAGTAAATCTACTGGACCAGATCAAATGCAAGCAAAAATACTCAAACTAGCAATATCAGAAATTGAGCAGCAACTTACAGAAATCCTAAAAGTCTGAACTAAAAGAAGCAGATCCCATGCCTTTATTTAAAAAATATTCACCTACCAGCAAGAAAAACTATAGACCAATCAGTATCTTGCCTGCTACTTCAAAAACATTTGAGAAAATTATTTTCAATCAACTATACACTTTTATTTGTCATCTGCTATCCTCGTTTCTTTGTGGCTTTCCTCAAGGTCATGGAACACAACACCCTCTTATAAGATATATTGAAGATCTAAAATAATGCCTGGGTTGTAAGAAAATCGTGGGTACTGTCCTCACGGTTCTCTCCAAAATATTTGATTTTTTCTCACATGAACTCTTACTAGCAAAATTGGAAGCTTATGGACTTAGTAGAGATGCATTATTGTTAATCCAAGAAATAAAAACGGGTGTTCCCCAAGGTTCTGTCCTTGGTCCCCTTCTTTTCAATATTTTCATCAATGACATATTCATAAAACTAGATCAAAGCAAACTATGCAGCTATGCTGATGATAATACCATATGGATTAAAGGTACTGATAAGGAGGACATATCAGCTAAACTAGAACATGAAAACAATATCATAAACCAATGGTTTATAGACAATGCTATGCAGCTCAATGGGGACAAATGCAAACTTATAATGATTTCAGCAAAAACAAACAATCTTGAAAAATTTAGCATTTATTTAAACAGGCAAATAGTTGAAGAGGAAGACAAAGAGAAATTGCTGGGTGTAACAATAGACAACCAATTAAAATTTGATGACCATATCAAAAGTATGTGTAAAAAAGCAGGGAACGAAGATACAAGAAAACCTTTGATGAAAACATCTGTTTTGACATTCTTCAGTTACTGTTTCTTAGTAAGGATGTATTGTACTAGGAAAAACAATAAACTTATTAATAACATTCATGAAAGAGCATGAAATATCAACTTAACTTCTTGCACACTTTTGGAAACGCTTTTCCAAGCTAACGTTCATTTTCTTTGGTTTCCTTACTTTTTTTTACATGTAGTATTAGGGTTAAGGTTAGGGTTCTGATCAACATCCAAAGGCATTCTGCTGGAAGACCGAACTTAATAACATACAGGGGAATTTCATGAAGATAGTTTAATATGAATAAAGGATTAGATACTAGATAAAGGCTGTTTTCCCATTATTTCGGTCCAGGAACATCTTTAGAGCACAGAGAGGTTTATAGACAGTCAGTCAGCATGTTTTGCCAGTCAGAATAGTTAATTTGAGTTTCATCCATAAGCAAAATTCGCAGCATTTGTAAAGATACCCAAACACCAACAATGCATAAATGCATATTATTCGAAACCATAACTCTTCTTTTTTACTTCAGGGCCCACGCAACGAATTTTAAGGTGGAAGAGCTAAGCTGTACAAATCGGACTTGAATTTAGTGCCTCAAAACAGGGCCTCTTTGGAAATATAATTTTGCTAACCAAAAGAAGAAGGGGGGGGGGGGGGGGGGAGCTTGACCCCTTAGTTGTTTTTTGCCATTTTTTCATAATTTTTGACGAATCTGAGTTTAAATATTCTTAACAGATTTGTTCTTATAGAAACGTGTATCCGACCGTCAGCACCAGCACCTAGAGTTAAAACAATGGCAGAAAATATAGCCTTTTTAATGCTATCCCTGCCATTTTTAACCTGGGGTCTTTTTTGACTACGTCTTAGGCTTTACCTGTAAATCTTATGTATCTATGATTCGATCTTTCTTCTTTTCTTAATCTTAAATTGCAATTATTTGATGGCAAAATTATACATACACACATTCAATTATACACGCCTACATACAACCTCTTCGGGGTTCGGGCTCCGGGGAAGGAGCATTCACCTCAATGCAACATCAATTCACATTCACAAGGAGCAAAGATGGCGGACGTCAGGCGTGAGAGAATAAGATCTGATAGAAGTCGTCAGTCTCATTCAAGGTCTCGCTCAAGATCTCCGCGAGTCAGAAGAATGCGGTCTAGATCCCCAGAAAGAAAAGGAGCTGTTCGTCCGCCACTAGGAAGGCCACGCGATAGAGATGCGCCTGATAACAAGGCAGATGACGGGAAACCATCAAATCAAACGACGACAGTGAAGATTGATAGGGAAAAGGTTTCTTAATTTTATTATTGTGCCCTTTTATTAAACCATTTTATTTAACTGCGTTGTAAGATATATCTAAACCTCTCCAATACGAACTGATTTATTTATTAAAAGAGAGGCAAAATTCCACTCTGACTGATAACCAGACTTGCAGAGTGTGCGCACTATATAAAATGCACACTTATACTAAAGTAAGTGCACACTTGAAATTTTACTCGCGCACTCCCAAAATCTCGTTAGAAACTGCCGTACTCTGCAGTCCAGACTGAAAACAGTGCTGGGTGAGTCAAGCCTGTCGCCAAGCCAGTTGAGTAGGGATGGGGACATTCTATGTCAAGTGTAACCAAAAAAAGTCCAAACTTGAAATTTTTGTCATGGATTTTGTTTAAAATCTAGTATTATGTTAAGCAAACCGATCTTTTTCTATATTTCAATTTTTTTTTTGATTGGTCAAGCGGTTTTGGAATTATGACCGGTCAAACTTTTCAAATTTGTCGCAACCGGTCATTACTTGTGCCACACCTAAAATTGATATCTTCCTTCACACTCAACCTATAAAGATGGAATTGGTGTCAAATGAAAGCACTTGACAAGCTGAAAGTAAATTTCCAGTGAAATTGATGCTAGCCCCAAAGGCTCAAGGGCTGAGGTACAATGTTATTTTTCAATGGCTGACCACGCCCAAATGGCAACACCAATTTTCATGAAATATTTATTTCATTAAGATAAATTCATGATAAAGCACTTCATAAAATTTAAAATTGGGGTTGACATGGGTTTTATCACAATCAGTCTCAGAATACTGATGAGTATTATCTTGAAAGGTTAAAAGTCAATGTAAGTCTTCATGCAATGCATACAAGCGGTAGTTTGATTTTAATAACAAGTGTCATGTTCATTGCAGTTAGAGAGAATTTTTGTTTCAGAAAATTATTCCATCTGTAATCTGTTTTGTAAAGACATGCTTTCTGCTTGTGATTCCCCTTTTGATAATGTGTAGGTGCGACCTGTAAAAGTGACCGGATTAAGTTGCACAAGTACGTCTGAGACATCAACAACAAGCTCTTCAGAAGGTTCTGGATACACAAATGAAGGGTTTGGGCCATGGGGATGCAGGAAGCTTATTGTCACTTCATTGGTTTCTGGTTGAATGCTGGAAACATATGCCACCCACCACTTGCTGTCATAAACTACAGCAACATAGCCTGTAATCTTACTGAGCTCAATATGACCACAGCCTGCTTTGACTACTTGAACTTCCCTTGTCACTTCACTTTCACTGTATTCTGAGACAAGAAGAGAATATTTTGAAATTGGTTTGAAGCAATGTAATTTTTGTGTTCCAGCAATCGTTTTAGCAGTCTGAAATCTTTCATGAAGAATTTCTTCTTCTGAATACCAGTCGGCAGCAGTGAGAAATTTTGCATTGATGCCTTTAAGATGGGAATCAACAAACTCAAACAGCTTCAGAGCTGACAAAATTTGATCACGGTAAGGTCGCTGCAGACTTGCTTTGGTTGCTTCTCTTTTGATAGTGCCTCCAATGCCATCTGAAGGCCCCTTGCCATGGCTTGTTGCAAAAAAATGCCATTCAGCCGGCACACCAAAATCATATTGATGCATGCACAGGTTACAAAAATTCTTGAGGTTTTTGTATTGGCCTGCACAGCCATCAGAAAAATAGATAATTGCTTTCAGCACCTGAAACTTTTCTGAAAGATGTCTCATCAATTCTTTCTGAAAAAGGTGGACTGCAACAGTGTTGTGAGTATGGCAATCTGATATTAGTACAAAGTTGCTGTGGTTGATTTGTCCATCCTCTTTGAAATAATAAACAAATGGATGCAGTGTTGCCATGCTGTTATTCCAGTGGAATGATTGTGCTTCATCTTGGACAACAAAAGAAAAGTTTTCTGAAAAGTCACCTATCACAAGAAATTCTCCTTCTACTAGACCTTCCTTTCGTTTGCAAAGATACTGAGATTGCTGTTTTGCAATGAAATCATGTCGCTTAAGAGTGTCAAGTTTCTCAATAAATGCTTCCACAAAATCTTCTATTGGCTCTACCATAGTCTCTAGTTTTGAGCGATCAGTAGATGTCCATTGCTTAAACTCTACTTCATCGACATCGTTATCTTCGTAGCATTTTAAAAGCATCTCTCTCAGGGGCTGTTTACCAGGGCAGTATGGGCACTCACCAAGATGACAGTTTGGTACTGCGGGGTTACACATCATCTTAGCCAATGCGTGTCCATAATGACTAACAGGAACTACTTCATTGGCTGTCACAGACGCCATCATGGATCCGTTCATCATCAATTTTACATTGTTATGGATTGTACAAACGCAGACAGAATGAGTGCCACTTGCTCCAGCTAAAACACATTCTTAAGGTAGAACCATTGCAAACTTTGAGAAGCTTATCTTCATTGATGGATGTTGGGATTTGAATGTTTGATAAATTTCCCGAAGATTTCCTAAAACTAGTCTTTTTTGAAACAGAGTCTTCTTGCCGTCTCAAAGAATACTTAGACAGTCCTTTTTTCCAGGCATAACTCTGCTGATATCATCTTGCCGATAGAAGTTTTCTACAGCCTCTGAAACATTCTCTGGCAACTTTTTTCCAGTTTTTGGATTTGGGGTAGCAAGGATGCCTTTTCCAATAATAAATGCATTGCTTGTGTAGCCATTCTTTGAGAGCAGCCAAAGGTGGCCATTATTTTCCTTCGACTCCATGTTTGCACAAAAATAGTCAGAACTGTTATCTTTTCACTTCTACTTTCAGTGCTGCCAAATTTTGCAATTAGTTTTTGCACAATTTCTGCTGGCATTCCATCTTCCTCATCTGAAGAAACATCCATAATCAACGATGGAGAGGAGCCACATGCAGCATCAAATTTTCTTTCAAGGGTGTCATGCACTCTCTTCTTTTTTTGAGGAAGGTAGCGGGATCTTGACATTATTTCCCGTTGACTCAGAGGGCTTTCTCCAATTTTCCCTAAAGTTTCATTTAGGCTTTCAAATTCAATTTCAGGCGAAACAAAGTCATCCTCCTCTTCAGAGAGCAGATTCTCGAGTGGCGGCTCTACTCCAACCACTCTTTGAAGCTGTTTTCTACAGTTAGTGCATATTTTCATTCCAACTTGAACCAAAGATGGATTGCACTTCGCTTGCTCTGCAGTCACGAGTCTCAAATCTTTTGTTCTTTTGGTTTTATGCACTTGGAATGAGTCACAGCAATATTTTCGGTTGTTTTGTATACTTGTCAGTTTTGAAAGTTGTTCTGCCATCTTAAATCTC
>NW_027019328.1:2627311-2842599 GCF_013076305.1 Rhopilema esculentum
CTTACAGAAAATGAATTGATTGATGACGGGCTCTTTTACAGTGATCCACAGTGTTTCAGGTGCTGAAAGCAATTATCATATTTTTGATGGCTGTGCAGGCCAATACAAAAACCTCAAGAATTTTTGTAACCTGTGCATGCATCAATATGATTTTGTGGCCGGCTGAATGGCATTTTTTTGCAACAAGCCATGGCAAGGGAGCCTTCAGATGGCATTGGAGGCACTATCAAAAGAGAAGCAACCAAAGCAATCTTGCAGCGACCTTACCGTGATCAAATTTGTCAGCCTGAAGCTGTTTGAGTTTGTTGATTCCCATCTAAAGGCATCAATGCAAAATTTCTCATGCGCCGACTGGTATCACGAGAGAAGAAATTTCTTCATGAAAGATTTCAGACTGCTTAAACACGACTTCGCTGAACACAAAAATTACATTCTTCAAACCAATTTCAAATATTCTCTTTTGTTCTCAGAAGTACAGTGAAAGTGAAGTGACAAGGGAAGTTCAAGTAGTCAAGCAGGCTGTGGTCTATTGAGCTCAGTAAGATTACAGGCTATGTTGCTGTAGTTTATGACAGCAAGTGGTGGGTGGCACTATGTTTCCAGCATTCAACCAGAAACCAATGAAGTACAATAAGCTTCTGCATCCCCATGCCCAAACCCTTCATTTGTGTATTCCAAACTTCTGAAGAAATTGTTGTTTGATTGTCAGACGTACTTTGCAACTTAATCCGCGATCACTTTTACAGGTCGCACCTACCACATTATCAAAAGGGAATCACAAGCAGAAAGCATGTCTTTTACAAAACAGATTAAGATCGGAAATAATTTCTGAGAACAAAAATCTCTCTAACTACCAATGAACATGACACTTGTTATTTAAATCAAACTACCGCTTGTATGCATTGCATGAAGACTTACATTGACCTTTTAACTTCAAAGTAAATCACTATCATCATTATTCACGCAGACTTGCATTGAGTTAAAACCCAATGTCAACCCTCCAATTTTAGAAATTTTATAAGTCTTATCATGGAATTTTATACTTAACTTAATTAAAATAGTTTCATGATGAAATTGGTGTTTGCCATCTTGGGCGTCGGTCAGGCCATCTGAAAAATAAACATTGCTACCTTCAGCCCTTGAGCCTTTTGGGCTACATTCAATTTACTGGATAATTTTACTCTTCAGCTTCGACAGTGCCTTTCATTGACACCCAATTCCATCTACCCACGAAAAAGGTGGACTGCAACAGTGTCGTGAGTATGGCAATCTGATATTAGTACAAAGTTGCTGTGGTTGATTTGTCCATCCTCTTTGAAATAATAAACAAATGGATGCAGTGTTGCCATGCTGTTATTCCAGTGGAATGATTGTGCTTCATCTTGGACAACAAACGAAAAGTTTTCTGAAAAGTCACCTATCACAAGAAATTCTCCTTCTACTAGACCTTCCTTTCGTTTGCAAAGATACTGAGATTGCTGTTTTGCAATGAAATCATGTCGCTTAAGAGTGTCAAGTTTCTCAATAAATGCTTCCACAAAATCTTCTATTGGCTCTACCATAGTCTCTAGTTTTGAGCGATCAGTAGATGTCCATTGCTTAAACTCTACTTCATCGACATCGTTATCTTCGTAGCATTTTAAAAGCATCTCTCTCAGGGGCTGTTTACCAGGGCAGTATGGGCACTCACCAAGATGACAGTTTGGTACTGCGGGGTTACACATCATCTTAGCCAATGCGTGTCCATAATGACTAACAGGAACTACTTCATTGGCTGTCACAGACGCCATCATGGATCCGTTCATCATCAATTTTACATTGTTATGGATTGTACAAACGCAGACAGAATGAGTGCCACTTGCTCCAGCTAAAACACATTCTTAAGGTAGAACCATTGCAAACTTTGAGAAGCTTATCTTCATTGATGGATGTTGGGATTTGAATGTTTGATAAATTTCCCGAAGATTTCCTAAAACTAGTCTTTTTTGAAACAGAGTCTTCTTGCCGTCTCAAAGAATACTTAGACAGTCCTTTTTTCCAGGCATAACTCTGCTGATATCATCTTGCCGATAGAAGTTTTCTACAGCCTCTGAAACATTCTCTGGCAACTTTTTTCCAGTTTTTGGATTTGGGGTAGCAAGGATGCCTTTTCCAATAATAAATGCATTGCTTGTGTAGCCATTCTTTGAGAGCAGCCAAAGGTGGCCATTATTTTCCTTCGACTCCATGTTTGCACAAAAATAGTCAGAACTGTTATCTTTTCACTTCTACTTTCAGTGCTGCCAAATTTTGCAATTAGTTTTTGCACAATTTCTGCTGGCATTCCATCTTCCTCATCTGAAGAAACATCCATAATCAACGATGGAGAGGAGCCACATGCAGCATCAAATTTTCTTTCAAGGGTGTCATGCACTCTCTTCTTTTTTTGAGGAAGGTAGCGGGATCTTGACATTATTTCCCGTTGACTCAGAGGGCTTTCTCCAATTTTCCCTAAAGTTTCATTTAGGCTTTCAAATTCAATTTCAGGCGAAACAAAGTCATCCTCCTCTTCAGAGAGCAGATTCTCGAGTGGCGGCTCTACTCCAACCACTCTTTGAAGCTGTTTTCTACAGTTAGTGCATATTTTCATTCCAACTTGAACCAAAGATGGATTGCACTTCGCTTGCTCTGCAGTCACGAGTCTCAAATCTTTTGTTCTTTTGGTTTTATGCACTTGGAATGAGTCACAGCAATATTTTCGGTTGTTTTGTATACTTGTCAGTTTTGAAAGTTGTTCTGCCATCTTAAATCTCGTAAACTAGAAAACTGCCTTTTCAGTAATGTACTAAATGCTTTCACCAAAGTCTGAAGTCTGTTTGAAGTTTCTAAAGCACATTTCTTACATTGGTTTTTTATTTACTGTTTCCTTGTAATAGACAGGTGCTATTGAAGAGGACTTCCTGGTTTGACAATTACAGGATACGAACAGCCAATTTCAGAAATTATTTAAAATTGATGGGAATTCTTAAATCATAAAGTTAAATAACATGTCTAGACTAACTTTCACTAACATGACATTAATGTAAAGTTGGCCTTTTTCTGAATTAGCAGGAGGTTTCCATTCAATGATGTTTTTGGCTATGCAAAAAAGCTCGCACACATGCACTGATGTAATATTCATCTATAACAGAACAATGTCATAAAGTACAACAATGTCATAGTAGGTCATGCTTATGCAGGATACAGATCTAATAAAGACTTGTCAGTATTCTGAGACTGATTGTGATAAAACCCATGCCCACCCCATCTTTAAATTTAATGAGGTGCTCTATCATGAACTTATCTTATTGAAAAAAAATTTTCATGAAAATTGGCGTTGCCATTTGGGCGTGGTCAGCCATTGAAAAATAACATTTTACCTCAGCCCTTGAGCCTTTGAGGCTAGCATCAATTTCACTGGAAATTAAGTTTCAACTTGACAAGTGCTTTCATTTGACACCAATTCCATCTTTATAGGTTGAGTGTGAAGGAAGATATCAATTTTAGGTGTGGCACAAGTAATGACCGGTTGCAACAAATTTCAAAAGTTTGACCGGTCGTAATTTCAATACCACTCAAGCTAGGAAGCTGAAATTTTCACAGCAGATGTATCTTTGCACCAGAAACCTTTGTACAAAATTTGAGCAAAATCAAAGAGGTTAAAAATTTTGAGGTGGTTACACTTGAAATAGAATGTCCCGATGGCGAACTCGCCGCATCCGTTTCTGGCAAAGTTTGAAGTGAAGTCTTGGCATTTCAAAGTAAGATCTTGATAGAAGGATAGGGAGAAAGTTGTTTAATTGCCCAAGAAATCTTACAACTTTTTTGCTTCTTTATCTTCACTTACTCCTCTGCCTCTCCAATTTTGCTCGTGCACACCCGAATTCTTGTTGGAAACTGCCATACTCTGCTGTCCGGACTGAAAACAGTGCTGGATGAGTCAAGCCTGTCAGAGAAAGTTGTTTAATTGCCCAAGAAATCCTACAACTTTCTTGCTTCTTTATCCCCACTTACTCCTCTGCAGAGCTTACTCCTCACAAATAATTTTTTCCTCAAATCCTGTCAACACATTTTTTCAAGTTCAAATCAATCTGTACTGTTTCAGCATTAATTTTTGTGTGAATCCAGTACACAGCCTCACCACAAGTCTTGCAAACGCTATTTAAAAAGAAAATCCCACAAAATTTTAACCTGCTATTTTCCAAAATTATTTGTTCCTCTGCAAGCTTTAGCGCCATAATTTGCCACACACACATAAAAAAGACTTTGTAGTCTGGTCGCTGGGTTTTTGGCCAATAAATTATAATTCTGCACGGAAGGCTCTTCATCTTCTTGTTAACACCAAAAAAGATTTTAGATGCTTTGCATCAACCAAAACTATTTACCAGGCCTTGCACTAAGCGAAATGATGGTGCTCCATAAAACGAGCTCCTAAGAAACTCAAGGACACTATTTCACGCTTCTATATAAAATTGCAATTTGCAAAAATTTGTGTCTTTTCTTCATGAAAATGTGTGAAATGTTGTTCCTTGAAACGGAAGCAATGCATATTGAAATATCATTGCGTTTTTAAATGATTTAACTCTCAAATTGTTTTTATATGTTTGTTTGGCTATGCATAGAAATTACTGTTTTGATCCAAAAAGTTATCCTTTCAGACATGATCTTAAAAGGAACTGGACACAAAATCTAACCATCAAAAGATTAGTGGTATAAGCTCTTTTATAAATCTTATATGCCAAAATATTCTGTTAATTAAGAAGATTGTTTAAGTTTTATCAAAATCAGTTTCAAGCAATATTTTGCTCCTGGGCAATATATATGTTTTACATTTTCAGGTACTCATTAAATCGCTCTCTGTATTATTTGTCGGCTTTTTTTGGGTCTGCTTTAGGTGCTTCCGCTTGATCAAGCTCCTTTCTGGGCAAGGCCTTATTTCATCATCAGTTTCACCAATAACAGTTGTTTATCCCAAGCCCAGGCAGCAATCCCATCTTTCTTTACCCAGACTAAATACAGTCCACTCAGATAGACCTCAAATTCATTTCAGCTGTGGTCTGAGCCCTTGAAGTGCTCACACGAGAGAAGGCAAAGTGAAAAACAGGTTGACCTGAATTTGTTTCAGTTGCTCAGGTCAGTCTGAAATTTCAGGTCGACTTGAACTACGCATGTGTGCAAGAAAATTCTTTCAGATCGGGGCCAAATTTAAATCATGGAGAAAAATGAATTGCCCTCTGAGACATGGATTCCACGGGGGTTAAATGGAGTGCTTCAAACAGTTTGGAAAATTTGTGTAGTCTCTCAACTGTAAAGAATTTCATATAATAACCCATATACCAAATTTTTGTTGAAGTATGCTGAATCTGCACAAATTTTGATTTATGGGAATTACATCCATTAAAAGCCTGACACTTTTTCCCTATAAAAATACCACACTCTGTCTAACAAACTTTTATATGTTTGATTGAGGGGGCATCTGCCATATTTACTGATTTGCCTTCATGTCGTCCACATGACTTGCAGCACTGCAGGTCCTTTTACCTGATTTTGCCAGAGAGGTTTTTTCTTACTCACAACAAGTTTTAAAATCCTTTTTAACTGCACCTCTTCCCTTGTCCGATCCAAAAAATATCTTCAAAAACATTCCCTTGTACAAAATTTCATATAGATAGGCTGAGTTCACACAAAGGGTTTCAGGCTGTGATGTTTTGAAGATTTCTCTATGCGCAAGACATATTTTGCATATGCAATTCAATAAGACAACATAATGTTGAAATTGCAAGACGTTTCTACATATCACAGAATTTACAGATCTGTATTGTTTTATCCTTTCATGCTTAAAGTTTATTGTTGCTCTTTTTTTACTTTACTGCAGATGATTCTAGCTAGAGTTGAAATGTATTGATTCATTTCTGTCTACTGATTACTTCTAGAAATGATTTTGTAACACCTGGAATGTCTCACTCCTGATTATGACTAACTGATTTTGTTTCACTGAAAATTGCATTGATTATGTTGAAATAGAAAATCGAGACAAGAAAATCAAGACAAAAAAGAACTACTCTTTGTAGTTGTCCTTGTTATCTTCTTTAATTTCACAGAAAATATTGAGAAAAACTGATCTTTTGTAAATGCTATAGATGCCATCCTATCAAGATTTCCATTCCATTCCAGCAAGTTATAATCAGCAAATTAACAATTGATTGATATTAGAATGACTTTTTGTTTTTACTTGCTCTACTGATGAAAATTGTTTGTGATAGATTGAAATGACAGCCAAAAAGGCCCAACAGAAATTTCGCTGGATTTCAACTTTCAAGGAATTTTTTAAACTAACATTTTGTATCAACTCAAGTAATTTTGGAGTATGGTTAACCTGTTTTGCCATTTTTAAAGCTTTACATCTTTCGTTCTAGACCTGTCCACTATTACTAAGGGTGTTTTACAATGATGGCAGACATAATAGGTAAGATATAATTTTTGTACGACAATTTTCTCTGTATGTTTACGTGTATGGTATTATCAAGATAAAAAGTATTGATGTTAATAGATTGTACAATGGATATGGCTGTAAGGTTTTCATTATATGTATCAGAATTAGCTTCAGTAACCATTTAGACTTCAGTGTTAAAAGACGTTGAAATTTAGACTTTCAGTAGCTGAAAGTCACAAAAGTTTCCACACTTAATAGATAAAAAAATGCCTCTTTCCCTTTTTTCTTAAACAAAGTTGTCACCTCAGTTATCTTTATAATTCATTCTTTGTGTGATGAATTTGTTGAATATTTTTAAATATTTTGTTTTTCTTCTTCATAGACTTGACGAGTATTCAAGAAATGGTGTACCAAGAAATGAGTTGCAGATATACACTTGGTAAGATAAATGCATGTGGATATGAATGCCGCTATAGATGTGCACATACTTAAATGTAGATCAAGTAAACAATGTCCGTTTTTCTGTGTGAATTTTCCCAAATAATACTGACGATTTTCAGTTCCCAGGGCAGCGATATGTCTTATTTGTTTATTTTTTAATGATACGAATTTCAATAGAGCTATTGAAGGAAAAGGTATATTGCTTAGACTCACCCAAATGTGATCTAAAAAGGCACTTTGCTCTCTTACCTTTTGTGGGTTGTCGCTGGAAGTATCTGTCACATGAATAAAGATTCTTATATAGCAGACAGAGAAATATGCAGTGAATAAACTGCTGACTCAAGGTGCAATGGGAAAAGCTGCAAATTCCATGCATAGAAGATAGCAATTTATAAATGATAAAAACGTGCACTTTTTGCTAAAAAATAGATACCATATGCTCATTTGATTCCCGCTTTCTTGCAGGTTTCTTGAAGGAAAATTATTTTTAGCAATGTTTTAATTTGCTGCACATGAAACCGAAACAAACTAAAAAGAATAAACGTGGCTGAAAACGCCATCTACTCTAGTATTGTTTATGGTAGTGTTAGTTAATGTCTCTATATTTTATAGAAAGCCGCTTTTGATGTAACATCAAGGGAACGCCCTTCTAAACATGCTTTGATCGAACGCTCTTCTAAACATGCTTTGATCTGATAATTTAGCATCCAGACGATATGATCTACCCTTATCCAATAGATTTTAGCGATGTATAGAAGAATCAAGTGGGCAGATGTGGAGATGGGTCTAGTTTCCCCATATTGCGCCAATTCTGGCCTTCGGATTTTTTTGAAGTATCGTTATTCTTTTTAATAGGAAAGATGCAACATTGAAAGAATTGATGAATCTTGTCAAAGAAGTTAACCCAAAGGCACGCAAGAAAGGTACATTTTTCGATTTTGCAACTGTTTTTCCCGATGCTCGGCGAAACAATTTCATTATGAAGGAGATAGGAACGACTTGCGCAGGCATCAAATCAGCTGATGACACTGTCACATTAGCCAACAAGAAGTTCCAGATTGGTGACTTTTTAGATATTGCTATTTCAACCCGGAGAGAGCGACGAGACGTTTTTTGATTTATGTTTCTTGCCTTTGATATAAGGATCTTTTTGGTTTTAGTATATATTTACTCACGTATATCAAGTAGCATTGACATTATTCTTATGTAAAATACTTTTAAAGTCGAGGGAGCTTCTTATTCAGTCTTTTCATCTTTTCACTGAATTTCATTTATTTCTTTGAAAAGATAATCCGCTATTGGTTTTTTGATACGTCACTGTTTAGATTCGCAGCAGTCACGCTAGCTTGCGGGGATTATTTGCGCGTGGTCTTGCTCTGTTTCCGCTAATTCTTGCAGAAAATGATTTTTTCAGAAACTGACAACATAACAACCAGCTGATTTTTATAGTAGCAAATATTCTAAGTCCCTTGATTTTCTCGAGCTCTTTGTCTAAATTTTTGCAATTTTCGATGTTTTTGATTTCTTTACTACAATTACAGTTACGATCACTTGAAATATCGCTCACTAGGGTAAAATTGGCACAGATCTGTTTTGTTTTGGCACAGATCTGCTAATTTACCATTTTCACCTTGGCTGGCTTAAAAGCACTCATTTCAAAATATAGCTTGATGCCGGATATTTTATTTCCCTTCATTTGATGTAATCTACACTGGCTATCGATTTATCTTGACGTACTTTCAGTTTTCTGGTTCCTACGAAGATTCAATAACTATCAGCTGCTCTTTCACGTGAGTCAAGGGAAGCTTTGTTTTGTGTGAAAAGGACCATTATAAATATACCGTAATGTTCTCGTGTATAAATGGCTGACTCGACGGAAGAACCCAGAGCACGAGATGATATTTTATTGGCAGAAGTACTATAACACAGTACAATGAAATAGTAATTTCTAGACAGTAACGCGAAATATTCTTGCAATAATACCTTACTATTCCCTGCGTTTTGTAGAGGTCTGTTATCAGTTGAAGATGGTCCTTTCTTCAACACCCATATATGATATTTTTCGTTACGCTTTTTAAAGGTACTCCAGGTTAGTCTCCTTTTACGCCTGCTACGGTAACTGGCTCTAAATTCATCTGCTTATTTTGTGGATGCTTGGAAATCGGTTTTGTTTGCAAAATGAAAACGACTAATTCATATTAGTATCGTACCTTGTCGTTCATTGATTTCAGTAATAATCGAACATCTAACTACAAAGAATTTTTGAAGTTTTGTCATTTCTTGTTTGGCCTCAAATAATCAAGTGTGAAAATGTTTTCTTTATTGTTTAGTTAACAACGAAATTTTTCTAAAACGGTATCCGAAAAGCCAGGTTAAGTCGAGTCTCTCGATTTCTTTCTGCATGTAGGCACAACTGCTAATTTTTAATGCAATTCTGATAAATTGCTACTGGATCCTATTCTCCCATAAGCAATGGCATGAATTGGCAGCCAAATTGTCAAAAATCTTCCCAATTAACTTCAAAATAACGGTCGTTATCTATATTTCCTTGTTTGTATTTTATTTCACGTTATCAATTATTCATGCCACCCACTTGCTTTTAGCGCTGGTTTTTTTCTGGCTTTAAATGTTTTAAACAACCAATCTGCATGTCACCTGTCGCGGAATAGATTTCATCTGTGTTTTTTAAAGCCGTTTTGTAAATTCGATTTTGCGTACAAATTTTCTGCCAATTTTTTACAAAATGATGGTAATTTTTAGTGTTAATGAATCAACATCTCAATTGAACGTCGAAAACAGGATATTATTATTATTATTTTTATTTTTTAAACATATTCTCTCCTGTCATACGAGGAAACACCATGTTCAAAAACCTGAAAATTTTGATTTTGAAACCACGAAACCTTAAAAATCAAGTACAGATAAATAAAAAGTAAATGACATTTGAAAATGCTAGAATGCACAAAAACGAATCCGATTGTTCTGAATGCTCAGATTCTAAATGCTTTCTGCATAACCTGCCGGTGGTATATCATGTAGGTGCTACAAATAAACAGGATTTTATATTCTACCTTCCCTGTCCAGTCCTGATGTTTGAATCAATGTCAGCACATCATAAGCCAATACTTTAGATTTATTATAGAATTCTCCACATTTGGAATGCAAAAGAGCATCAACACAAACCTTTCTCCTCTGAAGTATCTTGAGTTGAATTTTTTTAACTTAAGGCGAACCAGAACAGGAAGTGGGTGGGAAGTTTTTTAAATAGGTTGGTAGTTTCTTACCAGGGGATATATACTTTACTAGAATGCTGATGTGCTGCGTAAGCTTTCCAGTTGAGAACAGGGATTTTATCGCAAGACAGAGATTGTTCATGCCATTTAGACCGACTAAGTTGATTTATGGAGTGCGTAACACAATCATCAAATCGTACTGAAGGTTAAAAGCGTAGCTGTTTTCCGCGAAGGATGGCATTTCAAAGAGCAGTGGATATACCAGGCATTCATTTAAAGAAATTTGAAGTCCTCGGACAAGTTTTTCTCTGCGAACGTGCTCTTCAAACTACACAGATATTCACAATCTGCTGTTCAGAGCAATCAAGGCTATGCCAGAGACGAGAGAATATGACCTAGATTATGGAAGGAAAATGTGAAATATTTTGGAAAGATAAGATTATCACCTATTAGAATAAGGTGAAGAGGTAGATAATAATCAATCAAATAGATTTTGCACTCTTTTTGAATAAGTTTAGTGATAGAGTGATAAACTGAAAGTGAAAATGTTGAATACCAGTCATGAATGGCAGAATTTAACGAGCTTCCAATATATGCTTCGTGAAAGTTCGAATCTTAAGGTCTGGAACGAGCGAGAAAACATTAGATCTAACAAGATGTGTGAAGACAAGCGATAAAGAGAGCGGGGTCGTGAGTATCGACAGATAATAGTTATTTTTACAAGAATATGGTGTTGGTGAAAAGTTCTGAAAGGCGATAGGAATATTGAATTTTTGTGTTGTTATTGTTCTTTATTTTTGTAATACATCATGCTTCGTTATTAACGAGCTAAGAGCTGACAATATTTCTAATACTTACAATAGGCTTTGTTCCAAGAACCCTTGGTATATCGAATTACTTTTCTGGTCCTCTTAGATTTCATTTTATTTGTTAATTTGGGGTTTCATTGCTGGCACCCTTGCAGTGATTGCCTAATTATTGTTTGGTGCTTCCAAAACAATATATTTCAAGGGGGAATGGGGGTTAAGGGACCCTTTTGTTTTGCTAGCGATCCTATGGCGATGAAAATGGACCCCACCGGGAAATTACTCCATGGCAATCTCTGAAAACCTCTATTTTATATGAAAATTCCTGGAAATCTTTTTGTTTTCGTTGAAATCGCGTACGCTATTTACAAGAGTGAAATACCCCAAGAATGGACCGGCCCTTTGATTGCTAAATGAATGGGCTTGAACTTGCTTCATTCATCGGCGACCAGGTGCAGTGACGACAAGGAAAGAGGAATGAAAATAATTGGCACAGCAATCGTAATTATCTCAAGAGCTGAAGACATGAAATTTAACATACTATGACGGTCGAGGTTTGTTTATGCATAGTTTATGATAACAAGGTTTGGAAGTCACGTAAATTGCAGTTATCGTGGACAGAGAAATGCCTGAATCGCAATTAATTTTTAATGTGACTTTGAGAACAGGGTCACATGTCAATATATGGTGTATTGTTATTTACCTTACTATCTTGGGAAAAAGTATTTTGAAATGGCTTTTTATTTACTGAACTATCTCAGGAAAGCGTATCTCGAAATTGATGCACCATTTTTCTTCAGGTAATATCGAACAGCCTTTACAATTAATGTCATCTGTTCTGTGAAGTAACCATTACAGCAAGCAGAAGGCATTGCGGCCAAAAATAGAACTGGTTTTGAGCACACAGAGGTTGTTCTCTTGTTATTATATTAATCAACTGAAGAGAAGCAAAAGGGGCCGATCGACTAACAATCCTTCATCCACGATGGATCTCAGTAGCAACTGATGACCTTGAATACTAAGATGGCGTTTGGAATCTGTTAGAGTTATCGGGGTTTCTCGGAAAGTGCTTAATACATCACATCGAAAACTGAGAATTTTTGCTAGTACGTATGCCGATGCACCTGTCATATCCCAGAGGCTTGTCACAGGGTTTCTCAACGGAAACAATAAGATAGGTGTGGAAGAATAAAAGCGAAATTGCCACCGCTGAACTCATTGTTTGCAGACAACAGGTTTTCGTGAAGGAGGCCTTGATTTCGAATAGATTATAGATCTTAACTCCGTTATCGCGATTAAATGGCCACTCCAAGGTTAAGAGGAGAGTATACTGACAAAACGCTTGCGATGAACGCAATGATCGACCGACAGTTGAAGATTAAAATCTCGAGTTTGGACGCAGAAAGTAGCATTTACAGGAAGGAACTCGCTCGAGAAGAGAAAGCAATTCGGCAAGAACTGAACAGCAGTCGGAGAATGTCTCTAAATCAAACGTCAAAACCGAGAGCTAATTTCAATCGACGCGCAAGCAGTCCGCTCAGGTGCAGAGTTGAAGAAGCAAGAAATGATGATATGTCGAAGTCTAGCTTGAATATGCAGCGGCTTGAGCTGCCGGACCAGAAGCAACCGAGGCGTAGAAGCTTGCCTGATATGGAGAAGTTCTCTTTACCTTCTTTAGGTGGTAGCCAGTGTCTCATAGCAATGAGGCCTTGCGAGGGAGATCAGAGGGATACCACGACAAAACTGCGCTACCGCCAGGGGAGACGTCGCTCGGAAAATGTTGGGACAATTTCGCAACTGCAAACTCCATCGTTATCTCCACGACATTCAATCAGCTCTCTGGTCTCCAGTTTATCAAACTCGTCCAACCGATTGCAAAATATAAAGGATTCGGAAGAAACTTTTGATAAAGTCCGGCAGTTTTTACAGAAACTTGATGTAAATAAAGAGTTCAGTGAAAGCCAAAGAAGTGACGAAAGTTCAGGTGCTGCCAGCGACGAAGACTTTGAAAAAACCGATGGGATTTAGACCTTTAGTTGTTTATTTTCGTGTCGGAGCTATGAATGCCAATGTTGACGTGCCTCTTCTAGTCACATCGCACGATACCTTGTTTACCGGGAGATTTATGGAATCCTAACTTCAATGTTTTTTCAATTAAATCTTTTCGGTTTTCGCAAAACTAATAATTCTGTGGGTGTAATTTGGTTGTTTTCTGTGTTACATTTGTGGATATGAACAGTTTTGAAGGCATCTTGCAAAAGTTGATTTGATAAAATCTAAAGTGTTCTTCTTTCCCCCTTTGTACATTCCACATAGAATCTCATTCTTTTTGCAGTAGAATACCTTTCCGCGCAGCAACAGCAGGTACACAATGGGCTTCTACTGCCACTATCAAGACAATCTCTTTCTTTTTTTACGGGTTTATAAAATCGTTTCTCGTATAGTATTTAAATGCTATGACAAGACTCTCTATACAGGATTTAAATAGCTGAAATCCAAAACAATTTTCGGAATTTAAACGTAGCTTTCATACAATTTTCAATTTTATAACGTATTTATGTCTACAGCAGGTTGATTTGTTGATAACAGGTTTAAGTGAGCAAGCCCGGCATAGGCCAAACAGCCGTAAAAATTGTAAGTTATTATTTTGAAAATATTTATTTGTTTTTCTTCCTTATTTATTTTTGTTTGAATCGGTCACGTGTCAGCACAGCCTCTCACTGCAAAGTAATGTATAAGAAGTATAGCAAATGACAGGATGCAGGCTTTTTAATGGAGAAGAAAACATAAAACCTATAACTGATCTCTTTATTTTGATTGTTAATATAACTTCATCATTATCGTTTAATTTTAGTACCGTTGAGTTAAGTTTATATTTTTAATCTTTCTCCAAGGAAATATCCAATTAACAAGGTCGAAGTAACTCAAATATATCCAGAGTCTCGATATCTGTTCATTTTGTGCAAAATATTACAAGTACCGTCACACCTTTAGTACCGCTAGTCGAAGATTTTCAAGACCCTGCACAAGCTTAGATTTATTGTGGCTTTTAAATCCAGTCTGCGGTAGCATGAAAGCAATTTTAAACAAAGAAAAACCAAGGGTCTTTTTTGGTAGGTTGTGTTTATTTAGAACTGATTTCGGTACGGATTTGCTGGTATCCGTGAATATCAGCAAACAAGCGTTGTTTATCGTTGACAAACACATGATGATCTTAGTTTGGTTCGAAATTTTAATTTGAATGCTTTACGTGGGTTTAGAAGTGCCTTCCTAGGCTTCGTGTTGATTTTTCCATGGCAAGGAATTACGTCATCTTTATCATTCTACAAACCTCTGTTGGATTTCATTTGCAGTGTCACTATATTTTCAAATATAAAAACTATCAACAAAGGTTTTGTTCGGAAACCCGTTTGCAAGAATTTCCTCGTTGATTTACTTTACCTGCTTTAATTTAGGCTGTCGCAGCAATGCACATATTTGCAGCAAATTTATTTATAACAACCACATGTTAGTTTGCAACTTTAAAAGCATTCCCCTATATATAGCTGAAACAACAGATTTAAGCACGAGTGTTGGCATGATTTTTTATTATCAGCTGTCGTTTACACGCCTGCGAACTGGAAACATGTCATAATTACTTTACACTATTGATAATTAAAACTGTTACGTTTTTTGTAAACGCTTTGCAGAGAAAAGCTTTATTGCAAAGCATTCTCGAAAACATTTACAGTTTTATAAGTTGAATATATGTCTCTACAATGAAACTCGCTTATACATTCCTAATTAATTTGCATATTTGCGCTCCTGGGTTTGATAATAATGCATTCTGATAGGAAGAACAGGTGTTTATGCAAACAGTCCTAAGAAGGCGCATTTGTAACGACTGGACTTTGCATTCCATGATTCCAAATACGCGTTGTGCATGAGATTTCGGATTTCAAGGGATCAAACTATCCAAATTTTTTATTGCTCTTTAAGTCTGAAACTTTTTTGTGTCTTGAGCTCACTTGGCCTAGCTTCTTTATAATGGCAGATGGGGTGAATTATTTTTTAAAAGCAAAACGCTTTTTACTTGTATTTCCAAGATTCAACAGAACAAAGTACTTTTTTTAATATTGCAATCATCCTGCGAATTTGAATTTGAGGTTGTGTTCTGTAATGAGACTCCTAGATCTGGGTTGGTAGTCTGTGTGAAAAATGCCTGAGTCAACCCACCGTCCTGTATTCAAAGTGTGCGCATATTAATGATTTTGTCTCATGCGCATACTCTTCGAATGCAGGACGGATGGTTGCCTCGCTCATTTAAATGACTTTCTCTTGTTCGTCTCCCCAACAAATTTCGCACCTTCTATTCGTCTTCAGGTTCTTCTAATCTAGAGTAAAGGCCCATCTGCTTCTGTTTCTTTTATCATCCACTCAAAAGTGGTTAAACCTACAATGTTACAAAACAAAACAAAACAAAAACCGCCGCTTCAAGGATTGAAAAGAAAGTACTTCTCTTGAGTCCCAACTCAATTAATGCTGGTGTTCCACAAGGTTCTGTTAGATCTCTTCTTCTTTTCATCCTTACTAAAACCATACAGGTTGTCATTTCACACAAACACAATCCCAAATTTCCTTCCGTTTCCATGAATGGTACTGATTTAGACAATTTTGCTTGTTGTTTACAAATTTTGTTGCAGGCCTTTCTGTATCTTCTAAACAAAATTGAAAATCTCAAATTTTTTCTATTGCTAAACACTCCTCTCAAAAGTTTGGGTTCCTCTCTAGGGCACCATCACAACTCTTAACAATTAATAAGTCCCAAATCCGCCACTCTCTGGAGTACTGCTCTCATATTTGGACTGGTGCTCCTAAGTCAAATCCAAACCCATTCGCCTCGTCAGTGACTGTCACGTCACCAAGTCCTTTACATGATGAGGATTGTGAAGGTGCTGGCATTTATTACATTGCTATATGCTTAAACAACAGCAAAGCTAATGCAATTTTTCGTTCTTTATTTTTTGGTTGTAGTGCAGAGGTACACCAAGCCTAAGTCATTAGTACGCCAAATTGATCTGTGTTAAACCATTGCTACTCCAAATGTACACCATTTCTATGCCAACAGATAGGCCAACGCTAAGCCAATGGCGGAGGCCATGTTTTGTCACAACCCTTATTTTTCTTCATGTATGTCTTCGTCGGTAAATTTGACTATTGATAACCCTCCACGCCCCAACTCTGGAAGGGCAAGCTAAGTCACTGGTTGCCGTAGAGATAGACGTCATTTAGAATAAACTGTCCGGCTTTATTCTTAACGTCAAAGAATGTAGAAAAATGAGTTGTGTCGTGTCGATAATTGCAACATAACTGCAATCAACATTACAAAGCCATATCTAGCGCGCATTTCAAACAGATTCATTATTCTTCCAAGGCATTTGATCATATACTGCGATAAATTTCTTGGTTAAATTATTATTTTATTTTCATTGTAGTGCAAACATTCTACCAACATTATTAATGAGGCTGCTAATACCAACGGCCCCACGAAATGATAGGATAAAACTTTTCCATGAAAATATCTTGGTCAAGTCCGTGGTTTTGACGTCTCTGTTGTTAGTGGACTAAGGCGAGTGACGTAGTGTGTCGTTCATTCATTCTAAACGTTGTAACAACTGTTACAGATCCCCATTTTCGTTTTTAACGCAGATATTGTGAAAGATTTTTAATAAACGAAATTTTCGAGTTGCTTTTCAAATTTGGGTAGCTCTTTTCTCTTTTGGCAAAAATTTTCGAAGAAAGATTATTTTATCTTTTTGAAAAGCATCGGATAATTAAATATTTCTGTGTGATCTTTGACAAAAGACGTCATAATGAATTGCATATTGTGCACAGGGGGAAAATGTATTCAAAGTCTAATTTGGTTTTCAACTAAATCAATTTGAATCTATTAGCACACCTTTGAAGAAATGGTTTGCTCAATAACATGGCCAGATGATAAGACCATAAAAATTTATTGTTAGGATTTTTAAAATTGGATATATTCTCAAAGAATGGTATGCCTCTGAATTTGCAAAAGCAGCTCAATCTGTTATGAATTAAACACACAAGCAGAGGGTCTTTCCCTAACTCATCGCGGCGATTTGATCTTAGTTCAAAAATTTATTATCTAGGCCAAAACAACAAATGTCTTTAGACTGGCCATATCTAAACCAATTTGCAATAGCCTGCGTGCAGACTCGGAAATTTAAAAGAGGAGAGAAAGTAGAGTCTCCGCAACAGAGCCGCTTTTCTTGTTCGCTGACATCAACATTTTATTCTAAGCAATAGAACAGCGACTCATTAGCGTGCAGTGTTTTTCTGTAATTTTAGTTGTTCAAAAGAACAAACAGAACTATTCTATTAGCCTGATGTCAAACATTTATACTTCAGTTCGTAGGCGCCACTTTGAAAACTGAAAAAAGCAATTGAAATTCCCCCAACCAATCAAATTCGGTTCCTTGGTTTTGAGGAACCTGTGAACAAGAAAATCGGCTCGGCTTCGCAGACTCTACCTTTTCTCCTATTTTCAATTTTTTCAACAGAGTCTGCACGCAGGCTATATTGCAATGGATTTACTTGATTTTAATGGTATTTCATGGTGTTTTTCCAGGGTTTAAGGTTGAACAATAAATATTCTTTAAATTATTCGATTAAATTTCTAAGGAAAAAATTTTCATTACTCAGTTACTCTATTGAAATGTCTCTTTGACTAGGGATAAATACTGTTCAAAGTATAAATTTCTCGACGGCTCCTTTGGTCGACTTTAAGCTAAAAATAAGTTTCTTTTACCATCATTTGCCTGCGTATTGTTGTAAAGGTGTTGGGGTCAATATGTAGGCGTGAGGGCCTATCGAAATGTAATATTTGGGAGATTTTGTTAACCATAGGCGAGATATTAATGTCGTGTCACACGATAAATGTATAAATGCCATCTGTTCCGGCTGGGAACTCCGGGCCGGAATGCAAAAATAGGAAGACGCGACGTAGTTTTGATTTGGTGAAATTCATTTTGCTCGCCTTCGCCTACTCTTGGTGATTCTCGCTGTTTTTGAACGCCCATCCTCTGCCACTAATGGTCATGTTGCTTTTCACTGACAGTATCAAAACATTTTTGATTGCTTGCAAATTTATCGTTATGATAAGCACAGTAAAACCCGCGCATACACCAATTCGACAAACGGCCTCGTTTTGGAAATTTTTTGAAACTTCATTATACGACTTTTTCAAGCTCAGATTTGGTTTTATCGACATAGTTATCGGTCGGATACAATTTTCCATATTGTTTCTGCTTGAATTTTAGATTTTACGGAGAAATGAAGTTTGAAAACTTGTAAGGGATTTGACCGCAAAAATCATTCAGGATGAAACTTTACCCCCTTAGTCGCCAATCACGGTCAAATCCCTAATAAAATGTTTATCTTTATGTCGTCATAAAATCAATATCGTGAGCCATACCATAGTGAAAACTTCAAAGTACACTAAAGTCATTGCTCTCAATCCGAATCTGAGGTCAAAATTGTGTACAAAAGAATTTGAAGAATTTTTCAAAATGAGGCCGTAAGTCTGATTGGTGTATTATAGGTCCTAATATACAGTATGTTCAAATAGTTTCTTATATTTATGTAGCAAAATATTATACGGTAAAAACAATACAGACTTAACAAAACAAATATATGCGCAAACAAACACAGAAAAATTCCTGAAATGTGATTTACAAGGCAAGATTTATTTGTGGAAAACTTGGAATAAACGAAAATTAAAATATTTTACTTTGCAAATGGTGAATGTTAAGAGAATTTATTAGAATGATGGAAACAATAAAAACAGAATTGTACTTTGGATTCAATGAAAATTGTTTTGCCAAGTTAATTTTAGATATAACCAGATGATAATACCTTATTCAACAGTTTCCACCTAGAAACCTTTACAGCAGCTCCTCTGGTAAGAACTGAAATGGTTATTATGTAGAGGAGGCCTAAATTAAAAAATTTTAGCCTAACAGGCTCTTAAAATCCAGTTTCTTATACGCAGGCTTTTACTTCATGGCACTGATCTACAAACAAGCTGTAATAATCCAAACACATAAAATTAAGGAAGACCTTTCATCGAATATTTTTATAAGCAGTTTTTGCAATGCAATTCAAATGCAATTTTTAGAAAATACTTCCCATGGCTCATTTTTTGTTCCTTGGCAATCAGTATTTTAAAAAGGCAAGACATCTCAGTGGTTATTTTGACAAAAGAGATTATCAAATTTGACGCGTTAAAAACATGTATCTGAATCATGCAAATGGAATTTGACTGTCTCTGTATAAGTCATAATCCTGCAGTTTCAATAAAAAAGAATACTGACGTTTCAGCATCAACTGTTGAACTTTAACGCCTTTACAATACGAATATAGTGATATTTTCATTTCTTTTTTTGGTTGAGATGGATCTATTCACACAAACTGAGGCTAATCCTACCTCAAAAACTGACTCTAACGAACATCGGACCAGCCTAAATCGATCGTTTTCTATTGTCAGAAACTATTGATTCAGAAAGTACGTCAGTGAAGACCACAGGTACTGTGATAAGAAGCAACATATTGAGCAGTTGAGCAGACATTTTTTGAAATTTTTCATATTTAATGCCTCTTTGTCGCCGTCCACAAATGGCCTCTCTATAGTTTCGTCATATCTCATTTTTGCGAACGATCGCGAAACACCATAAAAAAATATGTTTTGATTCTATGGATAACAAGCATAGAAAAACCTGCCATATTTTATAAGATACAACAATTTTTACCAATATTTTATGAGGTATTGGGAATGCTTTGACCAGTGTCGGAGCCAAGGGTGGGTGGAGGGTAATTACCACCCCCCACTTTTGTCAAAACATGGTCCACTTGTTTCTTCTTGAAATTGATTAAAAAGCGCTAGGTAGCAAAGCACTGAAACGAGGCAAAAGAGGTATGGTCTCAGTGACCATGCCCAATGCCCTCCCACTCTGCAGTAGCTGCAGCCACCATTGCTTTTGATAGGAATTTTATTTCACCGTTGATAAGATAGCACTGAATATATTTGAGGCAGTTATTTCTATTTTTGGTATAATTCATTGGCAATTTTACGTTTGACAGGTAGATAAATTTAATTGCTTAAGTCTTTCGTGGGTGACTTTTTAACCGTAAGTTCTGTTGCAAAATTTTCAACTTTTCGTCGTTATAAGAACAGCATCAAAAACCCAGCGATTTTGAAAAGTTGAATTGTGGATAAATGAGCAGTCGGGAACACCTGCATTCAAAATGTATGCCACCCTGGGCCATATATAAAAGCAGAGGCATGAGGCATGCCATTTGATTTTCAGATGACATGTAAAATTGTCAAAGCATCTCTTCAATGAGTATACATTTTCTTTCTTCTATGTATCTTCCTCTTTTATAATTCAACAAAACCAGTCTGAAAGTTATACTTGATGATCATTTAGTGTTTTCGATTTTCACACTACTTTGTTTTTTGTATTCACAGAATCAATAGACCATAAGCAAAGAGATTGTTCTAAAGGCTCCTCAGCACAGTCATCAGTTTATGCGAATCGGATTTTTATTAGGGTTATTAAGATTAAGGGGAAAAAATTGTGCTCCGTTTATGTATTGAGAACAGGAATCAGATTAATGGTTTCAGTTTCACGTTTCATGCGACTACCAGGAAACCAGAATGGTCATAAAAAGGCGATAATCAAAATCAGTGGCGGTTTTAAGGGGGGTCTAGGGGGGCCATGGCCCAAGGCTCCGCGCTTATGGTAGCCAGAAGGGGCCCTACATCTAATAAAAAAGATAGAAATTATAAAGAACAAGGACCCAGCAGGTGTTTTTGGCCCCGGGCCCCGCAGTCCCTAAAACCGCTGCTGATCAAAATGGAAGCTATATTGTCAACAAACTTTTCACTTAGCATTTTGTTGAAACCGATTTTTTGAGCTCATTTTTCGGCTCTAAATATCCCCAAACCTTTTAGATAAGCGGTAAAAGATCTTGCTACTTGCGGTGACGTATGCAGTTACGACGAGAAGACAAGATGAGGATGCAGTAAAGAGAGATTTGAATACCTTAAAAGGGAATAAATACCTAAAAGGAATACAATGTAAGTGACACATCAGCTTTTACTTGATGTTTAAACCAAGACATTCTTTAATATCTTTTATATTTTCTGTCGCTATAGATCTCGCTCTTTTCCATCCATCATCAAGGACGCTGCGAACATATCCACGATCGTTTCCTAGTCTTTGGAATTCTTTTCGAAAACTCTCTAAATCTTCCGTTAAGTAGTCGGCTAGATCAGATTTTAAGTATTTTGTAAAAGGTTGTTTATCTGAATATTTCTGAACAATTTTGTCTGGGGAATCTCCTGTTATTGACGAGAATATACTTATCAAATTCGCAATGCCAGCTCTTTCTTTTGGCTCATATGTCAAATGAAGAATAGAATCAGTGACTGCTTTTTTAATTTTATTATTTATTTCTTCTTGCGTGTCTGTCAGGTCAATTCGGCCTCGATTGTTCGTTTCTGACTTGCTCATCTTCTTGCTCGGGTCTTGCAGGTTCATAACTCGACATGTATTTGCTACAAAGAAAGAGAGGCATTAGTTTAATCAAAACAGTATTTCTGCTACATGCGATCAAATGCAAATGTTTGCCAAATTTCTTCAAAAAGATTCAATCAAAATCTTTTGATATATCTTCCATAGATTCTGGACTTAAAGCATCTAACCATAGCCTGTCTTCTTTAGCTGAAATTGCACGTGGTAAGATCTTTTTCTATACAAAGATTATAACAGCAAAACATTTTCTTAAATGCTTATGCTGAAAAACATTTGATGTTCTCCCAAACCTTTTTCGCACATTTCTTTTTCGAAAGTTGCCTTACTGTTCTTTTTTATCATCTTTGCTTGCAAATTAGGAAATATTTAAGGCATTTTTCTGCTTGGTAATGTTTTATCTTCAGTTAGATGTCAACGTGCTTTGATGTAATCAAGTGATTTTGCTTCCTTGTTTCTTCAATAAGAGGTTTTGTGTTAGTAAAAAACTTCAGATTTTCCTACCTTCCTTCATTCATTCATTCATTCGTTCATTCTTTCGTTCGTTCGTCCATTCATTTATTTATTTATTCAGCCATTTATTTATTTATTTATTTATCTATTTATTTATTTATTCATGTGTTCATTCATTAGTTTATCCTTTCATTTATTCATTCGCAGAATTGTTCATACTATGTTCAAAAACCAAATCCATTTAAATATAATGGGATTTGGCATGAATCAACATCTGTTGTGTTTCTTTTTCAATTGCAACACCCAAGAGTGTCTCCATAACAACAAGGCATATCTTGACCACAAAATTGCATCTTTCGTTATGAATGGCACTTTGTGCATTCACACAAGAATTTTTCTTGCCTTAGTCTGAAAATTAAAGAACCCAAACCATAGAACTGGGAATTTAATTCCGAAGAGACAACAAATACTTTAAATGAATTTAGTCAAAAAAGATCTTCTGCACTAACCAAGAGCGAACAGTGGCCATTGGCAAAAAATGTATCATGATCCTGTTATGCCATAAATTATGGATGATATTTTGTGCTAAAACACAGTTCTTATAAGCAGCATGACCTTCTTTTCTAAACAGTTTCAAAGGACAGGTGAGTTCCCTTTGGAAATGTATGGCATTAAATTGCTGCTTGAATTATGGAACAGAATGATTCAAATTTTTCTCATTACCACTGAACTTATTTTATATTGTTTTTTGTAGTTTAGTTCTGTTTAAAATGTAGATTTGTTTTTTGTAACAGAAATACCATATGCAGTCGAGGTCTGAGAATTTATGCCTATTCCCACTGCATATGGTAGAGATAAAATAAGCTGTTTTTTGGATTTGATTTTATGTGATTTTATATAAAAAACTCTTCACTTCAAGTAGCTCTTTGAAAAGTAAAGTAAAGCAACTCTGTGAAAGTAAAGTAGAGGAAGCAAATTTGTGAAGATTATCTCATACTGATTTGAAAACATGTTCAAACAAAATGAATGACTACCAAGATAATTTGAAACTAAAAAGTGATCATGCACAAGCAAATGGTGCTTAATTAAAAACAACTTTTTAAATTGATATTCAGCTAAATTATTTGCAGCAGCATCCTTAGAAACATGAAAAGTCTTGATTAAAATCTGCACAAATTAGTATAAAAAAGAAAAAGTATCAAAAAAGAATACAATTTTAATTCTAAAGCCATAGTTTACAATCTTCTATCAAGAGTTGTTCAAAGGAAATCTTTTTGTTCAAATGGAAATCTTGTTCTGCATAAATTTCCTTCAAGCTACACTTATGAATTCATACATATTCATACAAGACTGTAATTGGAAATCTGTTTTTCGCATGTTTTTTACAGACCTAGAAACCTGATTTATACACCAAGCAATATGGTATGCATTAAAAATTTGCACAAAGCAGCTAATAGCTGATGTGGACCTGTGGCTTGTGCCCCCTCCCCAGAAAAATATTCTAGAACAATTATCCTGGGTACTCTATAGAAACATCTATTACAAAAGGCTATAATGTGTATCTTGATCGAGAGAAATTAAATTTATCTGTATTTTTGGAATTTCAAATTCTTTATCACAACTCGCAGAAATTTTTTTCTCAGTTTTATACCTACCTAGAATAGGAACTGGTTCTGGAAAAATATGCCCATATCTATTATTGAACAATCTAGCAAGATCCCTGGCCAACTCTAGATGCTGTATCTGGTCTTCACCAACAGGAACATGGGTTGTTCTATGTAAGGAAAGAATGAATGTTCATCAGATAAGTGCCATCAGTGAAAGAATGAATACTTGTAGATGGATCTAAAAGATTTGAATTAGGTGCAAGATTTGATTCAAAGAGGCATTCCTTGGCAGATGCAATGCTAGAAGGAGATCCATTTTGATTTTTCAAGGTATTTTCATGTATATTTGCTTGGTCTGAAGGAGGAAGGAATGGAAATATCCATGCAAATGCCAATGAGAATTGAAGGTAAAAGAGACAGTAAAGATTAGGGGCATTTGAAACACTCTGAAGACACTCTTAGGGTACAAGGAATAGAGGAGTGAAGCGAGCCATCATTAGCTTTGCCTGCATCACAGTCCTTAACTGAGGAGGAGCTATGATTATGGTTATGGAGTTATGGTTTGTGACACAGGCTCCAGCCAGTTTTGCTAAAATAGAAAACTTTATGTGGACAGGAAAAAGCACCCCGTGCAGAAGAAGATATTAATTCCTTGTTGCTAAAATGAAGAACTAGTAGAATGACCACATAACTATTGGAACAACCACTGAATGGCCACATAAAAAGTGAAACAACCCACAGATCAAATGGATTGATCATTCAATCAGTGGAAATATCCAAGAATGAACATGTGGGCAATCACAGTGGCAGCCGACTAAGTAGACAGATTGAAGTCTATTTCATCCTTGATTTTTGGAAACCAAGTAAAAATTGTATCTTTTGAACTAGAATGTTTCTTCTGAACAGCTTCAGACTACACCAATGAATCAAAATAAACACATAGCTAAGTTGCCCTTCAGCTTAGTGTTTATCCCAAAACCCTGAACCCAAGTAGAAACAAGTAAAAACATAACAAAGCATTTACAAGGTTCTAGGCATATTATTGTATAGGATTACAGGTAGGGCAATAACATTTTACTTGTAGCAATCAATATACTGACAAATTTTTGCTCCATAGTGTAATGGTCATTCTAGCAAAAATTTGGCCCTCAGGACCATCAATCCTCTATGTTTCCTTGAAGTTAGCACCACTAGCTAAGGTTGATTTGCTAGCTTCGTGCTCACTCAGTGGCTGCTCTGCTAGCTCCATGGTTGTTCCATTGCTGCTCCGCTTGTCCCCTGGTTGTTCTGCTTCTTCCTCATTTCAGCAAATTTGAATATTTCTTTTTCTAAGAAAAGCAGATTGGTTTCCTTGATCAACGACAAAAATTGGAATAAAAGAAGGGAAAATATACATACTTGTATAATAAAACATCTGCAGCCATGAGTACTGGATATGAAAGGAGGCCCAGAGAAGATTTTTCCTTTTGGGCTGCAGCTTTTGTCTACAAGAAAATTGAAATCATTTGATCATTGTTTGCTTAACAAAAATAAATTCCTATGTTAATCAATTACAAAGAATAAAGATTTGTAAGCAATAAATTTAACAAAGACATAAAACCAAAGGTTGCATTAAGCTTGTTTTCAGTGCAATGCAAGCCATCTGATGAGCAGAGAAAACTTTTAGGGCAGCTTCATGCAACGAAGAATTACCTTCTGACAAATTACAACACAAGTACACAAACTTTCTTCACATTGGCTAAGTTGTCCAAGCCAGGCCCAACTTGCAAGAATACCAAAGATAAACAGTTCACCTCCAGATAAAAAGATTACTATCTCATGATTATTGTGCCTGAAATTAACCATCAGCCGATCACCAATTAAAAACTTATCCATTATATCAACCATCCTTAATCTTTTCCACAGAAGGAAATGTCATAGCATTTTCCCAAATAGTGGATTATTTTAAATTGGATTACATAGGTTAAATATTTGATTGGCTGCAATAAAAGTGCATTATACAAATGTATACCTTCCATTGGTGCATTCTATTTAGTTGACCAGTTGAAGTTAGACAACTCAAGATCCAAGAAAGTTCCAAATGTTCTGGGACCTATGAGAACAATAAGGCATTTTTGTATAAGTTTGCAAATTTCTTAGTGCAAAGGACCATTCATTCACCTTTTTCCTTGTTCTTGTACAAACATAGGTCAAATAATTTGAATAGGCCTTCCTAGCCTCGGTGCGCAGCAGCTTCATGATAAAATTTATCCATTGTATGCGTACCATAGTTAGGGATACAGACTGATCCAAGAATGGAAAGTAGTTTTTCTGCCCAGGGAATGCCAAAACAATATAAGTCAAATTTTCAGACAATAATTGTTTCAAGAGAAATCGCATGGAAACCCTGTTACTTGTGTGGACAAGTTCCTTTTGAAAATATGAAACTTAGTACTTAGAATTAAGAATGTAGCTGTGCTTATGAGGAATAAAGAAATAGGACCGATAAAAAACTACCATAATCTTAGCCCATGTAATTCGATCTTACCAAAAATTAAATAGAATGAGCATTGACTAATTGTTACTGATATTTTCCAATGTTATTTTCCCAATGTTTATGGGCAGTGGTTTTGAAGGATAACTAAACGTGGATGTGTGTTGTCAAATCTGAGGGATTTTGCATGGCCAAAATGCAGAAGTGAGCAGATAGGAAATTTGTGTGCATTCAGAAGATTCAGGAGTTTGAATTGTGGAATATGCTTAAGGAAAATGACCAGATAAACAAATATTATGCACAAACTCTGTGACAGATTCTTGATAATGTGCAGGCAGAATGAAGGATGAATATTATTGCTTCCCCTTTGTGCTTCTCTTTGAAGAACAAACTTAACAGTCTGGGTCTGACCTTAAGGTGTAACTGTAAGGATGGCTCAGTGGTTTAAGGTCCTGGCTGTTGTTCGAGTCCTTGACATGACCAATCTTTCCCCACCCAAGAGTGAGCTGAGTCGCCTGCAGCTCTATGCAATTCTAGGCATAAAGAATCGCCAGGTTTGGTCACATCATATGGAATAGCCGGGGCATGATAGGCTTTTCAGTGTCCTACAAGTTACCTGTGGATGCTAGAGGTGGAAACAAAGACAAAAGACTGGCCTGATGAACAAAGTTAACATTTACGATCATCACCTGCGATTGCTGGAAGAGAATGCATTTAACTGGATCAATTCCTGCGGCTAGCAGGCTGATAGCTGTTTGTTCTATAGTGATTCTTAAACCTTCAGGATCCTTGGGAATCGTCAATGCGTGCATGTCAACTATGCTAAATATGACTTGGTCCGATTTACTTTGCAGTTTGACCCAGTTCTTTATCGCGCCATAATAATTGCCAATGTGGGGCACACCAGTCGGCTGAATCCCCGAGAAAATTCGTCTACAAGTATTCATGTTCAATTATTGTACGTGTTAAGTTTTTGTTGTTGCTAGAACATTTCTGTTTAATAATCCAAATTCCTGTATTTTCTTATCGGGTGTCCATTTTGGATGTTGTTAGGCCATATTCTGATAGAGGCTGTCTATCTCGATTCCAAGCCATGTCCTATTTCCCGCCTTTGTGCTTCCCGCCAAAATTGAACAAAATAGCAACAAGTCATTAGCTGAAGGTGTCAATCATTGGTTGTAAGCTGTAAAACGGTTTTACTAAAATCCTGATAAACATCAGGACCAAATCCTTCCACTAAGCGAGAAATGATTGACACTTCCATGCTCGTATATTCAGTGGGGGTATAAAGAGCTCTTCAGTAATGACGTTGCAAAAAAATAAAGTCTAGAATTTGGACCACATACAGTGGAGCCCCCAATAGCGGCAACTTTCGGGAAACAAACTTAGTGGCCGTTGCTTTAGATGTGACCACCGCTATGCGGCTATGGGGAGGCTTTTTTAAATGTTCTTTTTATTAAAAAAAGCCAGTTGGAAGAGGGTGGGTGGGTGATTAAACAATTTTTACTTTTGTTTTACTTACATATATTACAAAGTCATGATCTGCTGTATTGTAGTGTTTGATATCTAGCTTCTAAAGGTAGTTTTAGGACACTGAAATGCTATGCTTATTGAGCAGTGTCCTGGACCCTCCTCTCGATGTGACCACACCTCGTGATTCCTATGCCTGGAACTACAAAGAGCTGGTGACTACAGAGACCTTACGACATCATGCACTGTCACTGAATAGAAAAAATCGTAGGAATGGCTTAGGACTTAAAATATCAAGCAAGGGGACGTAAAAAGGCTGGAAAAAGCTAATGATTTGAAAAAACATACATACTTTCTAAAATTTCCAAATTTCTTTCATTTCTTTGCGAAGTGTTACCTACTTAGCCGTTAATAAATGTACAATTGGGGCGGCAGTTTGGTCGTTAAAGGCGCTGGCCGCTGTGCGAAAGTTTTTTATTGACCTTTGACCATAAATTCGGCAGTTACTTTCTCCACTGGCCACAGATCTGGGGGTGGCCGTTGTACAGAGGTGACCATTATCAGAGGTTTCATTGTACCCTGAAATGGTACGATGAAATACATCTAAATAAATGAAATCACGTTAAATGTGTTGCAAATTGGCTGATATATGGTTACTAGTTGGTAGTTGATGCTGCTAAGCTGATACGACACGTAAAGTAAGTAATGATGAAGCCGTTGTCATCTCTACCCTTGATGCCAGTCTCCATGATTTAGCATTAGAAATAGAGTATAGATCTAGTTTCAGAAATGTGGATCTAAGTTTTTCGCCATTACATCGGTCTACAATACTACAACGCCGGTTTCTTGAGGTTCTGGTAAGTTATGTCATTTCCTACTCTTGCATTTCATTGGTAAAACAGTTTGACTTATTGACATTAGTCGACTAAGCAATCTGCATTTTTGAATAATACACTCATTTTTTATAAGAATCTTAGGCCCATTGTTGAGTACTCCAGTTTCTCAATGTTCTGGAAATATTAATACTCATTGTTTTTAAGAGCTTCTTTATTATGATGCCATGAAATGTTCGTGTCCTTTTTATCACGTCAAGAGATTCGCTTCCGTTCTGATGCTGTATTTAGATGTGGGAAGTATATTTTTATCCCTTGTGTCTTAACTTCTAGGCCAACAGGCCAATTATGTTCTTGGATTTTACTAAATTTCGTTGTTCTCAGTTTTAACACGATTAAATAGTTGCTTGATTTTTTTGCTTCGAGTACTGGAGTTTCTTAATTTTTTCTGACTATCCAGTACTCGTTTCTTCTAGCCAGTTTCTTATAAAAAACGAGTGTAGACGGAACAGGGAACAAAGCAATAACTACATAGACCAGATTCAGTGCAAATTTCAGATGCCCAGTAAACTCCCACAAACGACAAATCAAATCTGAAGAATATCTATCCAGTTATGTTATTCAAACTAAGAAGATAATAAGTCAATGGCAACACAAACCGATAACAGAGGCGGATCCAGACTAAAGCAACCCTATGCAGAAGCATAAGTCAAATTTTTACAGCAACAAAACAAAAAATTTAAACTACGAAAATCTTTAATCAATAGTTCCTTTATCGAATTCTTTAGTAACTTCCGTCCTAGATCTGCCCCCAATGATACCAACTGCATGCGAAGGACAGAGCATATATTTTGCTGACCATCTTTCAGCCTCTACACTGAACAGTAAGGTGGCGATTCTAGGGATTTAACGGATCCGGATTTAACCGATCCAATTTATCGGATCCGTTTTTTCTGAATCCAGTAGCTTGCTTTTCCCTCCAGAGCCAATCACCACCTGCTTGACCTATGCAAACTTCTTGTAAGCCAATCAAAGTGTACTTCACCTCTGCAATCTTTGGCGCGAGCATAGGTCAGATTTGATTTGTCGAATGAGAAGTCGTGTTTGCCTCTGCAGCAGTCCAGGCAACCAATAGAGAACCGAGTTGACCTATGCAATTGTTTATGCTAGACCTATGCAATTATTTGCTGTAACCAATGAAATAGGAGTTGTCAATTGCTATGTCAACCCTGCCCAATAAGGAAGTGTCAACCAGGTAGTGCTGTAAAAGTGGGGGCCCATGGCTCGAACCCTATCACGGTGGGTTAAAACTCGCATATTTTTTCCTCATTCTTTCCCTGCAGGTAAATTCACCCTTCCATACCTTTGTGGGTCGGTTCCATCGACCTCCTTTTATGAACCCACTTTTTAAATATCAGTGATAACGATTTTATTGCAGAAAATTTTGGGCGCATTCCACCACTAAAAGGGCGTGGCTTCTCTTTCGGAACACTTTTGCATAGGTCAGAATTCAGGATGGATCCGCCCCCGGATGACTTTTATCAAATTGCTTTCTGTCTGCGTATATTTATTTTAATAGTAAGGTAGCATTGATGAAAATTGCTTGAAGACGAGAATACAAAAAAACGAGAATACAGCAGTGCTTTGTTCATGAGGAAATTTCTAAAAACTTGTAAAAAATTCTTATGACAGCAGTCAGACCATTTTCAAGACTCCTACATCGTAGTAAAATGGAAGTTATAAAAGAATTAGTAGAAGCTGAGATATTTTTCAAAAGCCCTTCTACTGAAACCTGCCCCCTCGCTCTTTGATCGTCCCGGAGTCCCTGAGAACATCCCATACATGTTAAATATTCACGGAACTCGCCGTTAGCTTGCATACGTAGGCTATCCACGGGTAACAACTTTTCATTCTCTCGAACCAAATTGAACCAATTAAAGCTAGACATTTTGGTACTTGCATGGTCTCAATTTGCTCTTCTCGACTGATTTTACCCGGAAAATCTTATAAAGAAATTATTATCTTGGTTGAAACTTAATGTGCTTTCTCGCTACTATCAGTCAAAAGTTCTGTACTTCACTCGAAAGCACAGCAAACTGAGCTGAAATCTATTATTTTTCATCTCACACAAATGATTCACGGGTCAAATAGAGTGTTGTTATGGTCACATGGCCCTAAATAATACTGAATATTGGTTCCATATGGTTTTCAACACCGATAAAGCTATATAATCGCGAAGTTCCATTGTAATTTGCACTTTTTTCCAAAGAGTTTCAGATTCATATCCAACCTATTTTTCAACATTATGTAAAGTATTTTACTTACGTGACTCCCAAGAGGCTATCGTTTCTGGCCCTGTATTTTTTGAGAAAGCTTCATTCACTGAATATCGATATAAGTTGCTCATTCTTCTCTTTCCTAGCAAATCCTTCATTTAGTGTCATCATGACGTTCATCATCCTTTGTTAAACTTTGCAGAGCAGAAGACCTTCGGTTTCTTCCCTTGGACTACCTCTAGCTAGCCTTATCCAGGAGTCGTTACTAGCTTTGTTCTCCGTCTGTCTTAACTTTTGTCCTTGTATTGCTTTTTCTTTCCAAACAGATGTTCTCTCCATTTGGGTTCTCTGTTTGGACTCTTGTTCACCCTCACTAACTTTTCTTCAACTACATATCCCACGGTAGCAATTTTAATACAACATTTTCCTTAGATTTCCTCTCCAATCAACCCTCAGTCCTGTCCATTTCCTTCCATTTTATCCATACCAACCCCTTTTCAGATCAGGTGCCCCATTTCTTCCTTTTTTCAACACATTTGGCCCTCCTTTTCCATAGCCACACTCAACCCCACCAACTCTGACTTTATGCAGCTATATAAAGGTTATACGTTGTTATACACTTAACCCTTCCCACTTCTCCCAGCCCTTTGGTTCCTAGAGCCACGCCGTACCATGTTGATCCTCGCCCACTCAATTAGGGGGCCTCCATACACTCACCAGTACTTTAATAAGCATTCTGTGTCGATTGCTACTTTTTGTTGATCGTTATAATATATTTATTTTTCATTTGTATTCTCTAATGTTTGCAACCGTGACCCTGGACGCAGGATTGCGAGGGGCGCCTACGAGAAATGGACATACCCAATGAATGCTCCGGAATGTCCCTCGTGGGTTTCTGGCTGATGAGTTGATTTTTGTCATTCATTGCCCATTTACAAGCTTACTGCTCAAAACATACAAGGAGCACACACAACCACCACCCCCCCCCCCACATCTGAGTTTGAGACTCTAACCGCTCCTTATCTTCTTTTTTCTCATTTTTCCATATACGATTTTACAATTTTATTCACACATTGGTTTTTTAGTTTTCACGCTCTATGCCTAAAAGAACAATATTGTCACTATTGTTCTATCCTTAACGACAATATAGTTAGCAAATAAATCGAGTACCAGAATGAAAATATAATAGTTTGATTGTTAAAAACAAGAAGTTTTGAGCATGTACTCGCTATCAAGTGGCTAGAGAAGAAAACGAGCCGAGCAAATAGAAGTATATCTATCTATAACCCTTGGGATATTCCTATCCAGTGAGTGAAAGTAGCTAAATTCCTCATTGAAGAGAATACCCATGCGGGTTTTAGTCTATTTTCTGCTTTTTATACCGACTGTAAACATTTCTTTACCTGACTTTTTAATAAATCAATATATAATCATTTATTTTTTATCTTGATAATTATAAGCTTATATGCAAGCACCTGTCTGGTTTTTTGCCGCTTTATTCCGTGGCAGGAGCCTTGCTTTTTAGGCATTCAACAAGTGGTATATTGACCTCTGTATGAAAATATATACTGGCGGCATGTCATTCGTAGAATAAAAAAAGCTTTGATGGTTTGGACCACACAATAATTTTGCAGACCCTATTACATCATGGTGTTCAAAACACTGAGTTTCAGTGTTTAAATCATCATATGCAAGTCACAGATACCAATACTGCTGGGAGCTTTTTGATCGCTTAAGAACATAGAACTTAGGGGTACTTTAAGTTTCCTCTTTAGGCCCATTATTTTGTAAACTATAAAGCTTATGTAAACGATAAAACGTTGTTTATGAGTAATGTAAGAGTACACAGAAAAAGCTTTTGCCCTATGAAGAAAAACAGCTTCTATCACTATAGGCTCTAACTTTTGTTTAAAGGTAAGAGCGGTCAACGTTGCTTTTAAGATAAGCTGATTTATCACCAAGATTTTTGCTTGATTATGAAGATCTTCGCTAAAATGGAGAGACCATGTCAATGTAGTGTCTAAAATGAAGTACCTTACGTTGAGTATCATAACAGATGTTTATCAAAGTCTCTTTGAGCCCCGACTCTGATACTGCTGCATCTTTTGGTTAGCTGCGGGACAATCTCACCGGAAAAAACTGCAGAATAGAGCAACACCAATCTTGACTGATAACTTTCAAATATTCCTGCGACATCAACCCTTTAGCAAATGAATTTACCCAGTGTTTACTGTTCGAAGGATATTGGATAGAAGATATAAGTATTGGATGGGCTCATTTTTTTCAGAACAACAGGGACAAAAGAGACTGTTTATTGGAAACAATGGAAAAAAGACCGTTCACCAGAAAAGGGGCACAATAACAAAGGCGGCTATAGCCCTGAATCAAGGTCAAAAATCTACTTGGCAGTATCAGATGCTTTTCTAAAGTCAATTTACAAGACTAGGCTTCTGCACTCATTACCTAATTTAAATTCATTCTAATGTTCGTGAATTATTACGCCAATAGAGTAAGAACTTTCATAATTTTAGAAAAAGTTTACAGTTTCAGAATTAGTCTGCAACGGTCAAGCTACCTTTTGTCTTCTAACGTATAAATTGGTGTAAGAACCGATGTTGGTTAAAAAGGATAGGGGCAAAGATGACGTCTTTTATGAGTTTTGCTGGAAAATGCAGCTTGATTTCGTAGATTCTCATTGTTTCAATGCATGCAGCACATGACATTGTTTGCAGTTAAGAACACCTCCATCGGAAATTCTGAGGTGCAAAGAATGGGATACAGTCAACTCTGTCTATTATGAACTCGTGTAATTCGCGCCCCTGATAAATCGAACAAAATTCTCAGGTCCCTTAAAACTGAACCACTATAATTCGAATCTCTGTGATCCGAGCATTTTGCTTTCTAAAAATTTTAAAAATCCCTAAAGCAATCGAAATTTACAGATCTAACTGTATCTTAAAAAGTTTTGTGGGTATTCAATTCAATTTTTACGGGTTAATCTTTTTAACTTATCCGAAAATTTTTTTGTATGGTTCACATCGGTACAGGTTTTCTTTGAATAAACGATAACTCAGAAATGAAACAATTTCTCAGACTATGACCAGTCATGTTCGGACTATGGCCAATTGAAAGTTATCAGGTAGTGGTCACATGCTAACACTTTGTGATTTATTTCTTTCGAAAACCACAAATAATTTCTATTACAAATCCTATCAAACTAAATATAAAAGAAAGCCAGTTTAAAATATTTCAATTTGGATTGGAATGAACAATGGTAGTTTCGGCGTCACATCAACTCACTTTTGTAGAATATATTTACCCATTAAATAACCAATATATTTTATACTGTAGATAGATAGATAGCTGCCACTAATAAAACTTTTGGCGAGAAACGAAATTTTTTTGGTTTAAGTCTCATAGCTTTGCAAAGTTTCATTCAAATTGCATTTTGACGTTTCTTTATTTCCCTTGCTCTCATTTTCATCATGAAATTTAGAATAAAGCTCAATGATATAAACCGTTACCCCTAAAAATTAGGTCAATGTCATGACGACTCAAAATACAATTTTACAAGCTGATTTATTGCCACTAATTTGTTGTGGTATAGCTTGACCTGTCAGAGAAGGCATGGAAGTTTGAGACTAAATGTTACCGACAAAAGCATCTCTCCCTCTAATAGTGTTCTACCAGATGACAGGTCCTCTTCAGACCACAAAGGCACACATGACAAAAATTTCGGCAAGCACTAAACGACTTGGTCAAAAAATTGAGATTTTCCAAACAACTCATGGAAAAAGGTGGTGGTGGGGATTTCTCGTGCTTTTTAATTTGCTCTCTTGTCAAAGAGATTCTTTGAAATATAAAAATCGTGAAAATCTTGATGAAACTCTTTAAAATGATATCAAACACTATTGAATTTCAATTGTTACATTTGAATTGAAAAGTGAAACTGAAACTGTTGTCAAATTTAGCACGAGACCAAAGTTAAAAAGACATCATTTCATTGTCTGCAGCAAGAAGGCATAAGAACAACTTATTTAGTTGTTTGGAATCAGTGGTAGCAAGTAGCAGCATTTGTGGACTGGGGCGCAGGCAATGTCTACAGCACTTGACGAAGCGGATGAGGTTGCCGTGAAGGAGCATTGTCAGTAGTAAACAGTTCGAAGTCGGTGGAACACGAGCGCACGTGCTTCAACGCAAACGAAAAGTTCACAGGCCAACTGTATCAAAAAAGAAGCAATAAAATGCCTTCAACAGTAGAAGTACCGAAAAATGAAAACAGGGAACGCGAAGAAAAGCCAAATATTGTGAACGAGCATCTAGTGGTAAATGGCTCGCCAAAAATTGGTATCTCGACACCCGTTCTCCTAGTACAAAATGGTGCCTGTGGTGCTGAAGATGATGAGAAAATAAGTGCATGCGAAGCAGCAAATAAACAGTTGAAGGATATTTTGCAAGAATTCGAACACAGGCTTAAATTGCTGAGAGTCAACGATCAAGTAAGAGAGCTACAAACAACTCTTCGGGACAGGTAATACATTTGCCAAAACGCGCGTTTCAAAGGTTGATGAAATGTTGGTTCATTCTCGGCATTCTCGCGTTCTTTACTTTTAACTAAAATTTGCAATCCATGGCATGAATGCGTTTTAGTGTGTTGCGCATCAGTTTGTTTTATCCTTGATGTACTGTTTAGCGGGGAGGTAACATGTAAAAACTACCTATTTCTCTTGACTTGCGGTGCTAATCTAATGGGGGCGACAATGAGACATTTTTGGCTCCTAGGACGAGTTGGCATCTCCGATAATTCAACCATTTAAATTGACATGAAATTGGAGTAAGCATCAAGCTTCTGCTGGCAAAAGTATTAACAGGAGTATTTAAAATAATTTCAAATAACGGATTACTTCGAGTCGTCCTAAGGAGTACACGTGGAAATTCTCGGTTGATGACGATTACCTACGTCAATATTTGTTCAAGAATTGACCCCATATACCACCTTTCTTTGACTCGATAAATTTGAAACAGTATCTCGTTGTTTTTCCAATGAATGTGATTTAGTGAAAATTGAGTTCATCATTGGCTCAAATCTAGCATTTATGGAGCTGGGGAAAAATGAAATGAAGTGAGGCAAAGTAAAGAATGGTTAAAGTGAGACGTACGTTGTCGTAAATTTGAGCAAAATCGAAATTACATAGCCATGCAAAACTTTTGGTTTCGGATCTATTGTTGTTTAACATGATACACCTATGAAATGAATTTTTAATAAACTAAACTAGTAGACGATTCTAAGAACCTAATAAGATTGGGTTCTTCAAATTGGTTTATGGAAGCTTGGGCCACAAGATCCCTCGGGCCGCAGGTGTCGTCCAGAATTGGACTTCTAAAACTGCGAACCACGTTCCATTCCCTCATATTTAAAATAAACTTACTTTCAATTTTTCTGGGTTTCCTAAGTTTCTGGACAATATAGTAGTAATTGAGAGAAGTATGATATGATATGATATATGATATGATATGATAATAACACACTATCCATTTATATACATGGTTTTTCAAGTATTAGCAATTATTTTATTATTCTTTGTGGTTTATGAAGATTAGGTTATTTTTTCAGTCATGAGAATGGCTCAAAATGTAGTTGCTGAAAAGCCAAAAAACATTCAGCCCAGCTAAACATTTTTGGCTATGTCAATCAAATTAGAAATTATATGCATACATGCAAATACTGGAGCTCTTTTTTGAGCCTGAATTAAATCTCAGATCTCTTACAATAATATCTTTTAATTTTCTAGAAGTACCAACAATTTTTCTCGAAAGTGGTTTCTTAAAGGAACTGAGGGCTAAAAAGCAGAGCATTTGCAAAGAAATTTCACACAACAACCATGTTTATTTTGTAACTTATCAACCACACATATATCAAATATTGACATCAATAGTCCAAGAGAGTTCCCATGTGATAACATCGCAAGAATCTATTTTTAGAATTTAGATCCCATAACCTGAAAAAGCACCATGAAATACCTCTAAATATGCAAAATCAGTTGAAGGTTTTACGAATTGGCTGAGATATGGCCACATAAGAACAGGCTTTCACCCTAAAAAACCTGTTTACAACTTTATGAACAGAGCCAAAATAACAGAAATCTGTTAAGCCCAGCACACACAGCATATTTTTGTCTTTGAAAGATGAAGATTTTTGTCTTTTGCATTTCAAAGACAGAAATCTGCTGTGTGCGCTTGTCAAAGACAAAGATGTTTGTCTTTCAAAAAAAGGTCTTCAAAATTAAACATGTTTCATTTTCGAAGATGGTCTTTTAAAGACAAAGACTAAAGTCTGGCATGTGCGGGTCCCAAGGACAAAAATCTTTGGAAGACAGGTTGAGTGGTCAATGAGTGACTGTGTTTAGATCACATGATGATGCTCTCTTGAAAATTCCTGCCAAGCAGTTTCCTGTCAGTGCTTTGCATAGGAAAATCATTTTTGGGTTCTGCAAAGACAAAAATTTTGGTCTTTCAAATAGAAAAGTTTACGATGTGCGGATTACTCGAAGACAAAAATGTTAGTCTTTCAAAGACAAAAGTCTGCTGTGTACAGTGGGCTTTAGCAAACTTAAAATCTTTAATTGGCCATATCGCACCTGACTTTTGACCAATATACCTGATTTTCCATATTTAGATGTATTCCATGGTGTTTCAATTCAATCTACTTCATATTATCTTGGAACATGATTATTATATAATGTACAAGCAAAGTTACTAATCGATTCTCAAATAGACATGTTTCTAACATATTTATTTTGTAAATACCTAAATATTAAATATTTTGATGAATAACTAAAATCTTGGAAAAGGATAGCTGAGAAATATTTTGCAAAATGTTATATCTAGTGACCAGCCCTGGAGGTTCATGTTAGGTGAGGTGATTGAAGGATATGTTTCAAGACAATTATTAGGTAGGGTGGGAGGGGCGATGATACCTAGTTGGTTTTTTGTGAGTGTCTTTCAGCCAAGATTTTAGGTAAACAAGTTGACCTTGGATTTTATGTCCCAGGTACTTACATACAGTGTCTATAAACATACTCTCACTTTGGTTTGCTTTCGTTAAAAGCTAGACTACCATTTGAACTTTATTCTTCCTAAACCAAAGGGCTATATCTGAAAAATTTCAAAAATTTGGAATTTTTTTCTATATCTGATAAGAATGGAAAGAAGCTTTACTTGTAGCCTGCAAAGACTGTTGTTTTGCATACATATGGTGCGGGCTCATATGAGCAAGTAATTTCTTTAATCCCTATGGGAATCAGTATGATTGTGGCCAGCCCCTGCATAAATATCTTATGAATATTATCAGGCCTTGCCTGGAGACGTTGGCTATAGCCTGCACCTGTGCAAACCCTGCGCAAAATAAATTTGCGAGGGCTTTTCTCTGCCCGCACGGTTTTTCAAACCAATGTTCTCATTTCATCTATGCAGCTATGCTTTTCTATGTTTGTACCATATATTGCTAAATATCAGGGTGTTAGTAAATAAAGAGAAAGAGGTCTTACATGTCTACATATTTATCAAATGCCGTTATAAATAGGATATTTTTGTTCCTTATATAGCACATGTTAACAAACTATTGTATTATCTGCTAAAACTTGCAATGGAATAGGAAATGTCTCGCAAGAAAGAAATGATATAAAGCGTGATTAATGCTACAAATAAACAGAGTGAAAAACATTACAGTATGCTGTCAAATACGAAACAATTAATTTTCAAGTCACCACATATACACTAGGCATTCCAAAAACAACCACATTTGACTGGCAAAACCTAACAAAACTTTGCTGTATGCCCAAAAAGTTATGTTCCTCTTTTGTCTTGTTTTAAGGTGTGGTAATAAAAAAATTAATGGTAGTAATGCACACAAAATGCCTTCTTAAGGTGAATAGTGTTGATATAATAGGCAATATAATAAATTTTTGCCTTTTATAAATACTCAAATATGAGAAAAATTAGCAACAGTTCTTTAAGGGCTAAATAGCCCACGCAGCCAAACTGACAAGGCCTTTTCATAGCCAGTGTTGTTTCTTCCCGGAGTCGCCAAATAATTTTTGATACATATTTTAAAGTTCCAAGTCAATAGTTTAATCATTTCATTTTTTCAGGGAAACAACTCGAAGTGAGTTTATTTTCTATGCTGATCGACTGGTATGTTCTTAATATTTTTCTCAAATTCACCATCTGCTTTTTGTGATAATGAGGGCTTGAATATGACTCCTTGGGTCATTTGAAATTTGGATGCCCTTTACCAACGATTGACTTACCCAAAGAGAGATTGCTTGAACCTGTAACCACTCAGTTTTGATTCAACCGGGGGCAGCAGGGCAGTCGCCTCCCTTGACCTTGGGAAATTGAGCATTTTTTGTTTTACTATATTGTTTTGCCCTTTTTGTTTGTGCTTTGCCCCTGTTGCTCTGGTTGGCCTGGAGTTAAGTGCTCTGCCTATGGAGCTATGATTATTAATGATGACAAAGAATTTTGCACTGCTGATTTAAAGGCCAAACACTTTTCCTTGGAGGCTTGCTTTTTAATGTGAACTTGATTATCTTGTAAGGTTGGCCAGCGAAGAAAGCATTCTATTGTTTGAGAAAAAAAATTCTTCCTAGCAAATCAACAACAACACTTGACTGCATTTATTCAGCCAATTTTTTCAAATCGCTAGTATGATTCACACTGCTGAAACTTGTATGTACAATGTATGACCATACCAGCCCTGCTGTCATAGCTTCCATTTGCAGGCTGCCAAAAGGGGGGCAAGGGGGGTCAACTGTCCAAGAGCCTTGAGATCTAGGGGACCTCATAATCAGTTATGATGCCCTGGGGGGACACATCCCCCAGTTCTTGGCAAGATAAATTTTTTATTTCGCCTAAATTTGATGAGAAAATTTTCGGGGAAGTGTATTTTTTTGGCAACATACTTTTTGTGATATAATACTGTGATTTTTCAAACTGCCTTTACATAACCAAAAGTTAGTCTTCGGCCTTCCACTCAGGTAAAATTGGCATTCCATGTTGGTAAAAGGGTGTTTTCTGGTGTAAAAAAGGGTGTGGGTCCCCCCAGGGCCTAGAGGCTGGTGCCCCCATTGCTCATCATGTAATGAGTATGGATTCCCTTTTCAGACTTCATTCAACAGAACATAGTAAAAGTATGCTTGAAAATGGTATAATGTTCTAAACAATTGCTAGAGATGACAGTGCAAGAAGTTTTCTGAAATGCATTTTTAGCAGGGTTGGACACTCTTGGTCATATATTGGGGAAGAAAGCCTATTGTTTTGATAAGATGACGTCACACGTTCCCATTGTTTAGAACAAAAAATCATTGTTTTAGAAAATATTGGGGGGCCAAAGTCCCCTTATTTTAAGCTAACCTAAAGGCCATAGAAAGAAAGTTTTTTATAGTTTTGCTCACATTTGGATCGTTTACAGTCTTTCTGAGGATGGCCATAAAATTACTTTATTTTTCTTTGCAGATCCGGCTCGTTGTTGAAGAGGGTTTAAATCAATTACCATTTGATGAGTGCTGTGTAAAAACACCAACAGGTAAGTTTGAAAATGCTTGATGGATACTTGAAAAGATTCAGGAATAACCAGGGGTGACATGGCCCAGAAGCGCAGCTTGAACCTTTAAAGAAGCCACCTTTGTATTGTGGCCACACAATAGTCGCCAGCTTTTTAATAAGTGATAATTTCTTGAGAAGAATGTAAAATGTCTTGGTTGAACAGCAAGAGAAATGTATTTAAAATGAAGTTTGTCTGTGCTGAGGGAACAATGACATAAAGTAAAATTTTCTTCAAATTGCAACTCTCATTTTTTTCAGGTGCAAGTTATGTAGGGTTAAAGTTTAGAAGAGGGATATGTGGCGTGAGCATTGTTAGAAGTGGTAAGATATTTAATTTTTTTCTGCCTTGTAAGTGTGCTTTATTTCTTCTCAAAAACGGTTAAACATAAATTTTTGAGTTGAAAATACTTTGGTTTTCATAGAACATTACTAATTGAACTGGATATGTAAAGGTTAAAAAGAAAGCTTGTTTTTTGTCTACTAATCAGTTGTATTCTTTGTTGTGGAATAATTTTGATTCAGGTTTTTATACTAGGATAAAAGGTCAAAAATATTGTGTTCAAATGAGTTCTGTTTAGAGTGATAAAGAAAAATAAAAGTGCTCACATATTAACAATAAAGCTATGTAAGATAAAGTAAGTGATTTTAATACATACTAAAAAAAGGCTACAGATATGTCATAATTACAGAGCAAAATATGTCATAAATTTCCATATTAACTGTACACTTGTAGTTATTTTGCTTCAGAATTTGGTTGCATCTTATTAAAATTACTGTAAGCTTTTTTTACTCAAACTTTTGTTACAGTAAAAGTGGCTTCTTGAGTGAATATCTCTGGTGTATTTAGGATAGGGGTGCTCAGGTTGGGTTATGAAATTTGCAGACTGTTTTCGACTTACCTTAGAATCTCCATTAAGTGCTGGGGGGAAAGGGGCTTATTTATTTTTTCAGTCCTAGAAGGGTGGCTTGAAATAGAGCAGGGCTTATTAGAGGGGCGAGGGCTTATTTAATATTTGAAGTAAAAATGTTTTTAAGAAATCTTTCTTTGTTGTGTTCTCAGAAAACTTTGCCAGCAGTTTCTAAAGTTTAATTAATCACCAGGATCAATTGATAACCCTGGGACATCTTTCAAACAAATTTTGATGGACTTCTTAGGCGCATAATAGTGCACATAAACTTATCATCATCACACCCTTCAAGAGACCCACTAAAGGCGCATGTTTTCTTTGTTTGACATCAGCGGCTAAAGAGGGGGAGCTTAATAGAGACGGGAGGCTTATTTTACCTTTTTTCTTGATAAGGGGGGGCTTAATAGAGAGGGGGCTTAATAGAGAGGGGGGCTCGATTGAGAGGGGGCTTGATAGAGAGGGGGGCTTGATAGAGAGGGGGGCTCGATAGAGAGGGGGCTTGATAGAGAGGGGGGCTTAATAGAACTTATAAGGTAGTCTATAAAGCAAATTCAATTTTTGATATACACTAGTATTTGAGAGTCAGAAAAATATTTCTTGCATTTCATAAATCTAAATGAACAGATGGTTAACCGCAAAGACATCTTTTTTCCATGGTGTCCTGAGCATCCCTATTGTTGATATACCAGAGTCACCCCCTGGATAAATATAGATAAACATACTTACAGGGGTGTCACTTCATGTTTTCTACGCTTTCCTCGTCATGTTTGCTACGCTGCGATAGAAACAATTCGAATTACCCCCCTTTTCATCGTCTATTTTTTAATTGGCAAGCTCTCTTGTTCAAAACAAGAAGGCTATTTTACTTCGCAGGCTTTTACGAGGCGAATGTGCTGTTAATTTTCTATTTCTATCGCGGTTAAGTATGGTATCTACAAGCTGGAAACCAAGAAGAAACAGCCAGAGACCATACTAAAACAGCACAGAAATTCAAGAGCCATTGCTTATTCGCCTCGTAATGGTCTTCGATAATCAATGATGGTTTGGGGAGAAAAATAAGAAAGAAAAGAAAAATATAGATGTTTCAGGAAAACTATCTTAGTTCCTTATTTTACCTTGAAGCAGTCTGTTAATTCGTCATCTCCAGCCTAAATATTCTACAGTAAATGAAACAAGCAGGCAAAGCAGTGAAAAGTATCAGAACATGGGAAATAGGTTCCCAAAAATTTTTTTAGCTTGGCAAATAAAAACAGCTATTTTTGCAATAACAAAATTTCTTCTTGACTGTTTCACATCAGATCGAAAGTTTATACAAATGTGAACTTAATGTCCTCAGGTTGTAGAATGCATCAAATGAAGAAGTTTCACATTTTCGAAACCTTTACAAAAACTTTTACTCATTTGTTGAATATCACAAAAAATTGTATAACTTGGAAGCAACCTTCAGTTACCATATCCTGGACCTTGTTAACAGATAAAGCTGCATTGCTAAAGTAGGCAATTTATATGTTTTGAAATGCTGTTTAAATTGCCTAATATTAGGCTATGCGTTTGGATTTGTAAAGATCAAAAGCTATGAAAATTGCATCCTAAGTTTTCTTCCTGCAAGTCTTGAATCGGGTCTTGACAAAGTTTTGATTGAGATCTTGACAGATTTGGCAAAGATTTTTATCGGTATTGAAATTCTTCCTCATGTTCTTTCACATCATATTTGTCCTTTGGAGATTGAGATGTCACCATTTATTAATGTAAAATATCAAATTCGCATGTGTACTAATCATATGAAAGGAAAGGTCAAAAAGGGGGCTGTAAGGGTAAAAAAGGTAACCAGGTTCATCTTTCCTAAAGCTAACATTATTATCTTCCCCAAACACCCGTCAATTGTGGAGAGCACCATCTATGTTGAAGTTTTTCTTCCAGTCAGTAAACATTTCGCCATTCGATTCACAAATCACTTTTACTCTTTACGCATAGTCAATCTTTGCCAAAGATAAAAAGATGCAGTGAATAATCAAATTACGATATTTTATTCGAAATATTCTCTAGACCCAATAGATTAGAAGCCCTTGCGGAAAAATGTGTGTACTATTGGTCGAGTTATTGTGCACAATACTTTTACCTGGCAGAAAAAAATTTGTTCTGTTTACCATGTTTCCAGAAAAGAAAATATTTTTGGCAGCTCTGCAAACAGGCTGTTATTCATGACGGTTTCACAATACCATTCAGTAATCACCATGGTAACCTTTTCGCTGAATAACTTGTAGCTGAAGAGCGTTTGTAGCTAGATATTAAGATTTCAATCTCATTTTCAATTTTCTCTACTTTCCAGGAGAGGCAATGGAAAAAGGGTTAAGAGAATGCTGCAGATCAATAAGAATCGGTAAAGTTTTAATCAAGAGTGAGGAAGAATCAGGAAAACAAGAGGTATATACTTGTTTACCGATTTCAAAACGTTTACAGTTTTGATGCATTTATGAGTGGTTTTTAGTCTTATTATCGGCACTTTCACCATAGATTTGCACATTGCTTTAGAAAGATAGGTTGTGAAAGCTGTTTAACATGAATTTTCTGGAATAAGCTGGATGTTAGTTTGCCAGGTCATTTTGATATATGTTTTTTATCACACGGTCGTTGTGTTGAATCTGCAAAGGATTGTATCAGAGAAGTTGGAACTACAGTATGAGCTGCCGTGTTTACAAGTTGTGAAGTTGATTCAGAGTCAATGAGAATAGTATTTTGTATTTGTATTTATATTTGTTGCTACCTAGCATGCGAAGGTAGTTTTAGGACACTGAGAAGCTATGCTTATCAAGCAGTGTCCTGGCCCTTCCTCTCGATGTAGCCCTTCCTCGTGATTCCTACGCCTAGAATTACAGAAAGCTGGCAACTCTCCTCACTCTTGGTCAAAGTTTGGTCATAGTGAATTAGCGAACATTGTTTAGCAAATTCGACCCAGACCCTTTGAAACAGCACGATGAATGAAAGATTTGTATTGTTTCCGCTTGCAAGAGCTTGTTGGTAGTGCATTGAAGTCTTGAATTCTCCTGTGGTAGATCGTTCTCTGGTGACTAGACGAAGCTGATGTTGATACATTCGAATCAATTACTTATCGTGTTGTGTCTACAAATGAATGTAGTGTCGTTGAATATCTCTATTAGTTCATGTTTTCTCTAATAGTGAAAGTTCAAGTTTTCAGATAGGTAAAACAGAGCCATTCTATTGAATGTCACATCTGGTTAGATTCCAACCAATTAAGTTGTCTGATAATATCAGAGGTCCGATGGCGTTTAGAAAATGTGGCTATTACTTTCTCTGCAAATCCTAATATGTCGAACTTTCTGTTAGTCTGTACTGACAGCATTCGCATAAAGGCTGTCGCCATTGTTTTCTGATCTAACTGTGGCGTTGTCAACATTTTGTTTCTTTGCTCGTATATCCTCTTTCTTTCAACAGTTGAAGCACACATTATGTGAAACATCCCCTTTAATTTTGGTACTTGATACTTCCATGTCAATTATTTTTCATCTAGTTAGTTCCATCTCAGCTAGTTCAACTCAAGGCTTTTAAAACAGATGTTGCTTTCAAAGTTAATTCTTTTATGGTTTCATTTAAGCTTTTATTTATGTTTTTGTGCTGTTGCTTCGAACCATAGATGATAAATTGGAATTGATCTGGGTTGGCATTTAATTTATTTTGAGAGAATCAGTATTTTTTATTACAGCATCGTTCTAAATTTAAAACACAGGCTTCAAGTGATTGCATTGTTCAGCTTTCAAAAAAGTTACAAATCAGCTGCATAGCCATGCATGTTGACTGCAGTTCTTGAACTCTGGGCATACATTCCAACGATTTCTGGAATTTCATTTGTATAGAGTACGTAAAGTACTGGACCAGGTACCGATCCTTGAGGAACGTCACCAATGTCTTAACCTTTGCATTAAAGGCCCTTTAATTAGCGTTGTTTGAAAGGGAATTCTATAATTTTTAAATCTGTCGATGATCAGGTCTACAGGTCTAGGTTTATAGTTATCACTAATTTAAGACAAAGTTTTTGTTGTTGTCAAAATTTCAATTTAGCTGCTTCTTTTAGGTATGTTACGCCAGATTCCCACCAGACATCGATCAAAGAAGGGTCTTCCTGATGTATCCACTGCTAAGTAAGTTGGATTTGTTTTTACCATAAAGCTATTTGTGTACTAGTATGTTTTAGTTATCTAACAATAATCATTTAGTGCCAGTAGGATGGCTATTTAATGTAAATCATTGAAAAAATAAGATGTAATTTATTATTGTGATTCATTGGTTTACAAACGTTATTGAATCGCTTCCAGATACCATTGGATTTTCTTTACACTACTTCCTTATTGGGAAGTTTTGTCCTTATTTATTTTTTCCCAAGACCATACAATGCAAAAGCAAGCTCTCTAGACAAGCAGCTAAAATACAGTGCTGGGTAGCATGGATGTATAGTATACCCTCCCACCCAAAGCTGGTCCAGCAATATGAAAGCAAAGTCGGTGTGCGAAATCTGAACAGTACAGAACAGAAATCTGAACAGTTTGAGCGGTACCCACGTGCCTGGTACCTTCTAAAGAAAAAAGATATACTAGTTGTCAAATTGAGTGATATTGTTAATTTTTTTAGACAGCGGAAATACGGTGTCGGCTGCAGTTGATGTTCTCGTGGATTCTGGTGTCGATGAAGAAAAGATTATTATTCTTACATTGTTTGCAACTTACCACGGTATGTCGTCAAATGTATTTTTAAGCAAGGGGTAATGATTTATTACGTATTTGGTTCCACCAGCGCAAGCATTGCCCTACAATCACTGCCAAAAGTCTTGGAACACTAACGTTAGTTTTGAAAGGCAATTTTAGCCACCCCCTCTCCCCCAAAGAACAATGTTGATTTACTATAGAATAAAGGAAGGGATTATGGAGTACGCTTTTTCGTGTGCCTTGTATGATATTTTTCTTTACTTTCAACATTGTTTTGGGGGGAAAGGGGGACGGGAGTAGTTGTATTCGGGAAAACTAATGAAAAATAAAAAAGCACAGCGCAAAGAGTTGGGTGTTCAAAGTAATTTTGGCAGTGATTGTACATTTTTTTTATAAGAAGCAGGTCATTTCTGCAGAGGTTCGATGTTCTCATTTTGGATAATTTGAGGCTTGAGTGTACTTGATACTGCTATTATTTCAAAATGGGTTTTTCTTCATTGACAGAGTTTAAGATCTTTTCAAGACAATTAAGTAACAATTTTGTAAAATATTTTTTGAATAACATTTAGTGGCACGGTTGATTTGCCAGTGAGCTTTGTTTTGTTTGCCAGTGAGCATTAAGGGAAGTTTGGAAAACACCTTATTTTTTTCTTCTAATTTTACATCTGTGGATTGTCATAAAACTAACATAACAATGTTTTTGTTTAATGGCAAATTGTACCTGCAGTGCCTGCCAAAAGTACTTGGAACATCCAGCAATTTGCATTGCATTTTATAACTTTCATTCCTTTTCCGAAAAAAATACTACCTCCGCCCCTTCCCCTAGAACAATATTGTTAATTAAGAGAAATGTCATAAAAGAAGCTCAAAAAATTGCTTTCTAATCCTAACCCCTTTTCATGTAATAATAATAACAATAAGACCATATTTATACAGGTAAACTTGTTCAGCAAAAATGAGTTTGCAGCTATCAATCAAGGACCTGTGAAACTAATGTACCTACGATATAAATGTTACAACAATATAGTTTAAAAAGTTTTTACAATAATTGAATCTAGAGAAAAAGTTAAAAATCAAAGTCGATATCCTTGCAGCAACTCTTGAACTTCAGTATAGATGTTTCCCTTTGTAGTTTCCCTTAGTAGAACAACATTGTTCCGTGGGGGAGAAGGGGATGATTGATTTTGACCTTGGAAACTGACGTCAGTGTTCCAAGACTTTTGGCGGAAATTGTGGGTGTTCTTATAGAAGAACAGTGGATTTATTAAATATTTCCCCCTTTTTGGATTTATTTTTGGATTAATTGTACTTTGATATCAAAATTTAATTACTGTTATTACTACATTTTGGTGCCTTGGTTCTTCTCAATAAACTCCCGTCCAAACGAATCCCTTCCTGGTCAGAATGCTTGTTTCTTGCAAATTATTATTTGTTGGAGGAAACGAAGAACTGAAAATGTTCGAATTATTGGAGCCAAACGCTTCTTGGACTCAAGAGGGGTACCTCACTCATTAGATCATTTTCTCTTATTGGTCTCTCCAGCATGAAAGTAACACCTATTATTAAACAGCCCAGTATTGTTGTACAAAAACTCTACGCAATTGCCAAGAAGTGCCCGGGGCTAATGACCGCATACATTTCTCTTTAGCAAGTGTTTTGCTTTTAACTAAGATTTTGTTTGAGAATGCAAATGGAAGTGGAAATTTATCAAAGTATGTGTAAAACAAATAGCGAAGACAGAGCTGTAGGAAATTCGTCTGACCATTACGGCAGGATACTCTTCGTAGAGATTTCGTTTACGACTGATTAAAGATTGGTGTTTCTTTCTTTAGGAGTCACCAATGTCTTAGGTAAATACAAAAAGCTGATTCTTTTGACGACAGAAGTATATAATGAAGTGCCAACTCAGTTTGGAAGAAAATACTTTGGAACTGATTAGCAAAGGAACATATGCCTGTGCCAGGGAACATATGAAGCTTGGATTCATCCAGTATTTATTTATTTGCAATATTGTTATTGTTTATCATTAAAATCAGATTTTTACAATATTATTTGTTTTGCTAATGCAGAGTTTCTAAGCAAGGCTTGAAGGTGGACAGGCGAAATATAGTTAATGCTTACGTTTATAAGTAGCTTTTAGTAATAATCAAAATTGATAGTTAGAATCTTTAAATATGGGTCTGCATCTTGGTATGACGTAAGTAAAAGTGACGATCAAGAAACATGAAGCTTTTCTTAGAAATGAGATGTGGTCGAATAGATTTTATAAGGTCTTAATGCAAATAAGGGAACTTGATTCAGATACATATAAATACAAATAAATATGGTTTATTGTACAAATAGTAGATCCATGGATTCTGGATCCGCGTGGCCCTGTTCAAACGCAGTGTCGTGGCATTGGAAGTTAACACGGTTTTACACAGTGTAACCCGTGGTTAGTTGTTGTTATTGTAGAACGTGTTATTTTATCTGTTTACCAGGTATAATTGTTCTTGCTTCAAGGTTTGCGCTGAACGTAGATGCAACATTGGAAGTTAAAAAACGGTGTTACACAGTGTAACCCGTGGTTAGTTGTTGTTATTGTAGAACGTGTTATTGTATCTGTTTACCAGGTATAATTGTTCTTGCTTCAAGGTTTGCGCTGAACGTAGATGCAACATTGGAAGTTAAAAAACGGTGTTACACAGTGTAACCCGTGGTTAGTTGTTGTTATTGTAGAACGTGTTATTGTATCTGTTTACCAGGTATAATTGTTCTTGCTTCAAGGTTTGCGCTGAACGTAGATGCAACATGCAACTTTTGTGTGCGATCTTGATCACTTGCATTTCGATTTGTAGTTGCTTGTATTGATATCCATTACAGGAGATTACGTATAGCGGGCATTTAGAACACGCATGTCGTTAACCAATGTACACGCATGTACTTGGTTTTAGAAAATTATAACTAATTCAATATGGTATCAAATAGTAATCTTGTTTAGCGCTTTAACCTATCAATTTGCTTTATTCGCGTAAACGCTTGTGACGTCATTGGATATTTGCTCACCATGCTTCGTGCTGCCATATTTGGGTTGTCTCTCTTTAATTTTTGTGCCAAGATCTTATTTTATCAATTTGTAGTTCTGATTTCTACCAAAAACAGAGTGTACACATTTAAGGTAAAAGTACCGGAGTGTGACGTCATCAAAGTTATATTTTAGAATTTTTTGACAACATAACCTGAAAGATATAAAATATACTTTTAATAGATGAAACTTATCCCTGTATGAATATGTTGAAATGAAATGAATTAATCGGAAACACCAAGAAGTACCTCCAAATGTGAAAAATCGGAGATTTACTAAGTCAAGAAAGTGCTAATGTATTACTGTTCTTTTAGATTACATTTATCATATTTACACATTTAATTGTATCCCATCATGGTCTTTCAGGCTATTCGGTCCAATTAAAAGATTTCCAAAATCTATTTTTATGACGTCATCATTTTGGATATATGTGCGAAAGGGATTTGTTCTTTTATTTTCCCACACCTTTGCTTTGGTTGTGATTAAAAATAACTCGTGTTTAAAATAAGTGCAGTCATTTCTTCAAAGCTAGAAATAATTATTGACGAACAGAAACTTTCGAGGTTCACTTGATAGAAAGTTTTAGCATAAAGAATAAGCTAAACCATGTTGAGTAAGCACACCAGTTTATGACTGTTTTAAAGATCCCAGATTCTTTCAAACTTTGGTCGCCGCCCCGCGGCAGAAACTGCCGCTTCGAAAACAGCTATATCAGTGGTTTTGCATTAAACTTTTGCAGATTTCAGGCTTTTCTTATACGCCATTATTTGGGGATGGGGTTGGCTTTAAACATTAAAGCTGACAATTAAAACGGTGCCTACAGTAGAGTAGGTGCTGTTCGCTTGCCATGTTATATTTCTCGACTTTTTAGCCGTCAGCCGTCAATGCTTCTTTTTCTGCTTTGTAACAAGAGATCCTACGTTGTCCGTGAACTATGTTTTATGAAGCCAAAAATTGAATTTTGTCCTACAGAAAAGCCTACTGCAATTCTGCAACTTTTACGTTTACTGCAAATCAATAACTTACTTTCATTTAAAAAATTTGTAACTTGCGGCCAAAGGCGTGCAACAGTGACAGCCGTGCGCTGGATTTGCAGCTGGATAAAGTCGCTTAATTTTAATGCCAATCTAAGAATGGGGTTTTAACAGAATATGTAGATATTTAGCCTGCGGCCATAGGATTTGTGATGCAGGGTAAGATACAAGCACACAGAAAATTTGAATAATTTCGCAACGTAGTTTCTTTTATGTGATTTTTTTACACAAACACCACAGCAGTTGTTGCCTATAGCTTTTAAAGGGCGTTACTGTGTTATATTTTCCAGTAGGCTTTGCTATAGAAGTTGTATCAAAGGACTAAGGTTCCTTGGTTGCTACAGAGGCCAAGTGTCATAATACGATAGGAAATCACAAAAATTAGAGTTACATACTTGTTGGTATTCATTTTTAACCTTGATGGTCATTTTACCTTTCAGAAGAATCTTCAAGAAAAAGATATTTTAGTATTTCTAGGGAACAAAGATACTGCAATTCTTCTCAACCATTAACCTTTTGGTGTATTTCCATACAAATACCCCTATCTTCTAAGAAGCCTTTATTTCAATTTTTGTGCTTTTTAGCTTCACTTGAATTTGTTGTTCTTGCCAGTCCAATTGTAATTACTCGCTGTATTGCTTTCCGTTTAATATTATCTCTGTCTTTTGAACACAGCTTCACACGTTGCACTCAAGCTGACAAAATACGAAACTGGTTAGCATGGGGTATACAAAAAGGGTGTGCATGCTTTCATGTTGTATTCAGAAGAGTTACTCAGACCCAGAACCAACTTTTGAGAGAATCAAGACATAGAAAATGTCTGAGGCGACACAAACAGAAAAAATCACGCTGTACTTTTCTACTGTTCCCAGTAATCATGAGGTATGAAACTTTTGTGCTTTTTTTACTTTTGTTTTGAATCGTGTGTTTAAGTTTGAAGTAAGCAAAAGTAAGCCAACTTCCGTACTAGTATTCCGAGAATTTTCTCCTCCTCGTGCAAGACCCTCTTTAAATAATCCCAAAACTGGTGGTAACAAATCACAATAAGCCTTCACCCTGAAATACGCTTAACCCTAGCATGCCAATTTTTTACAACCTATGTTTCTAGTCCATAATTAAAACATATTTAATTGATAATGAAATATCCCATATATATGTTTCAGCATCTTGTTTTTTTTTCTCAAGAGAAATTGAAGTAAAAATCTTTGAAAACGAGCCATTTATCTTAAGTTCCTCTTGTGTAGCTGCCACTCGCCAATAAGCACCCATTCAAAGTTATTAGGTTCACAAAGCGCATCGGTATTGTTTCTTGGTGCAAAATTGGGATGTATTAATTTGATTTGCGGCAAAGTTTGGACTGCTCAAATTTAAGGAGCATTACTGAAGAAAGAAACGCATGGCGATGACCGTTCTTAGTTGATTAACAATGAGTTAGGATTATTTTTTTTAATTTATGCATGGAATCTTAATAAATATGTTCATTTATGAAAAAAAAAACAATTTTGATTAAAGATCAACAGATAGGCCATGCTCAACACAGTTTCCAAGACGTTTTCCCTTCCCGTTGCTATTGTCTTTTGATGCCAATAGTATTTTGCGCTTTTAGAGAAAGCACAGACTTGGGACCCCCTTACAGTGCACTTACAAGGTTGCTTAAGTTTGAGCTGCCAATTGCAAAATTGCAGGAAAGTTTGATTTTACCGTGGATCAACTTGATTTCTTTTGAAAATTGTTAGCTGCGTCAACTACATCCTCCAAACTTCCTTCCAATGAACCTATTGATTGCGAAATTACATGCCTATGGTGTTAGTGTAAACTCTCATATCTCATAGACCAAAACTAAGGATAAAACTTAGAAGGCTACTTCAGAACACTGGGCTCCCTGAATCAGAGACTTCCTTAGTAGTGATTCTTCTAATAATTTTAATAATGAGACAATTAATAAATTGAAATTCCAGTCATTAATAGTGAGGAAAAAATGCATTATAAAAGACGATATAGCCCAACTTGGGATCCACGTAGATGATCGATTAGAAAAAAACCCACATTGAACAGATGTGTTATCGATAAGCAAGATTCGTGGGTTGTGAAGAGAGACCAGCAGTTGAAACTACCTCCAGCTGTTGTTTTCCACTGTTGGTTGTTTTGTAGCAATGGAAGTCAAAGGAATATGGAAAAACTCAATGAATTAATCTAGATCAAGCCCTATCAAACTATTTATCATAGGTAACTTAAATCCAGTTTTTATGGAAGAGGAATTTTGTCCCTTAGAATACTAGTAATAACTTCCGCACATGAACCATTCAGTTTTCCTGAAGTTAAAACCACCATTTACGGATCATAACCAGAATATCTTTAATTTTTTTTGGCTAAATCAAATTATCCAAAAATGTACACCCGTTTAAAATGTTTGGCAGGTTTCGGGGCATTAGATATCATTGCTCAGCTACCCTCGGGAACCACAGCCTCAGCGAAGGAGATAATCGAAATACATCAACCCACTCTTTCACTGAGGTTCTGACACCCAGGGGATTGCCCAGCCTTCAACCAGTTGTTTTCTTGATCTTATTGCTTTTGCTAGTATGCTATTCAAATGGTTACCATTGTTATTATTATTATCTTTATAAATGAAAAGCAGTCTCTGTATTAAATATAGGGCGTTAAAAGACATTGGGATGTGGAACGATCGAGATGTGAAAATGACTAACTGACCATTTAGATTTGCTTAATAGTTTGATATTAATACTGCAAATTTCAGTTATTAGATCCGTTCATTAGAACTTAATAGCTCCAAACAACTTTTACCTGTAAGCCACATTGGCGGTCTAGCTTCAGCAGTTTTGGAAAAGGAAATTATAAACATCGTTGGTGGCAAATTTTGCCGTAAATGCTCCCAATTTACTATTTACGTTTAGTAGCCTAATTTACTCTATATTTAAACGCCCCTATTACTGATGGCGTGTTTCTTTAGCAACGCATCGAAATAGCCAAGATTTATTTTTGCATATTAAAGACGAGATATTTTGAATATTTCTTTTAATTACTGTTAGATGAGGAAGGCTCAACAGGAAATCGAGGCAGCTATGCAATCATATAAAATCGATTACGAAATAAAAGACGTCGCTGCTTCAGGGAGAGACAAGATCAGAATGAGGTCGTACGCTGAGGACGAGAAGGCGCTTCCCCCGCAGATTGTAAACAAGCATTACTATTGTGGGGTATGTGATATTACAATATCCTAGCCTTCTCTATGTATGTTGTTACATAACTATGAGCATCATCATCATCATCATCATCATCATCATTTCAGCCCGCCATGCCACTGCTTGCAGGTGGCCTCCACAAATGACTCCACTTCTTGGCCATCCGCCTCTTTCCTTCTCTCTCGTTGATGTCGTCCCTCCATCTGCGTTTTGGCCTTGCTCTGGTTCTTTTTCCATCCCTCGGCGTCCATTCAGTTGTTTTTCTTGCCCATTTGTTGGTGTTGGCTGTTATTGCTTCAAATTGTTTGATTAAACGGGGATAAATTCATAGTAAGACCTATATGCATCTAGGCCCGCTTTGAAAATATTCATTTCTACACTGAGGAATCTTTAGAGATCCTGTTTATTGCTATATGAAATAACCAGCTTACATAATATTAAATTAGTTGTCAAACAAAGCAGTAGCTTTTTTGCATATTCTTATATTAAGATACTTTTACTATATCTTGTGAAAATTCGAGACAGGTTGAAGTGGTTTTCCCTTTTATCCCTGTGTTGGCAGTTATACTAACATGTAGCAAGAGTAAACCCCCTCTGCAAGTCCTTACAAAGACAAACCTTCGCCTAAGCGTTTTGCTATCATTAAATGAAAAGAGCAAAGACCTTGGCTTATTTCGACCATACACAGCTAGGGACACCTTCACATCATGGGCAGTGGGGCCTGTCATCCTTGCTTTTGCCTACAGAGGGCAGAGTACAAATGTGTGCTACACAAAGATTAGCGGTAGTGAATAAGAGAGAGACAATATGTTATCTAAAATGTTCACCCCTTATTTGAAATTATCATTTTACTAACGAAAAGCATGCTTTTATCTCTCAAGCCTGGCCTCCCCGATCCTTACTAGGTCGTGATATTGAGAAGGGGCCACTTGACTTAGCAGGGTGACTTTCCCCTGTAAACTCTCTTAATTACATCCAGTGTCATTTTTCAATATGCATGGATGTTTTCCTCAAAGGAAGCCAGTCTTGATTGAGATTGCAAATTTAGTGCTAGATTTATTGTAGAGCACTCGAAAAAGAAAAACTAATGTGATCTGAATTTTCAAAATATTTTATTGAGTTTTTATTGTCCCTCGTTGGTATTAAGAAGGTCGCCCCTCCTATACCTTTTATGACATCTTCCCAGCACAAAATAAAATTTCCCACCCCAATCTATGCCACACTTATAAGAAAAATGTTTCCCCTCGTGGCCCCGCTAGACATGAAGGACTGTTCTTAGCCCAAATGATTTTGGAATTCATATAAATCTGATAGGAAAATGTATGGAAAGGGGTGATATTTTGGCGAAGTACTTGTTACGTGATTCTATGACTTTCAAGCTGCCATCGAGGAAGAAAGAATTAGTCATGGACATTCCTTCTTGGTAGGTTAGGCGTCACCTATTGATAAAAGGGCGTTTTATCCAGTAAAGAGGGTTTGGTCTAACAATTGGCCACAGCTTCGTGTTCAAGAATTCATGTTTAGCTTTTCCCTATTTTATGTTCCCAATGTCATTTGATGTTTCAATGCTCCTTCGCAGGACTACAAAGGTTTTCAAGCCGCAATGGAAACGAAAACACTCGGCGAGTTCTTAAAGCTTAAAAGGAAGCTGGATTTGTCCATTTGAAATAAAACTCTTAGTAAGTTCTGTGGTATTTCAAAACATTGATTAATTACTTAGTTTTCGAATGCGTCAATGAATTATCTAGTGGAAGGAATTTCCTGTTGCAAGCCAGAATTATTTCATATTGATCCTGTTCCCGACGTAGTTGTTTTTCTCTAGGCCAGCATTTAAAATCACATTCAGCTGAATGATATATGTACGAAGCTGCTGAAAATTTATAGGCATTTGTCACGTGTCCTTGTAAGTGGTCGTTTATTACTGCAAAAAAAAATTGCAGGAGCCAATGCCGAATTGCTACTTCTTTCGATTCAATGCAACTAATCCAATTTAATTTGGCACATTTGCCTTTCAGAATCGAAAGGAGGTTTGAATTATTGAGTCTTTTTGGACCAAAGACTTTGCTAGTATTTTATAGCCTCTCGTGTAAGCACGCGCTTTGGCACAAAGGGAATAAGCTGGGACAGCTTGACCCCCTACCCCCCAACTTTCAGGTATGCTCCTAGACAGCATTGTAAACTTGTCTTCTTGCTCAGTCTCCTCATGCATATCTCATGCATAAAGGCATTGCCCAACTATTGTTGTAATGGAAGGGACCAGCTGTCCCAAATGTCGTTGTAATGTATTGCACAAGTTATTTTGATGCTATCATCATACCAACTTTCCTCATATGAGACTACCGTGATTTTCGCTGAGCCTCAATATTTTTAAAAATTTGTGATACTGAGCCTAATTTGGTAAGAAATAAGAAAGCAACACAAACATTCACTTTTTTTCGTTATGGTGAAGCACAATACAAGTTTGTTGATGCATCCCAATCATTTTGCGTGAAAGTCGCGCTTCTTTGCTCAAAATACGCAGATGAACATTAAAGTCAAGCTGTCGATAAAATTTGAACCAGGCAATTATTCTCGAATATACAAAAATTAAACAATGCACGCTAAAATATTAGAGTATTGGATATGTTTAGCAGGGAGGAGAGTCTTGCACATTAGAGAACTAGCACATTCTTTTACGAAGAACGGTAGCTCTTCGTGGCATTATTCGTTATTCAACTCTTCGTGGGATTTCACATCAGGTCTATGACATGTTGAAAACAACATCATGTTTTGCTTTCCACGCAAGCCAAATGCTTAAAAATAAAATTCCATTTTTTAGAATTGCTCTGCCAAATCGCAGTTTGATGCTGATTTTGGCACAATAAAATTGAATATGTGCCGTTTAGCCTGTAAATTTTCCAAGCTCTATGTTTTCATCTAAAAAACAATTTTACGTCTAGGTGTGGACTGTGGAAAAGCTCTGAATAGGCGTAGCTAAGCATTCCTCTATGATAAACAACGTAACGCGAATAGTCGTTTGAGGACTGACAATAACATCATCCATGCCTCTTGGCCATTCAAAAAGCCTCGTTTTGGGTTTAACGATAGAAAAAACGAACTGGGTTTTCTCACCCCTTTATAATGACCAAGTTAACATTTAAAGGAGCTATTAAATTTCAATAACAGCTAAGAAGGGATGGTTTGAAATGAAGTGAAGAAAACAACGGCATCTCGAGTTAAATTTGCGGGAATATTTTGAGTAGTACCTCATAACTGTCGGCCTCCTGCCAAAGACCCGTTTTTTAGCTTTGCCACCAGGGGGCTTTTAGTAAGAAAAATACGCGATTGCAAGTTTTTTTTGTTCGACCTTTCTTCTTTGATGTATCGCGTGATAAAATGAAAGGAATGAAAACCACTCTGTGTGCGATATTCGTATTCTAAAGCACCTTACATTCCTTCTGGACATGTTCACAGAAAACAATGAGGGACGGACGCTCATTATGGCGTCAAGTGTTTAGGCATTCTACCGCGCTGTAGTTAGATCGAAGTTCCCTGCGGAATGTCTATGTTGTTTTACAGGGTCACGCATCCGCACCACTTCTTGTGGTTACGTCACGAGGCCGAATTACCCTGTACCGTCGTTAGCCAAAAATAGAATTTTGTTTAGGCCTCTCTAATCCCTAAAAGCAGATCTAATTTGATAAAAATTTTCTGGATCTCCCGAATAAGACCACACGCATTTAAAAGGCTTTAATTCCCAGGAACTTCAAATTTCTTCAAATTGATAACTGTAAGTACTACAAAACATAGAAGAAAAACGAAAACCGCATTTGAAACCGATATTGTTTAAAGCAACAGTTGCGCATTAAAGGCGGTAATTAAAAAAATTGTTAGGCATTTAGGATTTATGCCTTTTGTAATTCAATGGCCGCGCCTCGTTGGGGCGGCGAAGGATGTATTCGATTGCTGTTACGAATAAACTGTTGAATGGTTTAATCTTTCTTATCGAATATATTATAAAATTCTTCCGAAATCTGCTTGTATTAAAGAATTATATTCCGATTTTTGATACCCAAAAATTCTAATAGACAATCATTTCAGCAAATGATTATAAAAGGAACTGTCAAACAACCGGAATGGCAGATTCGACATATCGTTCTGTGCTTGATATCTAAGCCCAAAATGGTACCGGTATGGCTAAAGCGATCAGCCGGAATGGTTCGTTATGAGAACGCCTTTTCTTAATGCCTCTAAGCCTTAACTGTATCAAGGCCGTGTTTGGATATTTGAATTATCTCAGGAAAAGATTTGCACAATTCTTCTTAAGACGAATGAAGGATAGAATGAATGAGAACCCATTCAAGTCTAAAAATACGCTCCGTTTAGTTTCTAAAAAAGGTATATTCCTTTATTTTTAGAATCGAGTCGTTTGTTGTGGTAGAACGTTTTTGTCTCGGTGTTTAGAAGATACCAGTCTAGATGGTTAACTAACTGATCGTAGATTGACAAGATTCTTCTTCACATAAATAGACTACACAATCTACTACGAAATGATGATTGCGATAAAAATGAAAAAATATTATTGAAAACCAAATGAGATAGAGGAATGTTTTATTGAATTGTCTGATAAATATCGAACAGAACCTTTTGCAAGTCCTAGACATTAAATATAATAGACCCAAGTTTTTGCAAATAAGAAGCTATTAAGTAAAAGATTGTCTGTTTTTAAATTATAGACTCGCATCCTTGACTTATCTGAATTTCTCAATTTTTCTGCAATTTAGCATCTTAATTCATCTTCAATCGTTACTGGATTTCTGCTACTAAAATTCGGCCTAAAATTCCTCAGGTTCTTGAAACCTTTTTCATCTTAAAACAGAAGTAATATCTTTTTTGTATTACAAGATGATAACAAATGTTTAAAGTATCCTAGAATACACAAATAGAACGTAGAACTTTTGGCATATCATTGATAATGCCTGAAGATGACCTAGGATCTACGTTTCTCGCCGCTTGCCCTGGAAATGTCCTGATTTTGATAGCATGGTACCCGATTTGTCTTTTGTCTATTTTTGGGAAACTTAAAGGTGCAATACAAAATCAATACAATTCAAAGTTTCCTGTCAAACGGTCTCGACAATTATACACCTGCAGGGAGACGTATCGTGTGCTAACGAGGGTTTCTTGCTGGTCTAAGGAACACCACACTCGACTTTCTCCGGGGGATTACAGCAATTTCCGTTATTGTCATTGGAATCTAACGATGGAGTGAATATTCACTATTTTGCCCCGTTAAGTTTCCCGTTCTGTTTGTTACCGAATTAACCTTATTTTGCATGCCAACTCGTCTTTCCAAGTAGTGCTCGATTTGCAAACACTTTTCTCTCAATATGGGGTTAGTGACGTAAGCATGAGTTCCTAGGTTGGCTGTTGTAGATATAACCATCTTTGGTGATTCGTTTTTTTGCTAGACGACTTCCATGGCTGGATATATTATATCAATGTTCTTCAATCGTCTTGATAAAATTCTAGAAAGAGATTCAGTGAATGGTAATGAATTTTGTTTAATATAACAGAGTCTAAAGATGAAGGTCCAGCATTTCCTTATACACTTTTTCAACAATCAGCCTTATTTCCTTCTTGTGCATTCTGCTATCACTGAGCTACTACGTAACTTGACATTTTGACATATGTCATGGGATCAGTTGAGTGATCGTTAAAACTTTTCTTGCTTACTAAACAGATAAAGCATTATAGCTGTGTTATTGATTACGACACGCAGAACAGTTTCTTTAGCTGAAAAGACATGTCAACAGCTGATTAGGACAGCAGGGTTGATTACGATTCCATCATTAGGATTTGTCAAAACAACTTCCCTCAGGGCAAAGAAGCTTTGTAACAGTGATTTTTGGGACATTTAACATCATTCTGCACCCAAAATAACAATCTGATGTTAGACAGATGTCTGTTAGCTCTACAGATGATGAGTTGTTGTAGTTTATCAAGTATTTGTTTCTTTTGAATTAAAACTGTATCCCCTATCCTCACGTTGGGTCATATTCAACATCCGAAGCATTCCGTCTAATTTATTACAATTTCCTCACTTTAACCACAGTCAGTTCCACAGGGGAGGAGGATCGGGGTAACAACGACTAGTTATGATGCTTTTTGCTTCAAATAAATTTCTTGCTTGCCTATGATAGTTTATATAAAAGGTCCAGAACAAATTAATAAGTAGGAAATAAATAAGTAAGCAGTTAGTAATCGTGAATGGACAGGTGCAGGTTGGGGTAGTGTTTGCAGTTTGCCATCGCGATATTGCCATTGCAGACTGCCAACGTGTATGAGCCGACATATTATTCCGTTTGCCAGAATGACTGAAAGGATTTAACCAGACATTAATTTTATTAATATACCAAGAAATACCAATGTTACATTCAATTTGTTGACAAGATGCTGGCTAGTAAAGTCAATCCCTTATGAGAAGTTCAATGGACAGAATGTAGGATAGATATAATTTGGTTAGAGAAATGTGACTTGGTTGAAGTTTCTCTGTCTCAATTCTACAGGGTAAGGTAAAATCATGACATCCTGGTCTTTCACCGCAACAGAAACCCACCTCCGTGACAAGACGATGGTATGAAATAGACCGACTGCTTTCCTTATACCTCAGTTGCTACTTCAAAGGAAGAAATTTTCGCGTTTTTTGCGTTTTTGACTTGCAATCCTGAAAATTTGATCCGCCAAACGTCCTGAAAAACGAAATTTGCGAAAGTTTTATTCTCGCGAAAAATCCGAAAATTTTGCTATTGACCTTTTTGAAAAATGTGTTGACGAATGATTGTTTTTAACAAATTTTAATATTTTTCCTTGCTTTGTTGGTATTTTGTGGAATCAAGATAGAAAGAATCCTTAGTTAAATAGAAATGTTTTTTGCACCAAAGTTGATTTTTACTAAAACGCAAATGTTTATTCTCGCGAAATATCCTATGTCACTTCTTTCCCGAAAGTTAATTCTAATCAATTTCGCGCTTTTCTAAACTCGCGAAAATTTCTTTCCGTGAGAATTTCTTCTCTTAAATACGCAGACGGTAATCTAGGGTCAGAATAGGTAACAATGGCACAATTCCTCCCGAAGTAGACAAGGTAGAATGTTAGTTACTTTTTATTTTTAGTGTTCTTATATTTATCGTTTTCATTTCTTTCGTTCTTTTCATACATCTTCCATTTTCACAAAAGAGAATGGGAAAGAACTTCTATTTGGGTTTCACTTTTGCATGGCACGTAGATAGAGCATTTATATCTCATTCTGGTGGGTGATAAAGAAATTATTCCTTTTCCCAAGAAACGGTTTAGATTGGCAGTTTCTGAAGGTAAATAGGGGTACTTATCCCTTGGCATGAATCGATTTCTGCCTTGTGAAAGTTATATATTTATAGGCCTGAAAAGCTCCAGTCACAGAATTTATCTTGCTGCTTAACTGAGGCTATCCGTGGACCTGAAAGCTGAGAATCCGCCACCGCAGGGCACATAAGGGTTTTGATCAGGAAAAACCGATGAAATAAGACGACAAACAGGGCCTGAAATCACAGTTAAAATGCATCGAGACTTATTCTTAGATGTTTATGTTATGCAGAAAAAAATCTGTTCTCCTGGTATAGCATTCATAAGACTGATTTAATAAACGTGGCTTTAAACAAAATTAGTTAAAGGAAAGGATGGGTTCTCGGAAGTTAAGGTGAATGGTAAAAGTGAGCTATTCAAGTTGGTTGTAACTATTTGAAAATAATAAGAAAGGTATTTTGTTGGGTTCAGTCATGTCCCGGAAACTGAAAATTAAATCAATTTTATAAAGTGGAAAAAATATCCCTTACCATTTTTTGTTTACTTTAATACAATCATATTTATTACATGGGTAGCTTGAAAAGGTCCTGTTGGATAGAAAGAAATATAGTGTTTCATATCTGGCGAAAATGATCACGAGTTCCCACATTAAAGTGGTGATGTTGATGATATTTGTATAATTTATTACGTAATGACTTTTGCCTAACTTTTGAATTTGATTTTAATGTTAATTTCAAGGTTTGTCGTTTTCTAGAGATTTATCAAAACTTTTCAAATCCCAAGATTTTGCTACATAATATTTTCCAGTGCGTCTTTGGAATTTGTTCTCCGCCATTAATGCTCCATGAAATTTTGGTTCAAATGTCTAAATATTTCTCTATGAAGCATTGTATCAATTTCAGCCTGCCTGTGTCAGACAGAAACCTTTTCTCCGGATGAATCCCTCAAAAATTCCTGACTCTTGTTCACAAAAACCCACCAGCTTTCCATAGTTGTCCAAACAGTCCTCGCCAGTAACGCTAGAAGCGTGTAATAACTTGAATAAGTTGAGTACGAACTCTTCCAGAGGCGTAGCTAAGAGATGTAGAGGATGCAATACTCTAAGTGTCATAGTTTGGTTGTTAAATCTTCAATTGGTCCGCAAAATCCTTCATTTGTCGATAAAATCGTCTATCGCCTAACGAAATAGCGCTCAATTTCGATTAACCTATACCTAGGCTTCGTCGGTAAATGATGCTATTCATGACCCCCCTATAACCCTCCCCCCCCCCAAAGTATGTGTGAGAGGTGCTTTTAAATACCAAATTTAGATGGTAGAGTAGAGCAAAGAAAACACACTCTTTCCATTTTCATATCTTGATTTATAACTGAATGAGGTTACAAAGATAACTGACTAACGATTTACGAATTGCAGATTACATTGTGTCTGTCACGTGATAACAATACGTCATGTGATCTTGGGAGCGTCCTACCACATATGGAAGGTCAAGCTACGCCAATGGTTATTTTTATCTAAAAATGAGTGTGCCCTACCATGACGGGCTTTGTTTCATGGTAGCTTGTTTAATTTCCATATTTGATCCTACTGTTTATTCTTAACTGGTCTTGTTTACACCAAGGTTTCCTAGAAGCTTCTATTAATACCAAACACGCATTACCCCCACAAGACCCCAAATCTTCAACGGCCCCCGCATTTCCGCTCAAACACATAGAATTGCCAAACAGCATTTTAAAATGTCACGTAATTTTAGAGTTCTTAGGTGTAAAGTCATAAATAATCTTTTTCTGTTTTGAATTTTGAGAACATGACTTAGTTCACGAAATACCTCATTTCTCGGTTCTCGATTCTAAAAACAAAGACACTGTGACAATAATTTGATGGAGGGGGGGAGGGGAAGAGCCTTTGCACTTGTAGCTATGTGCGAAATACCTTTAACTTATTTCTCTCGTTAGAGGTATTTCTTGATACACTTATGTGATGCAAATTCAAAAATACGATAGATCAGTTTTTTGACGTCATTAGTTAGGAATTTCATAATAATATCAAAAATATATCAACTAGGATCAACTAGGCTTCAAAAGATTTGTCTCGCTTTCGGATTTCGAAGCAACACTCTGATTGGCCAGTGATAACTTGAAGCAGAACTCTGATTGGCTATCTTGCAATCAGCAATTACTGTAGATTATTACATACCCAGGTGTCAGAAAAACCATTTTCTTTTTCTCTTGCACCAACTCTAAGCTCATACAATCCACCACCCGATGGTATAGACTGAAAATTTTCACTTATAAAGATTTTCGACGGTTCTTTAAACTGATAACTCTAGAGATAGACCAGCTAACATATAATTGTGAAAGAAGTACTTGGGTTTCTGATGTTTCTAGAAAGGTTCTTTGTAATCATAAAAGCCACAAGGACATTAGTACACTATCTTTTATTGATTTTTGCGTAGCTGAAGTTATAGGTCAATTACCAAGGAGTGTTTAAGAGGCAAAACAGAAAATGAAGACTTGATTCTTGCTCAGGGCTTTTACGAATTGCTGTTTCATCGTTGCCTATGTCATAGTCTAGAATTTTTCACTTCTTTTAAATGTCCAACGCAAAATCTAATCGATGATGAAGTTAGCGATGTTAAAATTGGAAGATTAGAATTTTGGGGAAGGACTTCTTTATGATTCTTTTTTCAAAAATATTTTTAAATACTTTGCTTAGCATCGAGGGTTTTTTCCCTTATCATTAAGACTTGTCTGTGAAATATAATCAACTCTTAACTGTAATTCTTTTTAATAAAGATCTTAAAAAATTGTGATAAATTGTGCTAGAGCTGAGCAGTCGAGGGCATTTGTTCAAATTTTCTTGGGAACGCCCCCCCCCTCTCAGCCAGTGCGAAGCGTGTGTAGATGCCAACACCGCATTTTGTCCAATCAGAGCTGTCGATCACACGTGCATGTTCCCTTGGGAGAAAAAGTTGCGATTGGTAAAAACTTTGCGTCCCAAGAGGACAGAGATCTTTCTCTGTTCTACCACAAAGATAAGATGTCATGGCTGCTCCCCTTACAAGCTGAACACTAAATTACACAAAAATTATGGCTCACGAAGCACTAGTGACAAAAAGACTTCACAATCCAAGCCGAAGCCTACCCTCTCAAAGGTACTCCTCTTAAATTCTATCATTTTCTTTGTTATATAAGGTTGCTTCGAACTGTGGAAAACTACTGCTTTCTCACAAGATGGCGCGCGTGGTTTGTAATAGGCCTAACATTATGTTATAAAAAAAACAAGAAAAAAGTGTCTGTCATGAGTTGTTGGCTTGAACATCCCAAGTATTTATTGGCTTGTAAGGTAAAAATCTGGTATATAAATAATGAAGTTGTCGAATTGTAAAGAACTTTGGTATGCGGGGATCCAGTATTCAGGCAGAGGGGCTCGTGTTGTGGTCCTTGCTAGCTTGCTCTATGTACATTCGAGTTAATAAAGGTTTCGGCTATGTGGATGGTTGTTCTTGCTATTTTAAATCTTATGAATAAAGAATTAAGGTAGGAGATTGATAAAGTCATTGAAAATGATTTATTGAAATTGAAAACATAAAAAACTTACATTCTTACATTATAGAAAAGTCAAGCATTAAGAAATCCCCAAAACATCTGCTCAATAACTTTGAAGAATAAAGATACATTTTCAAAAATTGACTGTAATTGAAAAGTTGAATGGAGCGATTTTAGAGCTTTTCAAAAGTGTTCATTGTGATATGTACCTATGTGAAAAAGGAAATGAATTTTTTTTCTTAGATCTTAAGAAGCAAATCTTCTGAATCCCTTTTCCGCTCGTCAGGGGTCTCTTTTTATGAAATAAGGGGAATTTAGGGATTTACATTTTCTCCGATTGTAATCATGTCTGGAATCTTGAATTCATAATATTGCTTTGGACTAAAGTGATTCCACAATTTTTACAAACTACTTACTGTTGAAATTTCATAGTGTAGTTGTAATTGGAAGGTAAAAATGCTTTCAGATATGTAGGAAGCATGATCATGCCATGTGCAAACAAAATTTTTATTAAAATTTCCTATTTTTCAATTAATTTTGAACAGATTTAGCTTTCAAAGCGTATGTAAGATGCATTGTTTAACAAAAAAATAATATTTGATACAGAAATTTTCGACTCAGCCCCTTCATTTATTTTAGATCGTCAGCAAATTGTGGCCCTCTTTTTATTGAACAGTGATATTTCTATTTAGAGTAATGCAAAAATAAATTCATAAATGGAGGAACGCTGTGCAGTAAGTGCTACGAATCCTCAACGCTCGTGTTTAAAGGGCATGTGTCGTGAACTTGATTGGCTAATGCAATACAATTATCTCTTTTGTTTAGTACAAAGCAGGGAATCGAGGGTGAATTTTTACAGCAGTAAAAATTTATCAAGAAGAAATGTAAAGTCACGAAACAATGGAATTCCACACCAAAAGCTTTTGTTTTATTAGCACTAATGCGACATATGCCCTTTAATATCCTAATTGCTATCAAAAACTTATAGAATTGGAGTGAATTGTGAATTGAACTTGTAGAAGTTTATCTACAAGGTTTGGACAATCCACAGATTTCGTTTTTAGAAAAAAATGTATGTTGTAGATGTCATATCAACAACAATGCTGATAAATGCAAACTCTTTAGTTTGGTGAGACAAATTGGCGGGAAAATGAAACGGTTGAACCATAACGAGGCTGGTTTTAAGAATGCACTTTTCATATTAGAACAAGTTGATTGTTGCCAAAAAGCTTTTGAATTGTTTGGGAGGTGTGCGTATTAAAGACTGTTCTTATTTAGAGATTGATTTTTCTCGCAACCACATCCAATACGCTGTTTCGAATACCACTTATTCACACTCTCGGTTGATATTTCTAGTAGAACTGACTGACAAATCTACTCTGTTTTACTATATTGAAATAAATTTTCAAATAACACAGCTTTTTTACTTCGAATATTTCATTTGAGGCTGGTCACAACTTGATCTTATTATCAAGTGTGATCTTCAATAAAAACAACTTGCGTCTTTTCTTGAATGAAAAAACTCAAAGTTTTTTATTGGATGAAAATGTTCAAGTATGTTCTTTCATGAAAAAAACTGAATACAATGTGGACAGGCAATACCAGCTGACAGTGGAAAGTCGAGAGACACAATGACATGATGTATACAGTATCTGTCTTCATATTTTATTCAATCATGACGAGAATCACATAGAATGCGCTCTTCTACAATGTACGGATTTTTAACTGAATATTTACATCCATTATTTCAGTTGATAGATAAATAACAGAGAAAGGGCATCAACGTGCCCTATAATAACAATTTTTGAAATAAATATAGCTTCTGAAATAGACTTATGTTGATAATTTATCGTACATTGTTCTGCAAATTCACAGTTAAAAAGGAAAAACAAACAGAACATTCACGAAATTTTAGCACCAAAATCATGGATGGCCCATGTACTTTGAAGCAAGGCGACTAGCAACAGGACCAATTCAAAAGAGGCTCATGGGAATGTGTTTGGGGTTATATCAATTCGAAACAAAAAATCAAAACGAAAATGAAACCTTATATTTGGAATGATGGGAATGTTTGCATCGGCTCAAAATAGGCTTGCTTTGATGAAATACACTCAAGAAAGCCACAGGTGTTTTGATATGGTTTGGTAGCTGCAGTAACTGCACTGGGTTCTGTGAAAAGTACTCCAGGCAAGCCTAACTTTGCTTTGAGATCTGGGCCTTTTGAAACACAGTATGCAAAGGGTTTTTGATGTATTTTTTAATATAAAAATGTGTTTCTCACTTATTACAATTAAAGCAGGTAGTGGCTGGATCGATTTACAATTGGAGGAATTGCTCTCGAAAAATAGGGGTGCATATACGAAAAGTGATATGAATGGGGCTCCTGTGCATGTCAGATTTTAAGCCTGTGTTGACTTGTGGCCTAACACAACTTGATCTTTATTAGGAGGTCAATAATGTAATTCTAGTCAATAATACAATTCTACTCAAAAAGCAAGTATTAAACTTTATTTATGTACAAAGTTTTGATTATGTCTCTTCTTCAAGTAACTGAAGTTTAAGGCAAGTGTCTCAGCCTTTCGTGATCTTGGACATGTCGTTTGTTTAGGTTTTGATAAAAATAACGGTTTCGATTCGATCTCACATTTCTCGCTTGTTTTATCTCAGGCGAAAAATACTAACGTTCAAAGAAACGGATTGATGAACCGGTAAAGGGCTCACTCACAGTTGAGCTGAGACAACTTGGGGGGCGGGGCACTAAATTAATCTAAACTATGGCTAATAAAATATATCAATACTTCTGAATAAATTAGAACATATGATAAGAAACAGTCCAGTATATAATTAATTTAACAAAGGCATAAAACATATCAATCTCTTATAAACAATGCAAGTCAATCTAAAACAGATTGGCTGCTTCAGCACAGCAAAAAAGCTTAAAATTCAAATATACTCCACTCTTTAGTTATAATGTTTCGTGTTATTTTTCAAGTGGAGATTGAAAGTGAGACTTTAAATTTCGAGTGAAGAGCATTTGCCTCTTAAGTAATTTGTTATGAATGAAAGATGGGGGTATATTTAATTATCTAAGAATTGTGAGCAGTCAGTTGTGTGAGCTCTATACATGTACCGCTTGCTCACCAAACATTGTTAGAAAAAACCCTTCTCAGTGGTGCTGAACTGGAAGTTCTGCCATTCATTTCTGTTTACGAAATCCGAATTAGCAAGTAATTGAATCAAGTGGTTGTCCCGCTGGCCGGATGATCATAGTCCCATTGAAGTCTCATTAGCTCGAGGAAGACAATGTCAGTATAATCTGGGTGAATAGTGGGGGTAATACCAAAGCATCCTGGTGATTAATGAAGAACCTGAGTATGCTGTTTTTTACCTATCGAGAGCCCTTGAAATTAGGGTTCTATGTTAATCCATAAACCATAGACTAACTGATGCCTCCATTCATCGAACAGAGGCATTTCCTTGCACCCCACTATCCCCAATGAATAGCGCGATTTATAATACTCATAAACATAGTTGTAAGTTAAGCAACCCTATTCTTGGCACAATCTATTTAATGGTAATGATATCAGCAGATCGCTAACTGAACAGAGCCTTCCTTCATCACCCATAATAAGATCTCAAACACCACAGTGAATTGTCGACTTCATGGCTTTAAAAACAGTCTAAGAAGGATGTGATTGCAACGAAAACGGTAGTTTAACTGGATTAGGGTGTCTTTGATTAGCAAAACTCGTTGGAAAGTGGGTGAGATTCCTCATCATCCAGCCAGCATAGCGAGAAAAGACAAAAAGGGTTAAGCCGATCTAACATTTGTATTGTCACTGGTAAAACCAAAGTTTTTAGAAATATGGCTGGTCTATACAAGATATGAAAGTGAACATGTAATTGTATGAAAGGCCTGTCAATGAACTGAAATTTGTGGGAAGTGCTTCCAAGAAATCCTTAAAATGTCTCATCTTGATGTTCTAAGTCATTACATGAGCTTTTTAGAACCTGGTACATCGACTGTCCTAACTAGCTTTTTCATAGTTAGCGGGTTTCAACTCACATCTAACACGGTTCACGAATAAAACAATGATTTGACAGTAGTGCTGCGCTTTTCAGTCTTTCATCAGTTATCGAAACAGTGCTGGCATTCTTGAAGGAGATTCGTGAGAGTCCCAGGGCTTGGATTTATGGCAGAGTGTCATCAATATATCTGTTGCAATGTCCACCTTCACGCTGCCTCTGGTTGAGTCAGCTATCCATCACTGGGGCTATCTCAGCTTGTAACCGCTGGGGGTATCTCAGCTTATTCAGTGTGTTTGATGAAACATCATCCTCTACCTATTCGTCCAGGGAGAGCTACGAGAAATGCAGGTAGCTGCCGGTTTTCTCAAGAGCTAGGCCGTCTGCATGAGGTAGGCCAGTAGCTTGGCACGGTTTACTTGCAGGTGTTATCCACCTTAACTTTTGCAAATTTGTATATCACAGTATTCCCACCGTTTATTGGTTTTAGTGGTGAAGCACCAAGGCCTTTTCCGCCTACCGCCGGGGTTTCGGCAAAAATTGTGGTTACCAAGTCCGCGCTTCGTGGTCTGAAAGTTCTTTGAATGTCTATGTGGGTAATTGTCACTCCAGTACTGACAAGTAATACCCGTTTCTGTATAATCAAGCTCTCCTCTGTAATCTCGACCATCTCCGTAAGCACTCTTGAAGCAACCTATAGAAAGAAAATATTCTAATCAGTTTTATTTTTCCAAATAAAATCTTTAATCCCATAAATTATAAGCGACTTGAAATCGTCTCTAGTAATTCATATATTTCAAGATAAGTTATATTGCAATCGAATTAGATGAAAAAAGCCTAAATTCTACTCATTTAACTTTAGAACATTTCTTCGTCCTCCAAACAATTAAAAAGGCAATTTTATTGCTTCAATTTGTTTATGCATTTGTTTCAAGATGCATTTGTTTATCAGATGTTTTTGTCAGAAAAGCACGCAAGAATTTTACCTTTTTGCGATTCTTTAGATGGAATGGGATTGCATTGGTACATTTCTCTGATCTGTGCAATGTCCAGTTTCGAGAGAACTCGGCTTCCAATGGTACTTCTGCTAACACCAGCTTTCCTCCCAATACTCGTGATTTTTATTGTGTCTCTTCTGTTGGCACTGAAAGCTCTGGGACCGTAATGCATGATGGACCAGTAATCATACGCATAGCCCAATGAGTCGACGAGGCGGTTGCTCATTCTCCCTATAAAGAAGGTAAATCTTTGTAAAACGGTGTAAAATAGATGTAAAACGGAAAAGGGCAGAGAATTATGTTCCTTCCGTTAGGGTGTCATCAAGAAGGCTGAGAAGGAACAACTCGCTGTTTCTTTGGTTTTGTTGTTGATGATATCTGTAAAAATATTCATGTTCAAAGGCTGACATTTCAACCATTAATTTGGTTTTGAAAGATCTTGAAATCCATTTATTAAAACCCATTCTATTATAAAGAACAGTTATCTTATAAACAACAACCAAACTAAAATAATTCTGCGAAAAAGGTTAATTGGGCTTGCTCTCTTAATACGATGAAAGATATAAAAAGATGGCTAATCAAAACTTACTGAATTGCCCAAGGTCCGACCTCTTGATGTTCCGTTTGATAATTTCGATGTACAAATCTCTGTCTCGTCGTGCTTGCTCATGGAAAAATCCAACAGCATGGCCAATTTCATGCACGACAACGCCTTTCGTTGCACAATGCTTGGCGATTGAGATGTTTTGCTGGTTGCCTGCTCTTCCAACGGTAGACCAGCACCTGGGAAGAAGATATACATCAGTTTCGAGGATTTGCTTAGAAGTAAAGAGAAAATATAAAATAAAGACGTTTATGGGCTCATCAATGGCTAGCCAGAAATAAAGTAAGATGGAGTGTTTTAAGAAACAGTTGAAAACACGCAGTTTAATTTCAAACGCATGTTCCAGTATAAAAAGATCCTAGAACCAGGGTGAGGACTAAGTTGAAAATTTCTTTGCTACATCTTCTCGAAACCGGTTTATGAAACCAGCCTCGAAACAACAGTGGATATGCTGTTGGGATTGCAATGTTTTAAAGTATCATGAATATGTGTGATCAGTACGGCTCAATTAAGCACAGCCTTAGTATTAAGGATACAATGTAATATATTTTCATATCATAAAACATTGTGTCTTCACTTTATGTGTAAACTCAACAAAGTATGAAAAGTAACAGGCCATTAAATATATGTTGTTTTGAGAGAAACTTCATTGAGGTTATATGACAGTTTAAGACTCGCGTTTGTGCGTGCCTGTGCGTGCGAAACTAGTACGATTAAAAGGTTGGTCTGCGTCTACCGCGGGTTAGGAGAGCGTTTAGATGAAAATCAAATTTTATTACAGCGCATTAGCGGTAATCAGTGCGATGATTAGTAAGACACAAGATAACGTAAATATTTTTGATATCTAAAAACAGTGCTCTTCCTTTATAACATTAGCTCAAGGCTGATAACCATTTGAGTTATCTTGAATCCTTAAAAGGCCGGGATATCTCCTTTTCCGCCACGTTCAAATATTTCCAATGGATTTTCATAAAGACACAGAAAATCATTAGATTGGCTGTCCATATCGTTTAATCTTATTTGACCGTATGTTTTGAAGTACAACTTCACGTTTACCAAACCCTAGCGTGTTTTTTTGCGACGAAATTGTTATCGTATTATGAGTTTCTACCCAGCATTCGTCAAGTTTCCTGTATGTGAGATTTCTATGGAAACAGTGATAGTGCGAGAAACCGCTCCTCTAAACCATTTAGTGGCTTGGTAAATTTCGTCACCAAAAATACTTTACACAGCATGGCTGCAATTTTCAAACAAATCTCGGCTGAATTTCAACCATAAGTCACAGAAGAAACTGCATAAATGCGAACAAAACAACGAAAACTCCTCCCTCGGCACGACCCCGGGAAAATTTCTAACGGGATGCACTGTCCGTTATCAGGACACACAAAACGGGAAGCAGAAAAGAGGTTTATTATGAAGAATACAATGGCTCGGTTGATGCCGGCAAGAAGTACCTCTTGAGCTTGATATAAGTTCATTTCTGGTACATTCTTTATCACACTGGGAAGGAGGCAGTTATGTTTATTTTGCGCAATTTGGAACAAAAAGTTCAATGCGTCATTGGAGAATGGACTCAGAAATAGGCAAAACTGGGAATAAAGCAAAGGAAGTTTTCTAGGGAAGTGACCAGCACAGAAGACTTTCCGTTCACCTTGTTTTAAACATTTTTTATCTTAAGCCGTTACCAGGCCTCCATCAAAAACGTGCCTCAATCAGTTTGGCTTCTCGTTAAAGAACTAGATGGTCGACTAGAGAGGTTTTTTCAAGATAGAGGATTGTCTATGCTACTTTAAAAAAATTACAAAATTAGAAATAGGTTGCATTTGAAGAATGAATGAGCGATGTACTGAGCTTTATTGAAATGATGCTACGAGATCACTTCTCTCTTTGGGCCTAATACCTCTCTTCTCCATTTATCAAGACTAGACTCATTCATCGTAGCTGGAATATGAGACTGCAGTAGATAAATTTGACAGACGTAAAGATTTCAGAAACATTTACAGGACGCCAAATAAATAGACAAAAAGAGCTGGGAATTGAAATTAAATGGTGACACTTTAAGAAATGTTCCTTTCACGATGCTCCAGCTAATTGGGTAATTATGGGTTGAACTCTCCTCCCCTTGGCTAAAAGAAGCAGCATTCTCACATCAATATAATATATCCACATTTAGAACGAGGGTAAGCTGCAGGCAAGCATAACTTGCCAGCAGCCTAGACCAGTGATTAAAATTCCCAAAAATCTTATATACCAGGAAATACTATTGTTTCTTGAGAATAACGGAAGGAGTGGCTGGCAGTCAGATTCCTCAAAGTGACGCCAAAAACAAAACTAAGGAAAGAGTGACTAGAAAGAATGAATGCCAATTTGCGAGGCTATTGTGATAGAAGTGCTTCTTCAATTAAATAGGGTAAAAGTTGCAAAAAGTAGTCAATTAAAGTAAGGAGAATTTTAATTGCTAGCTGCATACGTCTTTCGTGTAAAATTTGGAGCAACTTTGTATCGAATGTTTTTGAAGAAATAATATTCATGCAGCCCATTGAAAGGCCCCGCAATTCAAGCATAAACAAGAATATTGAGTATTACGTCACTGCTGTAACAAATGCGGGAATTGGGTCAATATCAAGAGAGGCATTCCAATTGTGGGCCCTGTTTTCTTGGTAGAGCAGTAAGAGCACAGGATTAACATGGCCTAGGCAACGCATACCAGAGCCTAGATAAGCATCCCGTTCTTAACTGCAAATCGACAAGAAAGTATTTCCATTCAGAGGCATAATATTTCCTTAATAAAGAGGCACGCGACCTATTAAAAAACCCGGATCTTATTCCAGGTAATTGTTACGGCATTTGGGGAAGTTATCAGTATCATTGGCGGGAAATTGTCACAAAAATGAATGAACCAAGTAAATATCGTGCTCTTCTTCATTAATGACAATAATTGCACCGCATTTGTAGACTGATAACAGGAAATCGATGAGCTGGACCCATTGGAAGATACCAAGAAGCCGGCATGAAAACCCTGCTTCTTTAGTGCACCGGCTGGGTTGGGAAGCTATTAAAGATCAACCCAGACAACAAAGTGCGTAGTGGGACAATAACCTTAGGGTAGGCGATTGACTCAAAAAACCTCTAATATACCTGAATAGTTTAGGCTAACCTAGATTAGGCCTAAATAACCGAACTTTTCAAAATCATCCACAAAACTTTGCTATACCATAAAAAGAGCATAAAACAGGCTCAAATTACTAAATTTTCGATTTTCCCAAAACTTTTCTACCCTGACAGCCTAACCACTGTGGCTCTGCTGTGAACTAATTAATTCTTAAGATGGTATTTGTGTTCCCATGATTTATTGCAAGGGTTTTTAGAAAAAATGTTTATGATGAGAATCTTTGAAGCTGGGTATTTCGTGAGGAAACAGAGAAAACAGGTTACAAAGGCAGTAGTTTTGCAAATGCAAATTTCTACATGTCAGTGCCTTTTAAACTAAAAGCTCAAAATTCTAAACGCTTAGAATAAAGTTCCCGTCAATGTATGTGAAAAGGATCTCGTGTTTTCTTTGTCCAGCGCAACTCTGTTTCTACAGATGAAACTGAGGAAGCTAGAAGAAAGGACCAAGTTTATTATCCTAGTGTCCGGAAACCAAATAGTGGAATGGGAAGGAATACAGGAATTAATAGCAAGCAGAGAGGTTCAATCAAAGTTGCTGAATCTTTTAATTCATGAAATTATGAATTTGTAGGGTCAGTGTTTTCATTGTCTGAGAACAGCGGGTCCATTCTGCGTCTCAAAGTAAAGCGGTCTTGTACGAGTGGCTTAGATTCTCCTACAAAAAGGATGCCATTGTGATTTTGACAAGCAATGCGTAGTCACGGAAATTCCAGAGGCGTGCAGGTTGTAGTTGAGCCCGGTTCCTGTTTGTTACAAAATTTGAACATTTTCTCTAGATCCCGCCCTCTTCATTGACAAAGTTCAAAACTAGTGGGTTTAACAGTGATTCATGGCAGCATAAGCAACGTCAGTACCTCCCTTTTATTCAAAAACTAAATTTTCTCAGTTTTGCAGTGAAATTAGGCTTTCCTAGGTTTGCCTTCTTTCTCTGTGATCACAAATTTAAAAAAAGATGTCATCTCGCTTTAGCCTCGATGCGAAGTTTCAGCCTCGGTACAATTTCGGGCTGAATAATCCTAGCAGTAATACGGAGAAAAGCTTGGTTAAGCTTAATTTTTGAAACCTAAATTATTTCTTATGTTTTCAAGCAAGCTAATGCATTGAAAAAGTTTATTAAAAATATCCTACCAGTAGGAGATGGTCGTTTAAAAGTAGATAGGAGCTTGATTGAGGTATCACAGCTTCTACAAAGAGCACGAGAATAGCATCTCGAGTCCAAAGGAAAATGCTGGAAAGGTATAGAAAAACGAGCATTGGGTTCCCATATCCATTGTTTAGATGAAACTCCACTTGTTAGGGTAGAAAGCGTGGGAGAATGTTCCCAGAACTCCCTTGGGGGCTATAGGTGTCAAAAATCAGGGAGAAGTGCGACTAAAGATAGTCCATTGAAGTGAAATCAAAAAGGCAATTAACACCTTGTGGTGTTCTTTTTAGGAAGCAAAGAAGAGTTAAACGCACCATTATAGCGTAACAACGGGACTAAAGTTGTTGAATATATCAATTTAAGTAGCGTGTTGTTTTATGTAAGGCATCTTGACGCTTTAAGGCCAGCTTGTTCCTGGTTGGTGCATAAGGGCAAAGGGAAAGCTGGGGATGAAAATGGTTGGGGGGCAGCACCCTTTTTTGAAAGCGTGAAAATATCGCATAGAAGATCTGTTGTTTTCTGTTTTTCCAACTTTGCTTTTAAAGATGGAATATAGAGATACGAAAGGGCATGCACCTAAAAGGTATTGCCCAAAAGCTCATAGCCTCTTTTGATGTGGCTGTGAATAACTGGCAAGACATATTGTGAAGCATTTCACCAAGGATCAAACAACCTTTAGCCAAAAAGTTGATGTCCATTGATTCTGAAATCCTTTCACAAACTGTTAGTCAAGGGAGGTTGTCCTAAACCTTAAGTGTTTGGTGCCGCTGCATACAAGCAAACAAACCCAAGCGTTGTGAATGGTGAAGCAGATCAGGCAACCCAATAGCTAAATGTAAAATCGTGATCGAAAACATCTTATGAAAGAGTATTCGAGTTCTCTTTGAACAATAACTCATACAATCAAAGCCCCTTAAATAAGAATGTGTACAAATCTATGCTAGAGATTGTACACAGACGACCTGCCGTACAAACAAAGAGAAAGTGAGGTTATCCGTGTAAGCGCAAAGAGAGCTTTAAGAGATTAAGTGCATTCAAATATAGATTAATTCCTGTTGCAAGGGATAAATAAATAACGGTCGATACAATCGTAACAATTTCGACACGTTATTTGAGAGAAACATAACGTGGAAGCTCCTTCGATACTGAAATAATGCCGTATCTGCTGCATTAAATTGTCGCTTGAAAATTCAAGTGTTATTTATGAAAAAATATGCTGAATGAGAAAATTCATCCTTCACGGCAACATCATAAGAATTACGACAAAATCGCAAAAGTTTCGACAAGGCATGGACTTGATTATCGTTATGTTAGCGTAAATAGTTCTTTTTAATAGAGCCAGCTAAGTTATATGTGAATCGAAGCTCGTAAATGCATTGATACTTACGATTCGCCATCATCGAAGAAATGAATGAAGTCTTGGTCCGTAGGACGCTTTCGGCGAAACCGTATGCACTTGTTGCTTTTCCAGTGCTTTATAGCCTTTCTAATGGCATATTTAGTTGCTGCCGCTAGAATGAAGAGGAAAGAGGGATTAGGGTGAATAAGATCTATCTTCACATTGTGGTCGCTGGAAGGAAAGTGAAGGAATGAAAAAGATGAAGCTTTTTGATGCTCTGTCTGTTTGCTTGTAAACAGCATTAACAAACTTATGAATCGGTTTTAGACAAGAAGAATTTACCGGAACCAACAGTTACTGGAATTTGAAGTGTTGTCTTGTTTATTTGGCTTAGGCAGAAAGTGCTGTTTGCTGGCTTTCATTTGTAACTCTAGCAGAGAGCTTCTTTGTATTTTGTGACGGTAAGGCGTGACTTGGAAAAAAGTGACAAACGTGACAAATATTTTGAACCCCTTTAAGGGTATTGGGGTATTGGGGGTACAAGCCTAGCTGTAGGCTTTTGTAAGAGGGGCTTTAATTGATATTTGCTGGGATATCGTGCATTCTCCGAGGTTTAGGTGGGAATCGTGTGATTTTCATTTGAAATAGTATGGTCCATTTTGTGCGTCAGCAAGAGTACGCGCTATGTGCTCGATTTGGTCGGGTTTGATTGAAATTTTATTAGTATATTTAGAGCAGGAAATAGATGTAAAACACAACAAATACTTTTAAGTGTCAACAGGAGAGCCGATTATCAGATTATAATAATTCGCAGGAAAGTAAACCAACGTTTATTTATCAATCAAACTGTACAGCAGAAATGAATGAATCGGTGGTTGGCATTCTACTCGCTCAAAGGCCTCTCTCAAAGGGCTTTCTCACGAAGAGCAATATGTTCGTTGTAACGGATTATAATGATCATACCATCAAAAACTGCTGATTTTTCATTTGAAAGGGGGCTGCACAATTCAAGGCTCTAGGAATGAATTGTTTGCACGTTTCTATAGAAGAAATAATTCAAATTTAATCTTTCCAGTTCGGTTCATATAGGTTAACTGAAAGATGATGAGAACTAGGACTAGCGTTCAACTTTACATGAAGCACCATCACCGAATGTTCGTATGCTCTCTTTGTATTATTAGGCCATCTAAGTTGTTTTTGACTGCCTTGTCTTCGAAAATTAGTGCGTTTTAGCCTATTCTAGTAAAGCATTGATCTTACTCCAATCTGTTGGTGGCAAATCATAAACTTCGTCAAATATTAATGCTATATCGATAAACATACCCTGCTTTATTCACTAAACTGACTTGGACTGATAAATAAGCAAAAATATATTTACACGAAAAGCTAATTTCCTGGTTACATGCAATATTTACATTTGTTTTGCAATTTATCCAAATGGTGTGGTTTTATGGCCAGTGAGGCATTCAAGAGGAGAAGTTAGATGAATTTCAAGTCTTTTTGGAAAAGTAAGATGCATTTGAGTCGTGAGACGAGTTATATATAGCTTTAAAAATTAGAAACAAACAAACACTAATGACAAAAAAACAAGGATGAATCTTTCTGATCGTTTATTGATAATGGGTGCATCTTGCTGATAATAAATTAGGCCGGAAAATATATTATGAAATACTTAGGAGTCTTATCTAATGATCTATTTCTAGTTTAAACGACTGTGCATTGTGACATTTATTGGGCAGAAAATATGGCCTCCTAAGGGAAGATAAGATATATTAATTGTCAGCTGCAGTTTGGTTTCTAGCAGCACGCTACGAAATTTACTGCTTTTCTTATCTTGGGAATAGCGTGGGATTCTAGTTTACTCACTGGCACTGGAAATTTGTTTCCAAATACAAACGTGCAAATTTGTTAAGAATGGATATCTAGGTTTGCATGTATTGCCATAAAAAGATGGAAGAATATCGTAATCTTGACAGTGCGAAAGAAATCATAAAACAGTGGCAAGTCAATAGCTATCATAACGAATTTCATTGCAGAACCCAAAGCAAGGGGGTAAATTTTCAGCTTCGAGATTCACAGCAAGTAGCACAGAGCTTTCGCATTAAGCAAAAATTTCAAGCTGAACATGCCAAATTTCTTTGCGTCAGTAAAAGATTGGTTAAAAAATAACAAGAAGTGATTGTGGTAAAATGTAGTGATCTGTCAATCCTGGTCAGATGCATTGCAGTTTATTTCTATAGTTTGTGTATAACAAATAAGCTCACTTGATACAACAGCGCCTTGAAAGAGTACATGAAAGAGTACGTGAAAGAGTCTTTAACAAGTATCATGTTAAGGGAATTTGCAAATTTCTAATTTAATGCGATTGATTCAATCCGTATAGTGGATTATTCTTATTCTACCTGAGAGGAAAGTGGAAACATCCTCATGAAATAAAGTTTAAAAATACTGGTTTATAAGGTATTCAAAACGAAAGCAAATCGAGCTGTTTGCGTCCACACATCTTAATGCACCAACTGACATGTTTTGCTATTCTATAAACCGTGTTTAAAAACAGGATCAAGCTTAGTCAAAGGCAGAAGTAACTGCGGTCAGCGATTCTGCTCTGTTTTATCTTAGTGATTAGAACTGCATCAGTGTTAAAGAACGCCTTTTCAATCAAAACTGGACGCAATTTAGTCCGTAGTCCCATTTTCAATACGAAGCTTTATCTGCTCCGAAGTGCCCAAAGCAGTCTCGCTACTTCATGTAACGACATCTCGTAAATAAATGCCACAATCGTTTAAAACTTCTTCCAACCCAAACCACATAATACCTTCCTGTGACCAAACACGTAAAAAGTATATGTCTAGAATTTCTGCAAGCTAAAGTAGCCTTCATATGCCTTTGGACATTTGGGTAGAGCATTCCTCGTAGCAAAGCATTAAAATAGGCTAACACCGTTTAACAAAACGTGCTTCAAAACAATAATAAATCAGAAATATTTCAGTAATTAGATATTTTAAGGCAAATGTCCTTCCAAAAACGGATAGCCATTATGTTTTATTTTTGGTAGCAAAACATCTAAGCCATTCGATAAGACAGGATTTTTGGGCTTGCTCTAATAAGATAAATTAAGCATCGGAATTCAGTACTTGCTAATACTGTTAGCTAGAATCTATAAAATATTTGCTTTGTTTCTTTTTCAATTTTACGAATTGATGCACATATTGCAACATTGTCTTGTTTGTTTGCAATCAATCCACTCAAATATACCATAGATAGTGAACCGCGAAATTTGGCGAACTAGAACTTTGCGAGTGTCTGCACCATTTTCTTTGAGCAGACATTCTGTGATTGATAGGCAAAAAGAGTATAATGACAAGAATGTCCCATTTGCAGAGCCAGACTATCTTCCTAACAACCTCAGAAGTGAAGAAGATGGGCTTTGCAAATATCTTTAGCTTGCATTACATGTTACCGATCGGTGAAAATCAGAAACATTTGTAGGCGGTGTCTGACATCAAGTAAATAAATTTGCTACAGCCCACTGTTTAACAGCGTGGAAAGATCTTCAAACAATCTGCAAAATTGTACAGATGGCTAAAATTCTTCTGCTGTTTCTAACTTGTTGCATTAATAAGATCAAAAAATTTCCGTATTTGAGTGGAGGCCTTGTTTACAAACTTTGTGTCATTGAAGACCGTTCCGCGATGAAGCCTCGCAATATTTGGCAAATAATCCTCGAAAAAGCGAGGAATGTTTCTACCATAAACGAATATTTACAAGCATTGAGTCAACTTTGAAACTCTCAAACAAAATGTTTATATATGTTGAGAAGAAACAATGCAATGCAGCACGTGACAACGGGCACTCTAATCCGGACATCGCTAATTATAATGCTTCTCTAGTGCAATGCTGCGTCGTTGCAATCGTAATGCTGTGTGCCAATAATCAAAGATTGGTGCACTGGAACATTTCAGGTTTTCTTGTGAACCTACAGCGCGAAGAAGTTAGCACCCCAATTAACATCACAGATCTATTTCGTCAATGGCGGACATAAAAAAGAGCTTTTTCACATAGTTGGCATAGAATGCTTTGGAACAAAAGAATTTTGCATAGTGGTAATAAGGGTGGAAGTCTTTTCCCTCAATTTGCATGCAATTGCTACATCAGTAATTAGAGACAAAAATAATTATAATTTCCAGCCTGTTGTTTGAATAGTCAGGTAAATAGACAGCTGCAGACGCCAGGTCTATTTTAAGGGCTTAGAAGTTTAGCATTGCACTTTAAAGAGCAGCATGAAAAGAAATTATTTTAATAGTGCCTCTATGGGAAAGTTGCTGCACCATATCTAATCGCAAACGTTGATCTGCATTTCATAATTTTATTGTGCTGCAGAATACTTGTTCTTCAGTGCTGCCGAATAACTTTTCTTGAAATGAGAATTATGCATGTAGAATTTTCAGATAACAGGGCCGTACTGCGCAGAAGCCGTGATAAAAAAGGCCGCTCCGCAGGCTCTTACATGTTTTATATAAATCATTACACCTCGTGCAATAACCCTCTGTGTTAAAGCTTTTTTCATTCGTATAACTTTGATAAAGAGGAGATCTCAAGCAGTAGGAATGACTGATAGCAGCTTATCACTCGTATATATATCGATGACAGAATCAGCTGTAGCTGTGTGTTTGAAATGACTATCTCGGGCGGTCTTGTTTTACATACAACTATCTTTTGTGCAAGCATGCGGAGATGCTAGTGATACAGCTCTTGATACGGGTTCCCTAACTGAACGGGAATGAAGGTTTTATCAATTCTGCGGTGAAATGACATAGCAGATCTGCCTAGAGCCAAAAATCGATCACAGGTAGCGTGTCCGTAAAAGTAAAATGCTTTCAATGGGGGTGCCGCTTGGTTTAGACCAATCAACGTAGAGTATCTCAGTCTTAACCAATAAAATCACAGAACAGCTGAATTCACATCAGCGGTTTGTCAGCAGTTGTTACGGACGTGTGTGCAACTGCAAGCTACATGGAAACACTGATTTTAAACTAAAATAACCTAGAAACAGTCTTTTTTAATTGAAGACAACAACCTATTTCTTTTTCTGAATTTCGTAAAGTTACGCACAATACACCAAGAACACCACGAAAATGCTTTTGCTTTGGCAAGTTAAATTCGGGTCCGTCGTTTCTATTTTGCGCAATGTCGATGATCCGGGGTTCGGATTTTGCCCAGGTCGTGGCGCATTTTCTCATGTCTTTACGGAGTGGTAGAAATAGGCACAATTCGGCCTTACATATATTGTTGACAATTCTCTCATAACGATATGTTGGCAAAAACAAAAAAAATTACGAGATAAGGAGAATATTTGCTATGCATTAAGATTCATTGCATATATATTATTCATTGTAATTATGGCCTAAATAACAGAAAGGTGGATTAAGAGGAGAGGCTTAAGGTTCTCCATAATGCTAGTAAAGCAATATGTATCAATATACAAATACATATTAAGAGGGTTTGATCTGACTAAAAGCATGAGTCCTTGTGGGATATCTATATTTGGTTTTACTTGAGATTATATTGGGCTCAACGGAATATCAAAGGGTCAAAAAATTGTTCTCATCTTTAAAACAAAGGCATATTGAATCGGATTGGCCTTACTATTTTGCTAATTAAAGAGATTCTCCCTTGTTTAAAGGTGAATTTTTTCGATAACATGCGTGAAAAACAAGTTAACTTGACTTACGCAGGCTTCTGTCTATGGTGTAAGGAATTACCCTGTTTTTCCAACGCGAGACTTTGGTCCTAACAATTGCTCGTTTCCTCCTCGGAGGCAGGTTCCTGTCCACCTCCATGTAAAGTTTTGTCAAAGGGTCAAGTTTGATGTCCCCTTGAAAATATTTGTGATTGTTCAGCTCAACAGGCTGCTCTCCTGAAAGAATAAAGAGAGGAAATGAGAACTAAAAGATCTATCGAGGTAGTAGTAATCTTGACACAACCACAATTGCGTTGAAACTGGGACAAGCTTTTCTTTTATTCGAAGGAATTATTCTTTTGTTCCGAAAAAATGCGTCTCTTATATGAAGGTTTTATATTACCTTCCTGTTACAAAATTAAAAAAAAGACAAATTACAAAATTACAAAATAAACCTTTTCTAACTGGTAAATGAACTAAAATTTCATAAAAATCATTACGTTTTCATATTTTTACTTAATGCGATGTTACCTGCGCAAAACAAAATTATTCTTTGCCATTACTAAAGAGAGTTACATACAATCTCCCACATTTTAACGATACTTGTTTTCATGAATGTTGGCCTAAAAAAGTCACACTCTTGTTTGAGCGAAACGATTTTATTACTCAATAAATTGTTACATTCTTGGCATCTCCAGATGATTTAGGGGAGGAGTTAAAATGACCCGCCCTGTTTTCCCACCGAAATTCATAAAACCTCAGAGTCCAAGGGAAAATGCGAACTGAGTATCGAAATGAGAGAATACGGGCATTGAGAACACAACCTGCGAATCTTCTACCTTCAATCCTCTTTACAGATCAGCAGTGTTAGCTACTGCTCAGCTATCCGTTCATGCAAAGAATCTTTCTGTACACGAGAACAACGCTTGCTAACCGACGGCACAATTTATGTTTATCTACCTCGAAATTAGGTATTTTCTGCACCGCTAGTTGCTGGCGTATTTTACAGTTTTCCCACGTTTTAAGGAGGTTTGCAGCCATGTACCCATTGCCTTCGTGTTGAAGGTAGCCGAAAAACATGGAAAGTGTTGAAGATTTTTACAGTTAAAAACACCGAAACTACAGCGTGTACAGCATGGGAATAGAGAGTAAAAGAACAGGATGGTCTGACTCTCTCCATTTCTTTGATACCTCTAACAGGGAAACAATACCGTACAGGGGATCTCCAAGTCATGACGACTTTTTTGTAAAAACAGCATCAGTGGGAGTGCTCGCGAACGCAACCTAATAGGCGTTTCACTGATAAATAATTAATTTTTCTTAAGCTTTTGGTTAGCCGAAGGGAGGATCATATTATTAACGCATACTGAAAAAACATTTACCTTAATTTGAATTCGTAGGAAATCAGGATTAGCGAGCCTTGATTGATCCTCGAATTTGAAGGTAGAGATATCAATTTTCTACAAACCGCTTAGCAATCAAATGCATTCGTGTTTTTAAAACTTGTAAAAAACCTTATAGCATGCGTAAATCAAGCAAAAAGATCTAAAAGTTGTAGTAAAGAGCAGTGTGCAGGAATCGTTGTTATCAGTGATGAGAACGTATGATAAAAATTACCCAAACATTCTTAATCGGAAACTTTGCACAATGAAGGATGTGGCTTTTTCAATTGGCCCCATAAATGCTAATTTGTCAAGTTCAAATGGCAAAAAAGACGGTGGCTGTGCTTTCGTAAAATTATTAGCTAAATGTTCTTACCTTTGACTAAGCTTTTAAATCTTCCTGCTGACAACGTATTAGTGCAAAGTACTTGCGAAAATAGTCTTAAAATGGTTGCAAACTCTCGACTTGGAAGAGAAAACCGTTTCGACTAACACTGAAGACACGGAATCTTGTTAAACGAATGTGTGTTTGGATAAAAAACCTTCCACGCGAAGCCCATTCATTGCCTAGATTTGTTTCATACAAAACCTTTTGATGACCTTTAAAGTCCTCGATCAAAACATGTCATATATTTTGAAAAAGGATACCGAAATAAATGATACATACCGAAGTTTGGATGAAGCCTCTCAAACTCCTCATCTAAAGAGCCATCTTCAGGCAAGTCCTCAATAGTTAGTATCTTCTTATTCGATTCGTTAGTATTTTTGTTTGATCCGTGTAATGTGGAGTTCTGACTCATTAAGTAAATTTTTGTAGAATTTCTCTCGTCTTTCATAATTGGTATGCATACAACGCGTTCAACGCATATTAACAATAACGAGCAAATGAGACAAGCTGCTTTTAGCGAAAATTCCATCTTTTCCATTTGGTAATATATACTTGACAATAAATATAAGCTGCAAGCTCAATCACGATCGATTCAACATCTGATAATATATCCACTTGGAAACAAACTTTTCCTCTGCTATACTCTACAATACGACCCCTTGGAGGAATACCATGTATGTCTCCTTCTCATGTTCGATTGAAATGCTCAAGATTTTGCGAATAGACTTGATGTGTAGTGTACTAGCAATTTGTGATATTACCCCCTGAGCGAGACAGAGCAATGTTAAGTGGACGCCTCGTTAACCGGAGATCACGGGGGTAGCCTTGACAAACTGCTTACAACAACTTTGGGTCTCGCGGGCTTCAGCCTCTCTGCTTTTGGCGGCCTTTACAGACGGCAGGCTGCCACAGAACAAGGTGAAATACCCCATTCAACAACCGGACACTGTCTGAAAGAAACAATTTATAACTCGACACCATTTTTGACAAATAACTACCGAAGTGTTATGCTTTGTTCCTCTCACGTTAAGAGAATCATTATTGTCCGCTTTGTTCTATTAAACGTTAACAGAAACACAGAAACAATAACGATCAATAGGGCAGTTTGGCAGCGGACATCATATCGCCTGAAAAGGCAAAGAAGTCTTCTGAAATTGTCGAGAGCCTTCTTTTGCCATGCCTATATAATGATTGATTCGTTTATTTTATCCAAGAGCAGACGATGACCGGTATTGGTTCTAATAGAAAGAATTTTACATCAACCAACTGTGCGCATTTGCCCTTGGCCGTAGGGCACGCGAACTGTGAGGCGATGCTATTTTTCCTGGTCAGCTTTTAGTAAAACAAACAGAGGGGAATACTGATGGGAAGTTGCCTAGAAGACCCCTCTCCATATTTCGCAAGGAGTTATTGTACAATAAATTCCTTCAGCTTTCAAATTTTTTAGATAGACAGAGGCATTCTAAGAAGAATTTCAAGAACCGATAAAATCATTTTGGTATTCAAGATATATTGAACTAAACTACCCTTTATTTGAAATGAATGACTTTAAGAAAAAAATTTACTTTGTCACGAGATGTTTTCCTTTATCAAGTTATTTTGAAGGAACCAGGAGATTTATGCTGAAGCCCGATGTTATTTTTTGGGATAATTTGAGTATATAGTGCTCTTTATGTTGTTCTTTTTTCAGAATTGATTTTTCTACAGCTAGATATAACTAAATGTTTCTAGACAATGAAATAACGGTTTTGCGCGACTTTTTAAAGTGGTACGGTTGATTTGCTGATAGGTCTGTCCGGTTTTGTTGAGAGGAGAGTAAATGTACAAAGCCCATCGCCTTTTCCTTCTAATTTTTTCATCTGGGGCTGCTTCTGTTCTTACGGTGTTCTTATATGTTGACAAATCTAAAATCGATGTTATTCTGAACAATTTTCATTTTGATAAAAGTGCTTGGTAAAATTCATCAACTTGAATCCACTGTATAAAATCGAGAGCCACTGTATCCACTGTATAAATATCTAGCTTTCTTTACTTTTTGGTAGGTAGAAAAATCTTGTAACCACATGTGGATTGACTGACCACGTATGGTGACAGTTACCGATGATTTCAATGAACAAAAAATACTTGTTTGTTTTGAGTAAGAGGTTGGAAAAGTGGTTTTTTACTTTTGCTTCTACTTCAAGTAAACGGTGAAGAAAACTCAAGTGGTTTTTATAAATAGGAACGGATCTGGTTTGATACCTCTTTTGTGCTTTTGTTGCAAGGAAATTCGCGCGGTTAAGTTACACGTGGCAAGGCGCATTCATTTACGAAAAAATTTCTTGACATTGATTAGTGCAAATTTTAGGTGTGGGGATTACTCAGTAATTGGGATAACAGATCCAAGGATTTTGGCTTTCCAGTCCCAGCCATTACATAGTTTTAAAAGCTCTCTCTAATTCTAGGCATAGGATCACCAGGAGGTGGTCACAAAGAAAGGGAGGACCAGGGAACTATTCAATAAACATAGCTTCTCAGTGTCCTAAAACTACCTTCGGGAGCTAGGTTATAACTAATAAACTTGACCAGTTTTGCAGTTTAGTCGAAATCCTCAATCTCCTGCTATTTTTACCTCTGCTTGAAAAATTTGAACAAATTTCGGTAGTACAAAACTTGAAAATGGCTTTGAGTAAAGCAAACATTTTATATCATACTGAAAGCTTTTTCGTCTGAAACTTCTCAGAGCATAAAACGCCAGAAAAAGGTTCCGAGAAAACAAGATTGAAAATATATGACCTGTTGTGGATCGAAATAGGCCAATTAGAGAAATGCGAGCACACGGCCGGTATGGTTGTCCAACCTGTACGGCGTGCCTATAGGAAAATTCATAACTTTTTACGAGGTTTTGCTACAAGCAGATAATAAAAAAACTGTAAGACTTTTGAGGGGAAGTGGTGATGTGATCAACATCAATTTATAAAAGCTCGCCATAAAATAGAAAAAAATTCTAAAGAGGCTTTGCATCTTTGTTGAGCAGTCTGAACGTGGGAAGGCTCGAAATAGGGGCTCGGCTGCTTTTGGCGATTTTTCAGCAACGAGAATCGGATAATATTCGCATTTTTGTATTGATACATTACTTTAAAGAAAGCAAATTGCACATTGAATCAATTATTATTGTGCATTCAAAGCAAAAAAATGCTAGCCGAGGATCCACAAAGCCCTTTCTGGGAGAAAAAGTATTGAAAACAGATATATCTATTTCATAAACTATAGATTGTAAATCATAACATGAATTAGATTTAAAAGTGTAAAATCTAAAAAATGGAGAATGTGGTTGCAACATTAACCTTAATTTACAAAACATTGCTCATATGCAGGTTTTTTAAATTGCATTGACGTTTTAATTAGAGGTGAAAGATAGGAATGTCGACAGTCTAAACATTTTCATAGATTTAGGAAAATCCGTATTTTGTCAAAGCCCTTTCACTAGGGCATCAAAAACGATTTGTCGTTATTTCAGTATATAGCGATATATGGCGAAGGATGGTTGGGTAAGGTGAATAGGGAAAAAATACAAGAGAATCTTGAACACTTTTGTGGAAACCTCATCCTTTTATCGGAAAATCCCTGAAAATCCTTTTGTTTTAGCGGAATACTCGTACGCTTTTTGCAAGAGCGAATTGCTGCCCCTCGGCACAAGTAGAAGCAGTGGTACTTTTGTACAGTGTTGGTATATATTTGATATATAAAATTTTAGAAGTCTTTCGACAATTGTTGTGTTTCAAAGGGGCTGTAGTCCCTCCCAAAGACATAGCCCCCTTTGATAGGGGTAATTGTGCAGAAAGGGGTGGTGAGAGCGTCAGCAAAGAGGGAAAACAAAGCAAACAAAATAAAATTGGGAAAATTGTGGAAGGACAGGCAGGGGGCAATAACGGCCCCAGGTGTACAGGCATCCTTACTTATTGCAACCGACCCCCGCGAAGTTTCATTCATGTGCAAAGAAAAGTTTGGAGAATTTTGATGAAATCACAGATCCATGCCTGCCTCACGTGCTATTGAAAATAATCCAGTAGAACAGACGGCCTCAATGCCCTATTTACGCAACACAACATTAATTCCTGTACTCATGAAAGGCTTCAGGAAAACCAGTTATAAAGGAATTTTGAGTACAACTTCCGCACATTCTTCACCTATTTCCCTAAAAAGTTTTGTTTTCTTTATTTAAAACACGAGTAAAGTTATTCAATGTATAACCGCACAAAAACTAAAGACAATCATAACTTGAAAGAAATTAAGCTCACAGGAACAGGAATCTATATTTTCGATATACTCGGCTGCAAGGTCATTCTAATATTGGAGAGATTGGAGCTCCGTGTTGGAAGAAGAAACTGGCTTGTTGGAGTGACGTCATTGTAACCTCGTTTTAGGGCTTCCAAAGTCACGCAGGGATTTTTCGGCTTCCAACGTATGACGCTGTTGCAGTGGGCTAAAAAATATTCCGTTGGCGTGTGTAAGCATAGAATAGGATTCTGTGGTGTAAGCCTTGAAATGAAGTGGTTTGATAATGGAAAAAAGCAAACGGTGACTAACTAGTCTTCTTGCTTTGTTGAACTTTGACTAACACTGGTACAATTTTGGGTGAATAATTCATATTGATTAGCCAGATAATGTAAGCAAATAAGGCTAAAGGCAATTTAGAGGCTAAACTTGACTCAGCGAGGCCAGCAAAAAACCGCATTTCTGACATCCACCTACAAAAGTGAGTAGAATGGCATAAAAACGTGGGTGCGAATGGAATGTGAGAAAAATCTGTCTTACACCCCTCATGGGATTTTCCCACAAAGAATATTAGCAAAAGGCTTGTGAGTCAGAGTTGCCTAAATTAATGAGGTTGTCAACTCTTTGGAACTCGTAACAATGAGAAAGTTTGCCTATACGCACCTATACAGACACAAATCGAGCAACGAAGATGATGTAACGGCATTCAAAAAACTGATAATGACTATAAAACGGGATAATCGGCATAATTACGGCCTTGAGATATCATAAACCTGCTAATCATTAATTAATTAAAACAAGAAATTAGACTTAAGAATTACATCCAGCTTTCGTGGCTGTAACTGGTACCGATACCAAGTTCAAGCAGGAACGGTAGAAGGGGCAGGTGCCACACCAATATTCGGACATTCATAAACAGCTCTTAGAAAGTGCTACCCTTTTTGAGCGTTGTAATCCTTAAACTAAGTGTCACTAAGTTTTATTGCTCCCAATGACCCTGAAAAGAAGAGTTCAGTAAGTCTTGATAAGATGGCAAAGTTTGGGGAATTTTCGAGTGTTTTCATCTAAGAAAAGAAAAAAATTAAAATGAATCTAGGATTACTCTGGAAATTCATTTTTTTCATAGAATACTTAACCCTGATTCATTCACTAGAACCTTTTTGATTCTTTGGGAATGTTGTTTTTCATTACAGAGTTATGATTTTTCACTGGTGCTCAATCAATCATGCATTTTTACGCCTACGAATGACGTCATTTGGGCACTCCTAGTAAGCCACGCAAAAGTAAGCCAACCAAATAAGGGCTTTGCTTATATTTTCATAACACATTTTCGACGAAGGCCTTGTCAAGATTCTAAAAATGTAACAAAGCTTCATTAAATTTTCTTCTTGGCCCCTCAATTTCTTTATGTATTATCTTCATCATCACAGAGCTGCGTGCTTTTCCCCTTAGAAAATCAGAGCCAAAAGCTTCTAAGAGCACGGCACACCTAATTTTTACGTCAAACGGTGGAACATATACAGTACAGTGTTCTCTCAGCTAGATGCTCTTTTGCATCTAGCAAAACCAAAAGTGGTCTGAAAGGAAAATTCCCATGCCCCTCACGAAGAAAGAGTTTCTTCGTCTGCAAATATCTAATACGGTTCTTTGCCTTATTTTTCTAGTAACAGATTCCCTGAAATGGATTGTAAAGTCAAAGTCCTATTCAAATGTAAGTTCTATACACGATCCGCTCGTAAAAGAAGTGCCAATGGGGGACGCTTGTCATTAGCCAACAGGTTTATTAGAAAGGGTACCCATTAAACAGGTTTAGGCTCTTTCCTCGCCATCTTTAGCCTTTCGCAGTTTTGCCACGGTGTCACGTTGGCTCTGGATGTTAATTGTTCCATTAAAGGGTCGTCCCTGCAGTCATTAGTAGTGAAGTAATTCTACTTGGAAATCATATCAATGAACAACTAAAATTTGACTCACTGATCTACTACACTGATCTTTGATCTACTACAATTCACATTCGCTGTTTTTGGCTCTTAGCACTAGAAGTTTACAAGACTTTGCACAACTTGACTCCAGCTTTTATGAAATAATATTTTCTCCCAAAATCCACTAACTATAATCTTCGAAGAAGTGATTTTCTATTCTTAAGGTTGAAACTAAAAATTATGGTTTTTGGGTCCAAAGATTTTGAATTCTCTTCGAAATGAAATAGAGTGATCCAAAATTCAAATCAATTCAAGAATGCAAATCATTTCATAAAATTTGTAATTCAAAATTCAATGCACCTGGCGCTTGCAGTCTTTAACTTCCATGATTGCTTTGTGTTTGCTTATATTAGTGTTGACAATATTGTAAACTAACGTAATACAACAATTATTACTCAACTGCAAGTTTCTAGATTGTATTCGAACGCACAGACCAACTGGTCGCTTCACTGTTGCTTTTAGAAAATGTAAATTTTTGGTCCGAAGAGTAAATTTTTAGAAATTCAGTCACTAATCTAAAAAACATCACGTATATGATTTTATTAATGTTTTTATGCTTTTTTAACAGGGTCAATATAAGCAGAAAAAGAGCAAAATTGGAGACAGAAAGGATTTAACAATAGACGGTACATAAGGTATGTGTCTTTTATACATTATCTTTCATAAGAAACACAAGTACAAAAATAGATATACTCCAGCTACTGCGAACTCACAACTGAAAGCTTCGCAAGGTATTACAGATTGGCAGTCTGGCTAAAGTTGAAAGAGAGGTTAAAGTGGTCCAATTTTAAGATGCTTCAGATGTCAGCCCTTTGCAAAAAATCTAGATCAGTTAATTTTTTTAAACAGTTGTAATACCTAGCTTGAAGCTCAAAAATGGCGAATACTAATATGTTGATATATAGTTGATATATACAGATATGGTCAAAGTGTTGAAACCTATAGACATGATTTTGCTTCGAGCTCTCCAGGGCACCACCCAATTTTGCAGGACAGAAACCCTTTTCAGCCCCCCCCAAACTTATTGGCCTAAGTACGCCCCTGTACTGATGTTGTCAAAGTGTTGGATCATACATTGCTGTAGAAAGAAATAATTCTTTCTATGAAATGTTGTTTTTTGGAACAGGCTTAATCTTCAGACTAAATATAGGTCTATGCTCCAGTATTCTAGATATAATCCCTCTTTAGATGTACAACCTCTCTTTTATGCCACTTAGAGACATAAAAAGATCCCATGTTGTACTCTGAGGAAGTTTCAAAACTGCTTAAAGCATACGAAAAACGTATTGACAAGCAAGACTTTGTCGTCATTGCAACGTATGTCCGGATCTTACTATCTATCAAATTATTTTGGTGTTACATGGCAGCCCATTTGCAGTAACGTGAATCACTGAGGCTTGATCAGATTTAAAATATGGAAGGTGCATAGTTGGAATGCATTCTGCAATTATTCACTAAAAATTCCAAAAAAACATTCATGAAAACATCTTGCATGTAAATTCCAGTAAACATATTGACAAGCATCACCAAACAGGAATCTTACTCATTTCTTATATTCAAATTTTTTTGAATTTTAACATGTCTAAAATTTAATTGCCTTCTTGGAATTTTCCTTCAATGTTTTTAACTGATCTAAGCATACTCAAAGGGTTATTGTTTGTATGATCGAAATAAGAATTATGCAGCCTCGTCTTGGTTTATTTCTTTAGCAACGGAGAGTACCGGAGTGTGACGTCATCAAATATATTCTTTAGAGCTTCTTAAATTTGACCACATAATCTGAAAGAACGGCATAAAATAGGTTTGATGGGGAAGGATTATGTGCTCTTCTGGTCATATCTCAGCCAATTTGTAACAAAATCTTATGATTTTGCATACTTAGAAGTCTTTCATGATGCTTTTTTGCGTTACGGGATCGAAATTCAAAAATTCTGAAAAAAATTTTTTTGTGACGTCACGGTTCTGAAACTCTCAGAGGGGCTCTACAATACTTTAATTTAAATGTTGTAACTGTTGTATAAAAATTCACCTGAAGCAAACTAATACAGTAATATGTCTCTATAACAGCTGCAGAGTGCCAACTCTCAATTGATGGGGGAAATGACATGTCAGCTATAAATACAGTCAAAAATTAAACTTCTCAAGAATCGATTAGATTTCAATATTCCCCTTCAGATACTAACACGAGCATGCAAACAGTAACTTAGTAACAGATGATTGATGATGGTAGCTTTATTAGAAACGTGACCATGGGCTAGAAAATGTCCCTTTAAAGCTCTCGTATACATAAACAGCTGAAGAGTGAGGTTTCTCTTAAGCTCTCTTGTTTGGTTTGGCATTTTGACGTCACACTATACTTCCTTAGAGAATAAGATAAAACAGATGTATTTCAACAAGCTGGCGTATGTATGTTGTGCGACATTTATTATAGTAAGGATTGCGAAATCGGAGCAGTTTCTCTTTCGACAGAGAAGAACCAGCTAGAATCAGCAGAGATGCTGTAGAAGCTCTTAAAAAGTTTTGTCAATGCTAACTAGTGCCCTAAAATAGGTTTATTTGCTTCTTTAAAGGCTTGAATCAAAACATATCTTTTTTGCAATTTCATTCAATCATCTCTTGGCGAATGCATTTTTCCAAATTATCTAAAATACATATTTTATTTAAACTTTTAAACAAGCAACGAGTTTCATGACAAAAGACAGGCAACTTAAAAACAATTTCTAAAAATGAAGAAATTGTCCGTAAGTATACCAATTTCTATAATCTTTTATCATCATTCTTCAGAACCAGTAGCGGCGCCATGGGGTGGTATGTTATCTCCCCACTTTTGTCGAAGCATGGTCTACATATTTCGTCTAAAAACGGATTAAAAAGCACTAAGTAGGGGTAGATCATATTTCCTAAGGAAATTTGACCTTATACAACTCACTGAAACGAGGCCAATAGGGCGTGGTCTCACGGGTAACACCCATTACCCTCCCACTCTGCAGCAGCTGGCGCCGCCAATGTTCAGAACAAGTGAAATGAAATCTAAAAGGTAGAAAAACCCATTGGAAACAGAAGCTTCGTATCTGTAGGAGAGCCTGGTATCCCGGTCTGATAACCTACGAAAGGCTGATTTTAATTGCTGAAAAAGTTCGGCAGTCCCAAAACCTTGACAACTTGAGCTTTCATTAGCTCAGTTATATTTGCGGTCGCCTTGAAGCTTCCCCAACACATGCAAACCCCCAGTAAGTCGAAAATTTGTTAACTCGAACCGCATTCATCGTTTCCTTGCAGGTTCGACTCGTCAGGATTATACTGTAGCGAAAAAAGATTTTTAATTACTATACAATTGCAACTAAACCTCAATAGCATGTTTATGGGATGCGAACAATGCTGCCATAAACATTGCTCCGCCTTCATTTATTGTGAAGATATCACAAATTTATTACGCAGCATTACGTGGGTGACTTGCAGCGGAGATAAATTCTGCTTTTTCCTGTTTTCTTTACATCACAAAAGCTTATTAGATTCTGTTCTTTAGAGAGAATTTTCAAACTTCAATCTTCAATCTGCTCAATCTGAAATTTTTTATCGAACTCTCACTCACTCCGATAGATCCTTCAATATTAATAGGAGTAGCATCTTAGATCGTGCTGTTCTATACTCCAAATTCGTGTACAGCTCTTCCTAAATGACACCGCGCATTTTCTGACAGACCAGTAACAGTAAAATTCATTAGATAGCTGATATATGAATACACCCGTCAGTCTCATTTGTATTAAAGATCCCTTACACAGACACACCATATCTAGTGGTAATCATTGACTACACAGTCAAAGAGCACTGCTCCTTACAGCCATGTGACATACGAAAATACATTGCTAATCATATTTAGCATCGACTAAGCCTCTCTCATCTATAACCCTCCTTTGAAATTACCGCAATAGTATTTGAAAAGTTCTCTTCAAAGTCATTCATATACGACGAAAAAGTGTCAACTGAGATGATAAACTGAACCAATACACACTTTCATTGAAACCTAATGCTTTTAAATAAGGTATTCACCTCTTTTCAAATCAATTGCATTTTCTTCGGCTTTCGTTAGCACCGACTAGGAGAATGAGAAGGTTCTGTCAAGGAGGGGAGACAAGACCTCTTTCCGTAATTTAGCCCTACTGCGGAATCCAACTAGAATTTAGACGATTCAGTTAGCGATTCTGGCAATGCATGGGGGGGGGGGGGCTTTTCGTCGTAGTATTTTGTTTACTCTGCTCAATTCGTTCTCCAAAATGATAGGTGTAGCCTATGCGCCAAAGTTCTTGCAGAAAAGAGGTGGGAGGTGTGGGGAAAGACCAAAATGGTGAGGATGGATATCAGAAAGAATTTAAATGAAGATAAAGATGGAGGAAAATGGAAAGTGTTTCTCGGAATTTTTATAACTAGCAAGAAGACAGTTGAATTATTCTATGTTTCCTTTTAAGTCTATGTTTCATTTCAACCAAACTTTCTTTGTTAAAAAACTAAGCTTATATCTTTGTTGCTTTCCAATCTTAACCAAGCTGTATATAGGGGCATTGGACTTGTAATCTGGGAATCTAGATAACGGGTGCGGCATTGTGGGGATTGTGGGGAGGGCTGACGCGGCATTTTTTGGCAAAATTGACAAAAAAAATTTTAAAAATCGTTGAATTTTCAAGAAAATTTCTTTAGCAAAATTCAAATAAAAGGCAGGACTCGAACGGATTATGTTTCGGTTAAAATATGCTTTTTATAATTTTATATAATAATTAGCATTTGTCATCTTTCATCCATGTACCACAAATATTACATGCTGAATGATCGTATCGTTCCAGTAACCTAGAATTCTGACAGCTGACAACTGCTTGTAATTGTTGTATATTGCAGGCAGAAAAATTTTCAAGGAAACCTTGTAATTTCATACAGACAAATCTTAGACATTGTGTTGCCATGTACGTAAATATCTTGCTTGTAATTACGCAAATAAACTTTGTGTAATAGCATTTTTCGAAATGTAACATATTTCAATTGTAACATTACTTGTGTCAAACATGAGCAGTAAAAGCCAGTTTGTGTTGATAAATTATAGCTGAGGTCTATTAAACCTTGCTCTCCCCTGTATAGGCTGCAATAACTCGAATCCAATTTCACTTACTAAGATCATCCAGATATTTGTGGTGGTTACTAAGCAATCAGACTTACCTGTGGCAAGATTAAGTACATTTTTGCTATAGTTGTGTAACTGTGACAAAAATTTCACATATTGGTTCAGACTTCAGTAAAAACATCAAACTTTCCATTTCAATGGGTTTGTTGTTCCCAAAGTTTTCTTACAACAATCTCAGACTTTTTAATGGCATCCTTAAAAATCGTGCTTAATTCATTTTGTAAGTTAAAAAGTTGCCGCATTCATTGGCACATAGCCAGGGGTGTAGCTCTACTGAATGAGCAAGTATGCTCTCGCAAAATGCATATAAAATAGCTGTGAGATGAAATGGGCCATCTTTTGGCATGTTCAATGAGCTGAACCCCAAAGCTCGGAAGGACCCATCTCCTCGGCTTCCATTGCATAACTTCCTTTACCCTGGGTACCAGACTCACTATATAAAATAATAGAGACCCTATATTTTATTTTATATATAGTGAGTCTGCTACCCAGGGTAAACTTCCTTACGAAGCTTGCGGTGCAGCTTTTGTTGGATCCCAATTAACCTGAAAAAGAATTGGTCCTTTTGCATTTTGCTAAAGCATCTAGCATTTTGCTGTTTAGAAGTTGTAGAAGTAAACAGTAGTGGGTCTGTCTGATCTGTTTTATAACAGGGGTGATAAGTAAAATGATAAAATGATTTTTAGTAGCAGATATCTCGTGAGTCTATTATAACAAAAATATCTATTCATAATTCCCGAGAGTTATATCATTAATAAATCATTAATAAAAACATGCTGTAGCTAGACCTGGTTTTTACAGAATTACGTTAGAATACTAAAAGCGTGCCCTCTTTTCCCCAAAAATGTTGGTTGAAAAGCTTACTATTATGACTATCTTTCAGAAGTGGATAAGATGACATCCAAGCTCTGAAATCATACGTCAAACGATTTCCTTTAAAAAGGGGAGAGGGGTTACCTTTGCGGTACCTTTATTTACTAAAACATTAGGCAAGGGTTGTTATCAGTAAGAGGGTAGCAAGCAGTGGCGGGAACTTTGTCAAATATTGGGGGGAGGGGTGGCAAGCCCATTGTTTTGATAAGATGGCGTCACATTTTTCTATCGCTTTAGAACAAAAGTCCATTGTCTTAAAAAATGTTGAGGGGAGGGGGAGAACGCCTCCCCCTTCGCCCCCAGGTGTCCACCATTGTCAACAAGCTAATATTTAAAATAAAAAATTGCAAGATTTCATTCAATGTCATCAGTGGTATGCTGGGGATGAGATCGCAAGAGGGGGAGGGGGGAAGGTGAGATCACGTGAAAATTCATTTTGGTGTCCCTGATATTTCATCGGCAGGGGGGCAATTGCCCCCTTGCCCCCCTTGCCAACACACGCCACAGAATGTTGTGCAATCATTGAACTAGATATAGTTTGGTTTTGATAAAAGTAATCAACTGTTCTTAAGGCCTCGCTAGTACAATTAGCCCTTACCCTGTCAACGTACCCTGTTGGTTCTGATGTAAAAAAATAATCTTATTTCTTACGGTTTGCTAATACCATGGAATCGATATGTGAAATATTTACTCCGGAAATGAATATCTGCGGAGTTGTTCTTATTCTCTTCTCACGATATACATCTATCATTATCTTTAATGAAATACTCTCGCTTTTATAGACTTAATCATTGTCTCCTTACTGGCTTTTTTATATTTAGAGCAGTTGTATATTTGTTCAATAGAATTATAAATTTATGGTTGGTATCATGGCTTTTTGCTATTCTATGAAAAAGATTTTTCAACCCAGAATAGTGAGATATTCGTTGGCTGTACGCATGTTTCTTCAGTCAGGGTTGTCAATCCTTAACATTTAGCAGGGGCACCTTTGCCCCCTCTTCCTTTTATCTCCTTAGTTTTGGTTGTCAGATCAAGATTTTTGTGCTAATTGTACTGCTCTTTATGTTAGTAACAAGCAAAAAACTATATCAAGTATCAGTAAATTAATTATATTTGGATTTGTCAAAATACTGTTGCATGGATCATAAAATTTACTTGCTCTTTCGGATTTTGACAAATCTCTTTACACTAGAACGACCTTCAACGCGACATTAAACCTAATCGAAGTTACGCCTCTCTCAAATTGGATATTCATTCTTCGAATTTTCTAAACACACAAAACATCTATTCGGTAGTAAACAAAAAGAATAACATGAAAATATGTCTGAACTTGGAATTAATCTAGTAAAAGACTTAATGAATTGCAATGCAATTAAATTTGTCTTCTAAAAACCTAGCATAAGAAACCAGGTTATAAAACCCTTCAAAATGAAATGCTTGGGTTATAAGCAGACAGGTAAGTTATATTCGAAAGGGGAGGGTTGTGAATCCCCACAATGAACTCAGAAGGGAAGAAAGGTAGAAGAAGCTTTAGCTAAACAGGAAGGAGGGTAGAAGAAGTAGTTGCAAAAGGGAGAAATTGGAAAGTTAGGAGTCCTTTTTATTTACTTTTAGGAAACGGGGTTAATTCAAACTTATCAAAAGAAAGAAAAAACGGTCGCTTGATGTTGCTCTTGCAAAACCAGTTACGAATTACCTGACACGAATGTATCGTTTGTCTTGGAAAAATAGGACGTGTTTTAACCTACTTGGCCCACCCCTTGTTCCTTGGTATTTGTCAATTAGCTGTTAATAACTATTTGCGACCAGGTTCCTCCTTTTTCCACTCATGTGCAGCCATGTTTTTACTGTCTCCATCCAATGAACTATTATTTACCATGACGACGATATCTATTAGGCTTAGGGCCAGAAACATGTGAAAGTGCAAGATAAAATGAGCATTGAAAACTGTCAGAATATCAGAAAACACAATCACTGATATCCGAGCTTTGTATAAAAGCAGGGTCGTTTGTCAATGAGGAAGAAAGTTTTGCATGAAAATATATGCTTGGAGTTAAGTGAATTATGTGTATTAGACAGTGATCTGTCAAAGGGTTATAAATTAGCATGTAACAAAAGTCAGTGTAGTGAATGGTTGATTACTGCACAGGCTGTCTCATTCATTGCAAAGAACCATCAGAATCATAAGAAAGATGAAAACATCAATGTACGGAAAAGTTTAATAGTTAGCACATTAGAAATAATTGTTTGCTTTTTTCTTATTTACATGTGAAAATGAATCGTCCTTTGCTCATTCGAAGGAGAATTGAAAATGAATAAAAGGATGAGTGAACCAAAAAATGGATCAATTAATAAAGGAAGGAATCGCAGCAAGTTTAATTAAAAGTAGTATGATAAAATAATAAATGCATTTACCGAGAGGGTTATGGTAAATTTAATGAATAGAAGCTGATAAAAAAGAATAAAAAAGGGAAATGCAATGTCTAGGTGGGCATGGTTTTGTAATAGTCTTACCATTTGACATTATGGAATAAAGATCTAGTTGTACATCAAAACAACAAAGACAGTACTTTAGTAAACAGGAATAGATTTGATGGTACTTGAAAAAGATATAGTCTATCATTAGACTGGATGTTATTGCATAAGGATAAAAACCACCAGAGTAATTACGGTTTTTAGGGCACTTTGGAAAGAATGATATATTAAAAGAGGGATACTATTATTTGGTCACATTCCATCTGTGGGAGTAGTCTCACTAAGTCCTGATAGTGGGTTCATTCGGTTTGAGGGTTTTAACAAATGGCTACCAAATAATCTAATGCACTCATTTTTTATAAGAAACTGGCTATAAGAAACGAGGACTGGACAGTCAGAAAAAATTAAGAGACTTCAGTACTCGAAGCAAAAATATTAAGAAACTATTAAATCGTGATAAAACTGAGAACAACGAAATTTTGTAAAATCCAAGAACATGATTGCCTCTTTGGCCTAGAACTTAAGACACAAGGGATGAAAATATACTTCCCACATCTAAACACAGCATCAGAACGGAGGCGAATCTCTTGACGTGATAAAAAAGGTGACGAACATTTCATAACATCATTCATGACATCGTGATTAAGAAACTCCTAAGAAGCAATGAGTATTTAAAACTTTCCAGAACATTAAGAAACTGTAGTACTCAACATCGACCTTTGTTTCTTATAACAAATGAGTTAATAAAGGAATAACCCTTCAATTCGTGGGTATTGTAAGTAGCTGCAATTTCTCACGGAATACCTCTATTTGACTGCTGAGCTGATATTGGGAAACTTTTTATGCATAACACAGAAAAGTATTTGATTAAGTGATTTAGTGAATAAACTAAGAATGAATTTTGTGATTTAATGACTTTTATGTGCTATGCAAAATTTTATGCAGATTAGGTATTTGCAACTGAATTGCTTTACAACAAAATTCCATGCGTTTAAAGGGAAATGTGAATTTCTTTTACATAAAGGCATGTTTTTTGTATTGCAATTGGCGTACTATCAATCGTTTACAAATAATTGTTAATACTGGATGCTACAAGATGGCATAATTTTAGTTCTTTTTATACCATATAGGGGATATTGTGAAAAGCCAATTAAGGGCAATACTTGAAAATTTAGGTTTGGCCTTCTTCAACCCTGACGGAACCCCCTATCAGTCCTTCAACCCTGACGGAACCCCCTATCAGTCTTGAGAGTATTCCAACCCACAATGTTCAGAAATATCCATTGAATAATATGTAAGAAATTAAAATAGTAAAATTTAACACTACCAAGCAAAATCCAGTTCAACGACAAATTCTTTCTAATGTGAGAATATGTAACTAACATTAGTTAACTAATACTTTGTCCCATCAGAGAGATCTTAATCATAATGGTTGTCAAAAAAAGGGAGACATATTTAAAAGTTAAAGAAACATGAAGGCATATTTATAATTTAATCAAATTCAAGAAGGAATAAAAATTTTGAGTACGAAATCATTTTGAGTGATCAATGATACACCCTAATCTGTGAGCCCCGAGATGTGGCAAAGTGATGACGGCATCACAATATCTTTTTGGGAATTTTTCCCACCCGTTCTCTACAAAAATTCTCCCGCCACGAATGGCCACTTCTTTCCGTGCCACCATCATCTTTCGATGGACATCAGTACTCAAACATAAATACTTGCAAGCAGTTTACTATACTTAAAGTAAGCGCCTAACAGACCATAAGCAATAATTGCCACTGCCGGTCTCTCCTTCATCCAACAAAGCTATTTTGCTCTCGTGAAATCATGACAAGTACAGTATCATGTAAATGAAAAGTTGAACAAAAGCTGTCAATCTTGCGATGAAATTATTCATGTTGTAATTGGCTTAGATGTGGAATTTACAAACTTACAATTTTCGTTTCGTAAATATCCTGCTCAAGTGGAAAGGATTGGAAAAGCAATTTCCCAGTGAATGATGATAGGATAAATTTCTGTCAGTTGACAATGAAAATCTTCTATTTACGAAATTATGTCGAAATCACGATTTTCACTTAATTGGAGGTGGCATAAGTAGTTTTCCTTATAAAATCTGTTGTGAATGACAGTGGAGACGTTAATTGATTAATTCTAGTACATCAGCACATCAGCGAAATGTTTACCGTCATTAAATGGGCAGAAATCTTGTTCGTTCTGTAATTTAGTTGACGCTGCCTAGCAAACCGGCTTTTTGTATGAAAAGACATGCAGAAGTCGAGCTTAGTCCCAAACATCTTGGATAAAACAGGAAATTCTACGATCCATTCGAAAGCAAGAAAAGGTTATAGTGCACTGAGCACACGAGATAAACCCAGTTTTAACTCTAATATTACTGAGATTACAATTACCGTTTAGAACAATGTTCTTATATGCTAAACAGCTTCCTACATGAAAGATTAACCATATTTAACTGTTTTTTGAAAAGATTTCGTCCGCTGATTCCATCCGTCAACTGTAAGAAGGTCGCGGAATGCTTTGTCACCGAGGACCGCTCGCGCACGTCGAGAGACGCAGGCAAGTCGTGGGACGCTTGCACATCGATTTACGCTCGCAAGTTTGAGGGCGCTCGCAACTCTAGGAGTACTTGCAAGTTGAGAGATACTTGCATGTTGAGGGGCGCTTTCAAGTTGAGGTGCGTCTCAGGTTTAGGGACGCTCACAAGTCGAGGGATAGTCGTAAATCGAGTGAGGCTGGCAAGTAGTGGAACGCTTGCACATCGATTTACGCTCGCAAGTTTGAGGGCGCTCGCAACTCTAGGAGTACTTGCAAGTTGAGAGTTCTTGCATGTTGAGAGGCGCTTTCAAGTTGAGGTACGTCTCAGGTTTAGGGACGCTCACAAGTCGAGGGATAGTCGTAAATCGAGTGAGGCTGGCAAGTAGTGGAACGCTGGCAAGTGGTAGACGCTGGAAAGTTGAAAGGCGGTTGCAAGTTGAGGGACGCCAGCTCGTCAGTCGAAACCGTCGCATTCAAAGAGGCTCCCTCGCAAGTCGCGAGATCGTCGCATTCAACCAGCAACGTTTAGCTTCCTCAATTTTCTATTGGCATCTACAAAACCTCTATAATTATGAGCCTCTGCGTCATTTTGAAAAAGTTTTTATAAAAAAAGATTAACTTCCTTTCCTTCTTGTAATAATATCTCAACATTTCACGTCTTTTCCGGTTGGAAATTCTCAGGTTAGATGTCGCAATAACCGTTTTGCTAACTTGTGTACTCCATCTTAAGTTTAGAGCGAAAATATGACATGTGCCAAATGTCCTCTCTCTCAAAGTCAGTGCCTGTGCGCAAACTTCTAGCGCCTCCCTGTTTTCATTCATTGTTTTGCATTCATTCAATGTAACTGAAAGGAGTTTAGTCAATATATTGCTATCAGATTCGATGACAAAGGATTTTTTCAGAAATTTATGCAACTTGCTTACAAAACAAGATGTTCAAATACTTGCACTTGAACTGATAGTAATATTCATATCCATTTCTACTTGCAAAAAGTTTTATTCAATAAGATCAATTTTATAACATCATTCCTGCGATGCATTGTTAACTAAGTACTTTTTTGCAAGACTTTCGTTTTGCTGTTTGTAAGGGATAAAGGGGTTTTTGCTATCCCACTACAGGCTGAAAATTGAAAATGGCACTGCCAAGAGACATAGAAGGGCGACAGGACCGTAACACGTGGCCTGGGAAATGAAGAATAAAGTGTCAGCTGGTCATTCAAAATTTCACAGGCTTTTTGTATTATTTCACCGACTTCAACCATGACTTTACAGTGCAGTCGGAACGAAATTCATATTGGGGGGGCTGCCCATTGTTTTTCTTCTTATTCAGTACACTGTTATAAAGAAAACATACTACAGTTTGACAATTATTGGGGGGGGGGGGCTACAGCCCCCTCGGTTCCGATGGCCCGCCTTAGTTGAGTCCTCAATGATGAAGAGTGAAATAGGAGGGTTGCGCTTTATTCCTTCAACAAATCCTTGCCCGTTAGCTAGGTTCATCGATAGCGTTATTTGGGTACTGGGATCAGACCAAAAGTTGAGCCACGGTGGTTTCAAAACTTTATAGAAACAACTGTTATATGATCTTAAAAACAGTTGTCACCAACTTTCTTGAAATTTTATTGTTTAATCGAAACAGAATATCGAGCGAAGTTCAAATATTACTGATATAAAGCAAAGTAAAATCCCTAGCACTAGTTTCTACGCTTCTTTCAGCTCTGGACCCACGCAATGTGCCGACTTCTGAGCACAGTTGTTGCCACATTCCTTTCCCCATAAGATCCCAATTATTTATTGATAAGAGTCTTCGAATGCATCGCTATATGGCGAAATGGGTGATGCATGTACTGTTAGCAAGGAGATTGTACCTTTATTTTTAGGAGCATAATCTTTGAATGTGTTTCAATGAACAGCCCCAGGAAATCTCGATTTGCTCCCCAGTCCCTGAATATTTTAAGAGGACACTCTAAAACGGGAATTTACTAATTAGCAAAACAAACCAACGATTGTTATCTTTCCTACGCTAACACGGTAGCAAGGAAGTTTTTTCAGTCACGTTTACTTTTTTGAAAATTTGTTCATTGAAGAAAACCTTTACAAACCTCCCAGGACCTGTTGATATTAGCTAATCCAGCCATGTTTATTTTCTCTTTTTGTCTCTAATTTCGTCAAGTAAATCATAAATTTTGCTTTGTCGAATTATCTAAGAAAAGAATTTAATCTGGCGCAACATTTTCTCCCATGATCAGGATCAAAAGGCGGCTTAATAAGGTTGAATTGTTGGGATTTTTTAAACTTTGTTTGCATCTTCAATTCTTTTTGTAACAAATTTTAGTAACGAAACTCGCACCATTGTGGCGATGATCTGATTTATGTTTGACTGAATGAAACATTCGGTGCACGTTAGATATCAGTCAAGTCGTCCTTATGGTATTCCATTGTGGTAAGAATCCGTTTATCGTTCATTGAAAGAAAGTAACAATTTCAGCATCCATCACGGAGTGCCTTTTAAGAAATATCCTTCTTTGGAAACACAACTCACATAGCTACCACTACCCCCACCGCTCGAAAATTGTTTGCTTGGTTTAGCCTTGCTAATGAGTTGAATCATGTTATAATGTTCCCATCTTTTATTGTTCCCATTTTAATGTTGCCATAAATATTTGTGATAAGTTACTATCACGTTTAAGTATGTAGAAAGTCTTTCGAAAATAGAGTGATGAAAGGAAAAAAGAATCGTGACCATATTCCAGAGTCAAGAAAAGTGTGTATTCTTCCTCAAAACATAACCCTTTAAATGTAAAATCTTCCTTGGAAAAACAATGAGAACAAGGCTGGGTTCTGGTGTGGCATTAAAGCTGTTCTTTGTTCAAATGGCCTTACTGGATTTGCTAAATTTCTTTTTTGCAACCTTAAAAATTTGATTGAAATTGAGCTTTGCTTTGCATTTTTAAACGATAACCACCTATAAAAATCATTTCCTTCTTCAAAATTTTTCTTTTTTCAAGATAAATACTTGAAAATGCTGCCTCCTGAGGCGACAAGAAGCTATATTAAAACATTTTGAATGCCTACTGAGTTGGCTAGGATTATCATAAAATGTAATCTTACAAGACCAATCTTTAGCAATCCTGTTTTGCAGTAAACTCTGTTTGTATTCAGGTTGCCTAAAGGTCTCAGACCTTCGTATCAAAAAGCCCTAACGTTAACGAAGAGGTGTTCAGTAGCTTCTACGGCGATCCACCTTCCAATGACAAAAATTCTTGACAAGATCATTTTGGTTTTAATCTAGAGCCAACACCGTTTGTTGTTAACGACGCTTTTAGTTCGTTTTTGTCAGAAAGCTGTGTCAGTCACCCCTGAAAGATATAAAGATCATACAAAATTTGCAAGTCTTGGATTCACAATTTTAATTAATACATCTTTGTGGATGGTAGTTGCAGAGGTATATCAAAAGTAAAAGGAAATTTAAGACAAGTTGGCTGATATTGCAAGTGGGGAATAATGAATATGCAAATAGGGCTTGCACATTCATAATTTGTTGTGCAAAGGTGAATGCCATTATCTATAGAGGTTCAGTTACTTGATATAGAAGGGATCTACATATTGACTTGATTATTCAATACGGGATTAATCCGTAACATGACGTAAAAAAGACTGACACTATCAGATATAACACACTAAGCCAAATACATCTAGCGACGTGACATTGATTGATAAGTCCCGAAGCATAAAAATGTCCCAATTTCTATCTTTTATTGCTCAAAGCGAGGAACTTCCTTTCTCTAAATTCTGACGAAACATTAGTCTGATTGAAAAAGAAGAAAATAAATGGTCAGGATGTTCCTTGATCCTTAAGAAACTAAAAGATGTAACTAAGGAGGGGTCGGGGCTGTAGTCACTAATGGATGTCGGAACACATTGCATTCCATGTAAGCCTTACACTAAAAGTATATGCCATAGCTGTCTTGAATGTACGTTAAACATCTTACTTGTCTATGCCTAAGGATAGAATATTGTTAAAGCAATTGTGCCTCAAGAAGCACACTTTCACACCGAATGGGATTTATGTAAATGGAATTTATATTGCATGAAGAAAATAAGCTAATGATAATCTTGAATGCTCACAGAAGTGTTGCGATAATGAAGCTGACGTCACATCTAATCCCTTCTCCTCCTCATATGTTCTAAAACAGGAATAATATTACGAAATTGAACCTGGGGGTTGGGGTGAGAATCGTATTTATTCTCATAGGAGGACCAACCATGGCTGGGTCCGACTTGGAAGAAAATTTTTAAAGCAAGCCTTCTGGGATGGCTAAAAATGAATCCTCCAGACTTGAATATTACAAAATACTATACCTCTCAGAACAGACGATTCGACGTTTTGTAGAAACATATCGATTAGAGACTTTTAGGATTAAGGGCAGAGTTATGCCAAAACTCTAGTGAAAGACACTGGGGAAAGAAAGAAAGGACGGCCTTTGGTTCAGAGTGCACATCAATGTGAATAACAAGAAGCTGTTGTATTGATTTGATTTCCCTGAACAGAAATGTACATCTTCTTAGTATCGAGCATTTTCAGCAGGCCATGTTTCGAATATACTAAAAGAAACAGTCAAAAATTTTCATCTTTGAAAAAGTGGGGAGGGGTCTGAAGCCCCCAGCCCCCCAGTGGCACCATTCTTGTTGCTTTTCATTTCCTCGATCGGATAATTTTGTGTCTCATGTAGATAATTCTTATTCTTTTGCGTTGACATGAATTTTTACTCATGCAAAAAAGGAGTATAGGAGGATGCGCCACTGTCACAGAATAAGAAAAAAGTTGTGCCATTGTTGCGTTCAAGTCCACTGAGAGGGGAGCAAGGGGGCAATTGGCCCTAGGCCCCTTGATTTTCTGGGAACATTCTAGCCTGCGTGCAGACTCGACTTTTGAGTCTGCACGCAGGCTAGGAACATTCCAGTTCTCTAGGAACCTCAGACTGGTTTTTCTGTCAATGTTCTTAGCGGATAGAAAGGTCTGAATCGAAGAAAATAAAATCTGACTTATGCTTGGGAATCAGTCTTGATCCGCCACTGGGAGAGGTGATAGTCTAGACGGATTGCGCGCTAAAACAAAAGCTGAACAGTAAATTAATAAAAATTTCACAGATGGTGAAATTGCTTTTATCAAAGTAAACAAGCTCTCTTGACGATTCCGTAAAAAAAATTTGGGAAAGTTTTGCCGATTTTCTTTGTTTTTAAGCAATACGTAACCCACGTCATCTATGAGATTTCATCATTACAAATAATCCTTTTTTGTAGAAAAATGATGGTGGGCAGTTTGTTTTCTTTCTTCATCTGATTGCGTAAGTGACACAACCTTCACACTGTTCTAAATATTTCACGTGCATCATCGGGTAACTTTTCTTGAAACAGGATAATTTAGTAAAGAGATACCGATGCGCGGTACACCAAGCTGAATCGAATGCATCAAAATCCCCGAGTCTCTATCTGTTTGACGCTACTTTAGTGTTATGGATTTCTTGAAGATCAGAAAAATTTCATATCACCTTTTATTTCGAGATTCAGAAAACTAGGGCGAAGTAATATGAAAGTTTTTATAAATGTTAACATTATACTGTGACGTAGAGTCTCATGAGGATCGGATCGGATACACTTGATTGGTACATGAATGGCAAATCATTTTCTTATTTAGAGACTTTCTTTAAACATACTTTTGATATGAGTGGCTATCTCTTGAAGCAGAGGGCTGTAGATATTTTGTTGATCTATTTAAAATCTTCCTAACGCCATTTTCCATAAAATTCTACTTTTTCAGGGCTAGCGTGTCCTCCCCCCCCTCCCAGCAGCCCGTCACTGTTCCGCAAACAGTTTCTTTCAAGGATATTGTTAGGCCCCATTTACACCAGTTCGGGCTAGATTCCACTCCAGGTCAGGTTAGCAAGCTTCAGCAAAAAGGTTTTACGTTTACATGAGCCCAGGACAGCTGGTTTCACCAACGTTAGCCTAACTTGTTAGCTCAGGGGCGGTCCCAATAAATCCAATGTGAGGGCGCTCGAATTGATACTATCATTAGACTAAAATTCAAGCTTTTGAAAAACGTACTAAAATGCTTCATGATGTTTTTCTGCCTATGAATTTATGGGGGCACTCGTCGTGCTAGCGGTACATTGGAAGGCCGACGAGAGGTTGTCGGAAACCTTAGATATATCTGAAGATGAGGCTTCCTTGCGAGCGAAGGGAGCAGATAATTTTTGCGACCATGCCCTCTAGACTAGCTTAAAAGACATTTCAGAATTTTCATTGCAGTAATTTTTTTGCAAACATTTTGCTATTTTTAAGGCATGCTTTTATTTAGTTTGATTAATTCAAGTCTTAGAATGTAATTCTTACTTTATAAGGCACCATGGACCCCGGTTTATTCCTTGGAAATAAAGCAATACTGTACAAGCTTTTATCGCACTATTCTTTTCTTCTATTTCTATTTTTTTACTTCTTTTTATTCTCTTAAAAACACATTTTTGTAGAAAAGTAGGAGGCTGAAGCCTCCCAGCCCCCCATCTGGCGCCGTGACCCCACGACCCCGGGTTTAGCTTAGCTGTCCTGACTTTACACAAGAAAACTTTAGAGGAATGCAACCCGTCTCAATGGGTAAACCTTAACTTTGAAAAGGGTTACCCGGCAAGACGGGTTGACCAGTGGCGGGGTGGCTATGTTTTCCCTGGGGTGGCCAAGTCGATTTTTGCGCCCTATCTATATATCGTCACAGAATATCGTGGTTATAATATAAAGCATGTGTTTCTAGAAGGGAAATCGATTTTTGCAATTTGAATCCAAAATTTCATAAATAAGATTTTACTAAAAATGCGAATATGAATGGAAAAGTTATGTAATCCTAACATTTGACCTTCTCGATCGTGGTTCGGTAAAATATCAAGCTATTTTGAATTGGCTTATTTTCGAGAGTCGGCCTATTTGCAAGGAAATACGGTAGGCAACGCATAAGATACTAATCAAAAGACATTCTATTCAATTACACTGACGTTTCATACAGGCTACTCGTTGATTATATCCAGAATGCCAGCTTCAGAGTAAAATAACGTAGAGCAAATTATTGTTTCGGGCTCCTTAGTTTTTATAACTAAAGGTAACCTTTGTCCATTTCGCCACTGCTTATGGTCGATTTTATCAGCCTAGTGTCATCGCATATATGATGTATGATATACAAACATGGTTCAAGCTTGTTATTCTTTAGTAGTTAGTAAATAGTAGTTTTTCAACAACTTGAAAGTTTCAAGCATTGAATCGCACTATTGAATCGGGGGGCGGCGGGCACAAAATTGAATCTGGGTTAGTGACAAGTTTAGTGACAAAGGAGGACCCACCATGGTTGGGTCGGACGCGGAAGAAAATATTTTAAATCAAGCCTTCTAGAATGGCTAAAAATGCATCTCCCAGACTAAAATTTAACAAATTACTACACCGCTCAGAATAGACAGTTCGACGATGCTCAGAAAAACATTGATTTTTTATTTTTAGAAAAAATTTGGGAGGGGAGGATTCATGCGTTGGATAAAGAAAGAAAGGGTGGTGGACACATCGATGTTAATAATAAGAAGCTGCTATATTGATTGCCAGGGTGCATTCCATGTACTTGGGTCCGAAGATCTTTAGCGTACACTCAGGCTTTTTGACGTTCCGAGTACAAACTAATAGAAAACATTTTTGGCATACGCAAAATCTTCGTTAGTTGGCCTGCTAAACATGAAGTCACGTACATAGTTAACACGAAAACATATGAAGCAAATGTTGATTGGGTCATGGCAGTGCAACGTGCTTCGATTGTAGAATCTCACGTTATTTTAGATTGTTCACAGCAAGTTATAGCGAAGTGTTCTACCCGTGTACGATCACTTTTGATGTTCCTTGCCAAATATTACAAGCAAACAATTTTGGCGCCCCCTTATCTCCATTTGCGCCCCTATTCAGGGGGGGCCATGGCCCCCCTGGCCCCCCTGCCACCACGCCACTGAGGTTGACCCGGGTTGACCCAGGTTGGCTGCTGTTTCATGTAAGCGTTTGAAGAGGATTGAATGAGACGGGTTGAGCTTCTGAGTCGGGGAGCAGCAAACCCGGGCTCGTGTAAACGTGGCTTTAGTTTAAGGGCCCTGTTAATGTTTAGTGAGTCAGCCCGGCTAGACTGGCCACATAACCTTATCGAGCTGTTTTTTTGCCCGCCGTTATATCTTTAAACAGGCGCAAATAACTATCTTGAATCATCTGACAATTTGATTGCCAGAGCTGAAAAGGTAGAAGAGAAAAAGTTGTGAAAATTGAAAAGATGAAGATTCAAGGTAGCGTTCTAAGAAATTTCTGTGACCACCACTAAAAAGTTTTGAAAAACGCCTATAAAATTATTACTCATACATAAAATTATACATAAAGATGTTTTTCTTAATTTTCAATTGATAAATCTTCATATAGTTACATCATTTTTGCCATAACCAAGGTACAAAAATTTTTTTTTTCAAGTTGAGGACCTTGCAGAACTTTCTTTGTTAACTAAACGTAAAATATATTTAAATCTGGTAAGTTCATTTCTCTGCTCTGTTTTATGTGTAAACATATCTTTTCGTGCGAAATAAGCGTTTAGAAGCCTTTAGCAAGAAAAAATTGTATGAAGATAATGATACATCTTTTCAAGAGAGGTAATGATTTTCTCACCTCAATGCCATGAACACCCACAATTTTACTTCTCTTTGAGAAGGGTATGCTCGCGTGATACCAAACAAGCATTTAGATCTCTGTTTCCTGACAAACGTCAAATTATGAAAAGAAATCAGAAATGAAAGGAAAATATAGATGCAAAGGACGGCAATTAATCTTAAAAATGTGATCTCATATTAATACAGACGTGCTGATGACATTAATTTCCTTTATATTAGTAGCAATTAGTTATAAAAGTTGTAAAAACCAGTGTAAATGGGTTGGTATTTTCTCATATTTGCATCAGAACTAATTGAATAAGACAAGTGGCGTGATTAAACTGGCTATATAGCCATGGGAAAGACTGCTCAAGGCGCTTGTAGGTTCAGGGGTCAGGCCTTGTCCAGACAGAAGCATACCATGCACGATCGTCATAGCACCTATGTTCACAAAATACACGTAAACAGCTCTGATGATGTCATCGATTCAGCTAACTTCTTGGAAACATTTTGGTAGTACTGAGTAGGCAAAGAAGGAACTACAGTTTATCCGCAATGATCGGTTCAATGATCTCGTTAATTGTGATAAATAGAGCTGAAAATGATAAGCAATCATAATAATGTTTTCATAATAGCACAGAGAAATTGGCGCGAAGCCCTATACGTAACTGCAATAGTTTGATTAAAAATAATTTATGTATCTTGTTGGCATTACAATTTTTGTTGGTGTCTAATGGATGTGTCTAGGCACAACTTACAAAATCCAGCATACGAAACCAGCGAATCATTATTATTTGTATAAGGAATTCCTCTTCAAATACTTTGACTAGGTTGCTATGAGTGTAACTTCTGGAAAACTAACTGAAAGAAAAATATCCATCAATTTCTTCTCACAATTTTTGTAGAAAATTCCTACTTACACTTACTTCATGATCTTTCTCCAGTCTTTTCATTTAGAACGTTTTGCGAAGAAATACTTTTAAGGCGTTGAGCATTGTGCATATGCTTAACATGGTGGACATGCTTGGAAAAGCGCCTAATTGGAAAAGTTTAGTTGCGGTCAAGTAACTCTGTTTTTGAGTGATATAAATAATCAAGTGATATACTCTTATTTACAAGTGATATAAATTTCCAAGGATTTTTCGTCACGCAAAATTCTTTCTTACTGGTACGGTATTTTTGGATTCGATTCATTAAAAAATCCTTCACAGATGTCCTCCAAAAATCCTGCACAATGTAGAACTCATCACGTGTACAGCTGACGAAGCATTGGAATAAGTAGTATGATGTAAAGAACATAACGACTGAGAATCTTAATAATCACCACAATAAAAACTAAAATATTTACTTTGTAAATAATTATATACACTTCTTAATCTTTTTAAGCTATTTGAGGAGCAGCTTTCATTAGCATGTGGAAACCGTTCAGAAATTTTAAAAGCTATTAAGTATTGTTGACGACAATTATATTTTAATTGGTTTATAATCACATACATTTACTGAGAATAGGGGCAGTGTTTGCATTTTTAATGACAAATTCTTAAGCAGGTGTAAATTATGACTCTATATATATATTTTTATACGGAAATGAAGCTACACAAAGCTTAACTTCATTTTACAAAGCTACAATCCTTGCCAAACACTTTGCAGACAGCCCCACCCCACCCCACAACCCCTTCAAGTGTGCGGTATAAAGGGTTGGGTGGCCCGGGCAGCTAAAATGACGCCCCATTTCACAAAAGAGTAGGCTGTGTCGGAAATGAATGCTAATTGTCCTCTTTGCCATCACCACAAATACATATCGGGCTTAGGCAGTCGAAGTTATGCTGAAGTTACCGTACTCCCTCTAAAGAGCACTGTGGTGTTCAAATAGAGGGCGGCGTTAACGAGAGGGTGGCGTTTATCAGGGGGCGGCGTTTGTTAGAGAAAATACGGTATGCATAACTTCATTTATGCAAAGTTTTGTCAAGAATAAAGCACCTTGAATGTCGTAAGTGTTATGTATGTGCTTCCCAATGGTCTTAAAACTGAAAATAGTTTACGTATGTATTTATTTAGCAATAAATATGAAGCAAAAACATTTTTATACCGCCATCAAGCAGAGTCTATTCAAAAAGAGTAGTTTGGAAATACGTATTTGAAAAACGTGTGATTCCTCTTATGTTTTGGTTGTGAACTCATGTATTTGTAAGAATGTATTTAGACTGTCATATTAGCCTACTAGGTTTGTACTTTATATTTTGTCAAAATCCTTTTGTTCGTCTGGGAATGCGCACTTTTTAATGTCAAAAAAGTGACAAAGTCTTCGATACATTCTTCTATAATACAAATATTCCCAATCCAATTCTTCATACAGTTTTTGTCAATTTCTGCCTTGGCAGGATTGAATTTGCCCCAATCTTTGCGTAAAAGCAGACTGCATTTCAGGGTAATATCTATGACATATAATGTCTCCATAATCCAGATGGTGCTTCATAAAGCTTATATACTTGATCAAGCACATCTCTAGTCACATATTTGGAATGCAGTTAATCATATCGATGTCCCTTCCTGCCTTTGTGCTAGCTATTCAAATATGAATTTCAAATTCAATTTACAGGCCGAGAAAAAGTCCCAAGTGTTTATGTTCGAGATCTTCAATCAGTTGTTCTGATTCTAAGGAAAGTGGAGGATGGTAAGGTATTGTTTGTTTATTATAGAAGAAAATATCACTTCTTCTGTTTTACCCACATTTAATTGCACTTTCCATTGCCACGCCAACAAACGTACCCTCTCGAGTTCCTTACTTAAAACCTCAGCAGTTTTACTCGAATCTCTTGTATCATCAGCACATCGCAGTGGACATCATCACTAAGGTCGTTTATATAAACGAAGAAAAACAGGGGTCCTAGTACTGAACTTTGTGGCACACCTGCAGATATCGTAGCCCATTACGAGTTTCATTTATTATAAGAAGCTCCGAATCAGGCAAGACGGTTTCCAAATATGCAACCACATTCCAGTTGGAAAAGTATTCCTTCAAGCCAAACCCAATAAAGAGCTTTCGACAGGTTTACAAAACAGCCATAGATTCAAGCCAAGAAACCTGTTTCAAATGTATTGAAGATCTTAATAATAGCTGACTAATTATCGAGTCTCCTGACAGAAAGTCAAACTGTTTTGAAGATATAAGACCATTTTCACTGAGATGTTTGTATATTCAATAAGATATTACTTAGGATCTTAGAATATTTTTCAAAGATTTTACAAAAATTTGCTAACAGAAAGATTTTTTGCTCCGTATGATAGCTTATTCTAGTTCCGGGGTTATCCACCGTGGATCTTTTTCATTAGATCTGGTTACTTTGTTACGTATATGCATGAGAAAACAGGATGCAGGGCAACAGTAAAAACCTCCACTACTTCTCCAGGACGTGAAATCACGAATTCCAGTCAACGCAAAAGGGATTTCATGATTGTACCAGTTTCAGCTATTGCATAGTCGTTGATAGTTTTTTCTTTCATAAGAGGATGGACTAGGTAACGAGATGTTAAGTGTCCTATATCTATGATGTTGCTGGCAATGTTTATCTAAGAAAGGGTGATCGCCAGAATCCACAAAACTATTAGGTTTGTCAGTTATAGGTCTTTTTGTGTGTATGTTACGAGCGTTCCACAGGTACTTGCATTAGGTTTAAAACAATATCTGTTATAAGCTTAGGGCTTTCTTGAAATGTAAAAATTTACAGTAAAATCCAAGTTCAATTCAATTTAGGCCACATAATGCAAGATAGAGCTACAGCATTTTAAGCTTCCAAGAAAAAATAAAACTTGACAAACCAAAACCTCCAAAACTAAGAACACGACATGAAAAGAAGCAAACCAAGACTACATACAACTAAAGGCAGAGCTACAACTATATGGTTTAAGAATTAATTTGCCTAAAAATAATATTGCATGGACGTGTTAACAGACAACGAACTTTTTACATTAATCCACCTTACAAAGAATATAAATGGTATCGAGAGCATTTTCTTGCTACTTTTTAAGTGTCTCTCAGGAGAATACAAAAGTGATGACATCACAAAAATGCAGTTTTGCAATTGTTCAGTTTTGTTCTTATAACCCATGGAAGCATTATAAAATACATCTAAATGTGCAATAGTAGCTAAATGTATTTCAAATTGGTTGAGATCTGACCCAATTGGCACACAGGCTCTTTCCCAATCAACTTGATGTAATCTGGTCTTGGTTCGTAACTTTTTGAACCAGGCCAGAATGACAGTAATCCGTTAGCAAACCTTAAATATCTCATTGGCCATAGCACACCCAGTTCTGAACATGTTTAGCTGATTCTGTACATTTAAAAATATTTTATACTGTTCTTCTAGACAATATGGTCAAAATAAGTAATTCTAAAAACAGATTGCTGATGACGTCACATTTCGGTAATCTATTACCAATGCAACACTTCCGTGTATGATGATCATGATGGACGAGATTGATACCCATTTAATATTCTCAATCCCCTCTTTTAAAACAGTTAAAACTAGACTGCACCATGCTATAATTTTAAATGTACTATTCTGTAGAACTTACTGATCTAAACATTTTTTTCTACACAGTCTATTCATTTTTTTGCTGAAATATTTCAATATCTTCTTAAAGAAATGTTTTTGCAAATGATATGAAGGCAGGGTTGGGAATTGTGGAGGTAGGGCGTGGCAAGAGCCCCAAGATTGAAAACTGTAGGAAAATTCAGAATTAGTCTGCAAATTTTTTGTTAGTATTTAAGGTACTTCTTTGTTCTAAAAAGTGTATAAAAATGTTAAGAAAGTTTCCTTGTCTGCAGGCACCGCTTTGTTTGCTACTTCTGACCTAATTATAATTGTTCTGAAGAGATTTTTATTATTTGCCGTTATATTATCATATTTCTTAATATTTTCCTTTTTCCCATTTAATTAGCATTTATTTACTTTATTAATGGGCGTTTAACTCTTTCTTAATTTCGGTTTTGCTACAAATAATTATTCTTCCTTTGGTTGAAATAAAATTTTTTTCTTTTCCAAGTTTTCTCAATCTTTTATAAATATTGACACTTTGAAGACAAAGCTGTACAGGGAATCCCTGTTTTTAGATGAACTCGCAAATAAGACACGCATTCAGTCTTCTTTTCAGAAGCCTTGATAACAGCGAAATATTAAGCAATTTTTTTACTGAAGTTTCCTAAATCTCATTAATTTTTTCATCGCATTTTTCTTTAATTGATACTAATACTATTTCTTACTTTAGAGTAGTTTAATTTCACATCTTTGAACTGTGCATGCAACTGTTGACATTGCAGCAAAAACATTCCCTCGTTGGTCTTACTTATCATCTGAATTTAAACAATAATAATGGCGGCTTTCTATCTTCTTAGTGCTTTTAAATGGCTCATTCAACTCTGTTACAATTGATACCTTCGGTGTTTTATTGTTTTTGCAATCACCATTTCCAATATCATACTGTATTTCATTTAATGTTATATCATTTAGCATGCTCTTTGAAGAATTTTTCAACAAAAACAAATATAATTTTTTTATATTGAAATTTCCAACAAGCAAAAAGAGTAGAAAATTACATCTTTGCTGTTCTGCAAATTCTGTTTTGGCATTCAGTACTGCTACTGCTAATATGAGTCAACTTTGGCATTGTAACATCTTTAGCATTTTAAAGAATTCCAATTTGTATAATTGACCTTTGCTTTTCTATTTATTGTAGCTTGTCATAGGCACATTGGGCGTACCTTGACAATTTGGAGTAGGGGGGTAGGGGGGGGAGAGGGGGTGTAAACAGGTGAATTTACCGACCAAAATTCAACTCTTGCTAATCAATGTATACACACCAAAATACTATATAAAGTCAAGATACGCATCCACCGACAATCCATGACATTTACCAACCAGCCGTAAAAATTACCGACAACACCCCCCGGTAGGTACGTCCCTGCACACTACCATTCTTATATAAAATATACATAAAAAGTCATACGGAAACCTAGTAGATATTTCAGTTATATAATGATTGTCTAATTTTGGCTAAAATGTATTAGCGCCAAGAATCTTTGCTGAACTCAAGGTTGCTTGTTTTAAATGATAATTTATCGAATGATAAGATTTCACTGTCCTTCATATTATTTGAATCTCAATTTCTCACATCAAATATTCACAATCGAACTGATTCTTTCTTTTTCTTCGTAATTTGACACAAATTTTACTTCTATATTTTTCTTTATGTAGTTTATTACATCTAAGTATTATTAATTTATAAAATATTAATATAGATTTTAAACCTGTTAACTATACTATACTAAGGGGAAATCAAAAGTTTAAGCTTATTTTATTCATAAATTTTCCTTTTTGCAGTTATGTACTATTGTACACAAACAAGAATGATCCATATCTTTTAGAATGTGAAAAAAATTTGTTTGAATGTTTTCTATGTTCCTTATCTCTTTTTCTACTCTTCAGTTAGTTTGTTTTGCCATAATTTGATGATGCTTGTTGCTTGAAAAAAATTATATTAGGAACATTAGAATAGCTTACATGAATGAAAGAAAAATGTAATACTTGCTTTTAATTGTGTTGTGTGAAATACACACAGACCTAATGCATACAAGCAAGCAAACAAACCTACACAAGAATACAAACATGACAACAAAGATTTTTACTAACGGATAGACGACAACGTAGCAAGCACGAATTTTCTTTCAAGAAGATAAAAGCTCTCCTTATCAGCACTACTATAACGCTTTTAAGTTTTAGTTTTTTTTATTATAACTACACGAGTCATTCTTTTGCTTAAATATTGCAATCAAACAATTCCACCAAAAGTGAACAACATAAATTACCTTCGACGTTAAAAAATTTCTAGTTAAAAAAATTCTGAGAGTTTTTTGGTTCAAAGTTGATCTACACCATAAGTTTGATTAAGGGTGCTATTTGAATATACGATTTGCTTTATATGCAAATATATATTGCAATGTCTTTCATTGACTGCATTTTAAAAAGTCATCCAGCACAAGAGAAAATTTATGTCCAGATTTTTTCTTAACAGTTCATTTTTCTGGTTCTTTTAGATGATGGAAAGCCAGCAATAAAGAAAAGAAAAATTGCAGAAACAGTGAGTCTGCTTTATGCAGAATTAATTCTTTATTTCCAAATAATATTTAAAATTTATGTAAATGCATTTAAAAAAATAAGCGGTGGGACAGTCATGCATTTGTTTCCAAGTTAAAGGTAAGTAAGTAGGTTTGATGAAGTATAAAGAAGACGAAGACAACTGTAAAATGCAAAGAGGTAAGTGAAATTGCTTTTATATATTGCTCTCTCTAGATAGTGTTATATGTTGAAAATTTTTCTAGGCCAAACAGAATGTTCTGGTTTGATATGATTTTCCAAGTGCAGAAATAAAACACCTCAAACCCAACATTTCTCTTATTTTTTGATTGAAATTCTCGCAATAAAAAGTTGATATATTTTCAAGTCGAATCAAATTCTTCTCCATTACTAACTTTTCATGGATGAATTTGTTGCATCGCATTTTACAATGTTCGGATGGCATGCTTTGCGTAGAATAATTGAGGGGAAGTTCTGAGTTGTAGAAAAGCTTAACTTGATCAATATTTATAACGTCTTGTATCAGATGTTAAAATAGGGGGTACCTTTCTTCATCTTCGTTTCATTTTATCTCTACCGATAAAAATGTATCAAATTCTATGTATTGCTCTCAAAATCTGACAATCTGAAAATGAGTTGGTTTTCAAAACTGAGATGATTTAATATTTTTAGAATTCGAGTATAGGGCAATTCTATGTAGCTTAGATATATGCTTTCAGCAACTGGGTAAAAATTATTCTTCTTTCTGCATCTCGTTTTTTAAACACTACACGAACTACAGGGTTGATTTGATGCTTGGAAGATCCCTTCCACACTCAAAATAGCTTTTATGAAACGAATTATCACTAAGGACATGTTTTAAATGCATAAGAAAATTTTTTACATCCTGTGCCGAATTTTATTTTAACTGCAACATAAGCCGCGAAATTTCGAATATCACTCCGAATGCGCTAAAAACTGGTTGTTTAGCTCAAAAGCTCATGGAATATTTGATACACATTAATTGTCTAAAGAGCAAACTTGTAGCTGTACAATTAAAGTCTACCAAAGTACTAGAAGAAAAATTGATCTTCTTATCCATAATGGTATAATGTTTGTACAAATTTGAACTAGAGTCTCTTATACTTATACAATACTGTAAGTCATGTGAAGTCCATGTTTCGCAAAGGTCTTTTGTTCACTTTACTATGAATCGGTCTTTTGATGCGCCGTCATGAATTACCCATGTCTTGAACAATCAAATAAAGAATGATAGCAGTTAGAAAGCAATGATAATTTATGGATAACGGTTGTCGCTGTCAGCTTGATAGTTGTGTTCACCATCCTGGGCACCTTAGATCTCAAGGTAAACGACTCTTGTATTCAAACGAGACATAAGGAAGGAGAACGATGTGCGTAGATTGCATGTGTAAGAAGATTGGCTGTAGAATCACCTTGCGTCGCGGTATTTTAACTAGTTACGAAGATTGCAGTCTGCATTCCCAATGATTCCGGACTTATGCTCAAAGCCTCAATTTATAAAAACAATAATTTCAATGTATACATGAATGTATCTATGGTGAAAGATGATTAAAAGGTCAAATTGGTGTACTATTTCACGATGTTGATGAAGATCGGAGAATCGGTATCATCCATATTGGTAAAAATGACATTAATACTTGCATGAAAACAAACACATAGCTTATCATTTTGGTATACAATGGGAAGCCACAATATTTCGTCAACTGATGACTGCATGTTGTTGATGCTTAAGAAGTATCGAACAAGAAATGTTGAAATGTTGATTACATTAAGCATAGATATACCAATTGCTATTTTCATGTTAATTGGCAACGGCATTATGTTAGTTGTATTTGTCAGACGTCGACAGCCTCACACACTTATGTCTATCTGATTTCTTGGTTGGTTTGCTAATTCACCCTTTGTTCCTTACTATTCTCCTGAAACGTTCTTGCATACATTTTTACTACTCGATGGATGTTCTATCGCATGTCACATCTGCATTGCTTTGGGGCGGTACGTATCTATCTCCTGTTCCTTTTGGTATGAACGATATTTGACGTGCAAGCTTAATATATACGCGGTGGTTTTATTAGTTATGGCTTGGCCTATGCTATCAATGATATTTTTTCTTGATATATGGCTTGGCCTTTCTCTATATCTCTGTCATTATGGAGAACATTAGCTTTCTAATAGTACTTCTCTTCTATGTACTGATATATCGTACAATATCAAAACAAAAGAGAAGTATAATAATACTTGGTACGATACACAACAGAATAAGTCACTGGAACGATAGTAGCAAACGTTACAATATGGAGGGACTTCCTAGATCTGCTAATAATCACAATGTAGCCGTCCTTATCAATCAAATTTAGCGAGGAAGTAACAGAGCATGGACAATTGCCTTTATTCTTGTTTTCTTCTACATAAGCTTTCTGCCGTCCAACCTTTACCTTATCCTCTTTCTTGCAAGTCGAGAATGCCTCAACACAATTGTGGAGAAATACGGCCATGTCTGGCTAATCGCAGTTGCTCTTATTAAAAATGTTGTAAATCCAATTCTGTAAAGCTTCAAACGATCAGATATAAGAGACGCTGCTAGATATACTTTAAAACGTAACAGAAGTAACCTAGTTGGTTCGAGGCAAATGGAAACATGTAGATCTATTAGGAGTGGTAGAGCCGTAAACCGTTCTGAAACGACAATTATTGGTGTAAATAGCAGAAAAAAACACAAGACATAACTGTAGATAGTTCAACTTTATCTTTACAATCCATTAACTTTACACTTTGATCGTTCTTTAGTGATTTGCAACTGCAGATCTTAATCGTCTTGGGATCATACATTGTCGTACCTTATTAAGGCAGAATCTCTGTCAAAAATCATTACAACACCGTGTATTTGTCGCTTCTTTGTATTTGGTTTAGTTTGCTTTAAAAAGCATCTTCTAATCGTTCTTACCCCATAAGGTGCAGATAGTTTTAGTAAATTTACTACGTTAGTAATACGATATTTGAGAAGGGAAATGAAAATAATGACATTTAACGTTGATATTTGAAGGGGTGTTTTTTGGATTGATTTCCAAGTACTGACAGCTCTAAAAAATAAGCTGTAGAAAGTTGAACGTATAATCTGTTATGTACACTGTATAATCTGCAGTGAAGAGTAACTTATGATAATGAGTTTCTTTGTGCGGCAATGAGCGTTTGAACCAACTCTTTGACGATCTGTGATAGTTAGTACTACCGTTCTCAGTTCAATCCTAGGAGCTAGCATTTGGTTTTTTGGCTTTATTGTAATCCTGCGACATTCTATGACGTAGATTAAGCCCAAGTAACCATTCATAATTAATTAAACTCTAGCAAATTTATATTTCGGAGCAGTTACTATGAAAAAAACGCAGCATTGCAGAAGAATAAATAATGTGTTGCTGTAGGTCATACAGTATCCTACGACTAAAAAGTTTGACGCCTTCGTTGTATTTTTATCAAAGTATAGGTCAAATTTTCCCTAGATTCTGTAACAGTTAGTTTCTGTGTGTATGAGTTAGTAGCAAGTTGCGTAATTATAAAGCTACAAAAGAACATGACATCATTTCTTGTGTAAAGGTGTCTGATTAACCCTATCCAGACTAGGCTTTTTGAAACTTTCGGGAGACTAGGGGGGGGCACAAAGTGCCCCCCCTCCGTAATTTCTTTGTCCCTCTAGCTAGGACAATAAACTTTGTTTTGATGGTACTCCTATCTTTTCTCCACATTTTAGTATTATTGTTCAATTTTTAAGTCACGTGGTTTTACGATGACGTCATCATAATGGTGGCCGGGTGAAGCAAAAATTTAGAAAATTTTAGAAAATCTTAAAATAATCATTAATTCCAAAGCATCGGGCTAAGATATTAAAATAAGCAAATTTGATGCATTTTCTAATAGAAACAAGAAGATTGCCACAATTTTAATGCTACTTCTCAAAATTATTAACGTTCCCAACAAAAGAACTCAACATATTTTGTATTTGGCTATAGTATTTTCTATATAACTAAATGATCGATACAACCAAATGTCATGTTTGAGTTCATTTTTAGTGCCTTAGCAGACAAATTATTCTAAACTGGCAGTTTTATTAAAGTAATACCTATAAATCTGTCAACAAATGCGTGCGCATGCGCAGCAGAAAAATCATAGAAAAGGATGTTGAATTTGAATTTTCTGGTCAGAATCATGAAAAGAGCACAAATTTATGCCTAGATACTAATTTTCATCAATATATCTACTTTTGTTGCGAATCCGTGGCGGATTGAACTATTTTTTACTTGACTAGTTTTGAAAACGCCCCTACACAACCCCCTGATTAATAATAAAAAAATTATCTTTTTATATGAACATGTGTCAGATAGGTTAAAACTAAAAGTCAGGAGGTCTGAGGGGTATTGCTTTGAAACTCCTGAAATTATGAAAGAAAAACCAACCAGGGGGGCACTTTGTGCCCCCCCCTAGTCTGGATAGGGTTAAATAGGTGTCGAAGTTTCGACTGCTTTACTAAACAAGAACTGTATTTATAATGCCAGCAAACTTTTCTTGCTTCTTTTCACTGACTTTTCATCTCAATTAACCATTTTAATTTTTCTATATTATTGCGTATTTCAGAGACTAACAATACATATTTGGTTGCGAAAGCTTTAGCGAAAAAGATAGAACAAGCTGTTAGTCAAGTCAATCTAATATATTTTATAAATAATGTAGACATTCGTTTTAATGTGCTCCGAAAATCATTTGAAGCTGCTATGGATAGTTGACTACATATAAAATAGCTGATATATTTGTTTTTTTCTTCATTTATATGTTGCTTCATAAGAATAGTATCCAAAACCAATGATACAGTATACTTTAATATGTCGATGACAAATTGACAATCGCTTTTAATCTTCTTCTTTTCTCCATAAATTTCTTGCCAGTCAAACTTATGCCTAGTCCTCTTCTTTGCAAGTAAATTTTCGCATGTTGCTCTTTAGAACTCATTTAAAAAAAAAGGAATGAGTACTTGTAAATTTTTTAATGTATAGTTAAAACGTGATGCAGAATTGACTCTAAAGTCTTTTGCTTCACAATCGAATTCTGAATATTTCCTTTGACTAAATCTACGTACGTGTCATGTGTCAAAAAGGAACTAAGGTTAGATCAATTTCTTGGTAAAATTGCTCTGTTGATTTGATGTAAGGAAAATGCATCTTATTACTTTAACTCAGGTCAAATAACATGGGCTGAACTTGTTAAAAATTCAACCAGAGTTTCTGTTTGTTCGGAAAAGATAGGGCAGAAGTAATATAGAGTGTAATCTAGTTATTGGACAACATTGATTTGAGAGTCAAGCTTTTAAAAAAAATAATGGGAACGTTGAATTCACTAAACATAAAAATGGTTTTCTTTAAATGTTTGGGATCTGTTTCTTTAAAAATTCTGTAAGGGCTGACAGATTTGAGTTTTGGGGAAAGTATGGCGAGAGTGACATTACAATTGAATGTTTATCGCAATGTTTACTTCTTAAATAATCTGTCATTTACAATGTGTGCTTCCTTTTCTTCCATTCATCTGTAATAAAATATTGAAACAAAATTAATAGGCTGCATAGCTTCTAGAAGAAGCTAACACGCGCTTCCTTCAATTTCTAGGACCAGCATCTGGTGCTACCAATTTAGAAATTTACAAAATCATCATATTTAGCGACAAAGGATCCATGTTAGTTTCTTATAGAGGGATACCTGTGGCTATCAATCAAAAAGACCTGTTCTCTTTCAAGTTAATGCATTTTTTAAAAGGTAAAATTCATCCAATGATCGCTTCCTTGAAAGAAATTAGAGTAATTTAGAAGAGAGAACACAACTCTCCAGAGAATTACTCCCGGCTGCTAATCTCCTTCTAAGGCAACAAATCCCCCAATATAGATTGCTTTCAAATTTTCCAACTCCAAGAAGAAGGTTCTCGAAAATTATATTATGAACTTTTGAAAACAAGGTCCAACATCGTTCAAAAATCTGCTTAAATAGTCTACTTTAAGAAACAGCTTAAAAAATCTACTCTCCAAATGTTGTGCCAAAAAAAGCTTTGCATGCAATTTAACCACCCTATGGCAGCAAGACCTGATTGAAATTTGCTAGCGGTTCTTTTATGCATGTAATTACTCTTTCGGTTTACCAAACTTTAATAAACATTTGTTAAGTAAGTTTACTACAATTCACCATAACCTGTAAAATGGCTAATTTGTAAAAGCTTCCATCCTTGTGTTTCTTTTGAGATTGAAAATCGCTGAATCAATATCATTCTTTTTACATTTAAAATGCCAGGTTTGAATTTAAAAGTGATCGCCTTTAAGATTAAGTAAAAATATGCAAATAATTCATGTTCTGAATCATTTCCTTTTAGCTTTAATGCCGATCTTGTGAGATCAAATTATGAAAAAGCAATTATTTCTTCTTCAATTTTTCTTTCCTATCAAAACAAAAAATCTTTGTCTTTTTGTTTTTACTGCAGGTTTAAGAAAAAACACATTCAGATCAGATTAATTTTAAAGTGCCAAAAAAAATAATTCATAGAAAAGGTTTGGGTATTGAATTCAATAATGAGACGTGTCACGATCTAGGGTCCTAGTTACTGAAAAAATGCAAGAATAGCGACAAGTTCCTCCAAACAGCAAGATGTAATTGTTAGACACTTTTGCAAGTAAACATTCAGTCAGAAAACCTTTCAAAAGTGTAATTACGGTGACTGTAGCCTTTTTTGCACATTGGATGATACTTACAGAAAGTATACAGTCCTTGATTTGTGTTCACGGTTAGGATTACGTGGAACCCAATCCCTATTCATCGGTAAAATTAATTACTTTTATTAGTGTCTTGCCATCACGTGACAAGAAAGGCACCACCTCGTCAAATACAGTAGGAAATCTCGTAGAAAACTTTCAATCTGAATCAAAAGCAAATGCGGTTTGACGAGAAATTATTTTTGCTTTTTTGAAGTTTACAAAAGAAGAAACAATCTCTGTCAAAGCTTTTAATGGCAAGAGCCCAGTCACTTGGTTTTTGCCATTAAAAGGTTTTTGCCGTGTTTTGTCTAATACATATAATACATATCTAAATAGTATTTTACCTTGTATTTTGCTTACGATTTGATAGAAAGCTTTCCACATAAAGATTTTTGAGACAATTTTGGTGTTTTGTAGATCCAGATAGAATATCGTATGTAATCAACTGGGTATATGCAAACATTAAAGCATTTATGAAAGGCAAAAACTTGATGATCTAAATGTTTCCGTTTTTACCATGAAATCAACAAGGAGTAGAGGTAATACAATTTATCTTATTTCTATCACGTGACTTGTCATCAGTCCTGTTGTTTGTACGCAGTGAACTGTTGAAGGTAACTATAATAAGAGCGATGAAACAAAGAAACTTGAATAAAGTATCAGTGATATCAAGCAGACTCTTAGCTTACATTGTACCAGCGAGTAACATATCGTTTGTAGGGCAACGATACTATATTATATGGAAAGAGGAAGGTTGTGAAAGGAAACCCATCGCTTACGTCACACATCAGAATTCCACCCGATAATTTCTCCTTTGTAGCGGAAATGCGCTCCCAGTAACCAACAACGACATAAATCTTTTAAAATAGGTATTCATGGATTTGTTTTCTATGGAGAAGATTTAATTTACAGACGTTTTGTTGTCCAGTTTTGTCAAAAGTTGAACGAAAAGAGACAAAAACTGGCCGAATTCGCAAATTGAAAGAAAAGGATTCTTGTTGAAAAAAACGGATTCTTGCGTTCTCTCTTGCATCGTGGCCAGGCCTACTTGTATAAAAAAGGAATGTTAAGTCTTGGTAAAAAGGTCAGATTAACTTTCTCCAGTATTTTTGAAAAAAACCGTTAGAAAAGTGCAATTGCTTAGTTTGCAAGTTCCACCAAGTTTGTGTACTATAAACCAACCAATCTGCAATTCCAAACATCATTGAAACTTCTTAAGATATCTCCAATGTATAAGTAAAAAATTCTGAACAGTTCGAATGCAGTTTTTCTAAAAGCATAAATTGATTTAGCCATCTGGTCTCTTAACTCAAACTTCGAATATAAACCAGAGTGCATAACATCTTTATGAACCTTCTTTTGATGGTTCCAGCATGCTTGATACCATGTATTTACGATGATGAACGAAAGGCCCGGTCATGAGGATCGTTTTACTTCACGCTCTTTTAGGAATCGAAGGTAGACTATAATATTGTGGGGGGGGGGGGGGGATGGGAAGGGAAGACATTGCTTTGAGCATGCATAGAATGAAATAGTTGGAATGACAAATCTTGCGTAAATGTTAAAATATATGGATGAAGTGAAGTATAATCGCGACCCAATGTTCATATGAATCAAACAAACGTCAATTCAATTGATTGTATGTTCATTTCTCGTCTAATCTTCTTTGCTGCGTCACTGTTAGTTATTATCCACAAAATTAATTCTAGTGTGCCTTATTTATGCTTTTTTCGGCACTATGATGATATGAAAATTGATATGTATTATCTCACAACTTGAGATAGATGCACCTTCTCATTGGCAATGGTCAAATTACTAACGGCATAAAGTTCAAACAGTCGGTATGTTCTGTGCAATCAAATTAAAGCAGTTTCAGTAATTTTTCATTAATAATGAATGCACAAGATGGTCATTAAGGTTTGCTGCCAGCTCATAAGATTTGTTGCTTGATAATAAATCTGCTGATCTCTGTTAAATGAATGAATCAGATCACACTTTTTCTCACACAAATTAAATGCTGTCTCTTTTTCTGAAAATTCGGTCTGATAAAACAAAGATGTCGCAAGAAGACCAAAAAGGCTTGGGAAGTAAACATTGACAGATAGGGAGAAGATAAAAGTCGACTGCGTAACACCGTTTTAAGTGTGGAGAATTTTGGACGTCAATTTTGGTTCATACCGTAGCTTTGGTCTTTGCTTACCCAGAAGGAAAACATAAAGGTTTCAAAACAGACATGCAGGACACCTTGCTGTGGCCTCGAAGCATAATCAGTGCAGCCAATATGATATTAAATCTATTTCTTGTCTATGCTTTGCCGAAAGTCAACAAGTTCCACCTCAATTCACATCGCTTTCTTCTTTTTCTAAGCTTGTCAGATGTATACATTGGAGTCTGTGGCCTAGCAATCACTGTGATGCAGCTCTGCAGCGCAACAAAAACAGCTATTCAGATACAATCTGCAATTCAGAGTGTATTCATTATAAGTTCTGCGTGCTACATAGTCGTTATTGGACTTGACAGGTTTATTAGGATGAAATACCTGAACAGGTGAGTTTCTAACGTAAATTTACTGCCATTTATAGGCATGAATTGTTTATTACCATTTTAAACATGTAACTTATCATTGAGTTCCTTAAAAACACATTGCATCCACGTATTCTCCTTAAACTAGAAGGATCGCATCTTTTAGTCTGCTCAGAAAGAGCGGAAATGCAAATGATGGAAATATCTCCAAATGTATTAGTCAGAAGCATAGTCTTACCTTCTTATGATTATCATATTTCAGGTACCAACTTATAATGACGCGGAGGAGGGCTACCATTCTTATTGTGCTTTCCCCGATTGTTGGCTTACAGGAAGCTGTCGTAAAGGTGTTTTCATGGAGGTTCGCAACCGTCTACGCTATACTAATGCTCTTCCTACACTTTCTTTATGCAGTCATGATCACTATAATGTTTCTGCTCTACATTTGTGCCTACATTTCAGTTAGAGCAAGGGTCGAGAGTCTAAATCTAAACAGTGGGCGTGACCCTGCTTCAAGGAAAAGATCGGATTCCGAATTCGCCAAAGGAATGATGCTTGTTCTCGCCTCTGTCTTTATTTGTTACGTTCCCCACATGACCTTAAGCATCGTGTACTTTATCAGTTACATCGCAAGATCTACGAAAGGGCCTGTTATTCTTAACTTGATAAAGTATTCTGGCATGGCAGTTCTTTTTAATTCGACGTCTAATGCAATTATTCTTACTTTTTTCAATAAGGATATAAGGGCATGCATTGCACGTTTCTGTAAACTCAAAGGCTGGCAAAATGTTGCATAGGTTATTGGTATAAATAAATTTATAAGTATAAAGATAAATATATAAAAATGTGGCACCGTAGTATTATCATGTTTCTTACTCTTATGAATAATGAATATATGCCTGTTAATTTTAAAAAGTAATTATTCTTTCTGATATAAAATAAATTATTGAAGATTTGTACTTTCTATCGCAGAATGCTTTTACAGATAAACTATCACTTTTAGGCCTTTGAAGGGCCGTGAATCCCGGGGGAGGGGACAGGGGGGACTGGACCACCCCAAAAATCTGGAGCAAAACGATTTTTTTAAAAATTATCGTCATTTGCTTTTAAAGAAAGGAGTCCCTGGGAGGTGGATTAGAACCTAACAAAGTTTTGCTGAGTTATTGCAACACACCTCAGCCACTATGTCATGGTGTCAAGCGCAAGTTGACTATTGTAGATAGCTTTTATTTATGTTTGCAGAGTAGTGTCGGGTCGGCGACGATGCCCATGGAGGGGATTAGCCCCAAATATCTTATCCACCGGTCTCCCCTTGAATAAATTTCAAAAAGCATGTAAGAAAAGAATCGTTTAAGTCACCATAAATTTCGACAAACCCATATTACACATATTTTCATACACGCCGTTTTATAAAAATCTTAACTCAAAACTTAGGTCCCAAAGTTCCTAATTTCAAAGAACCACTATATTAGTCAAATTGCGGTACCAAGACCCACATAATAGCTCTTTATTTTAAACTGCACAGGAACAAGGAACAAGGCCAAAAGACAAAGAGGGCAAGGAGTAAAATTAATTTGCGTAATTTACGCTAATTCTAAATCTGTGTACTATATTAATATATTAGTCAAATTGCGGTACCAAGACCCACATAATAGCTCTTTATTTTAAACTGCACAGGTACAAGGAACAAGGCCAAAAGACAAAGAGGGCAAGGAGTAAAATTAATTTGCGTAATTTACGCTAATTCTAAATCTGTGTACCAGTACCACGTCAACAAAGAAGTACTTTTGCATTTAATATAGAGAGAAGCAATGACTAAACTCTTTATTATTAGAATGCAATATATATGAAATATATGAAATATATGAAATGTATGAAATATATGAAATATATGAAATATATGAAATATTTGAAATGTATGAAATATATGAAATATATGAAATATATGAAATATATGAAATGTATGAAATATATGAAATATATGAAATATATGAAATATATGAAATGTATGAAATATATGAAATATACGAAATATATGAAATATTTGAAATATATGAAATATATGAAATATATGAAATATATGAAATATATGAAATATATGAAATATTTGAAATGTATGAAATATATGAAATATATGAAATATATGAAATATATGAAATATTTGAAATGTATGAAATATATGAAATATATGAAATATATGAAATATATGAAATGTATGAAATATATGAAATATATGAAATGTATGAAATATATGAAATATATGAAATATATGAAATATTTGAAATGTATGAAATATATGAAATATATGAAATATATGAAATATATGAAATATATGAAATATATGAAATATATGAAATATATGAAATGTATGAAATATATGAAATATATGAAATATATGAAATATTTGAAATGTATGAAATATATGAAATATATGAAATATATGAAATATATGAAATATATGAATTATTTGAAATATATGAAATATAAAAAATAGCACAACCCGTGTTTCAAACGCTTTGAATTACAAAGAACTAGCGACTCCCCACACTCTGGGTGAAAGCTTGATCATGTTAGAGACTTGAACCCAACACCCATTGATGTGTTTCCGCGACTACTGAGCCACACCTGTTGAAAATGCCAAAACGTTTTAATAATGTGTTTTCAAAATCTGAAGGTATATTACCAAAATTTCCAAATTAAAACCTATTTAAAATATTTGAGAAAAAATCATCATATCTACGGAAAAAAGTAAATATTTATGCTATAAACTGGATTTTTGAAAGATTTCTACATAAACAACATCGAACCTGAAGAATCTTCAAATCATTATTGAATGGTGCAAACAAAGTTGACAAAAACCATTAAAACTTGGTTCTAGATGAAGCAGGATATAAACATTTTAATTAATAGTCATCTTGCGATTCAAAAACAGCGAGTAATGTTCGTAACTATTCCAAGAGTATTCAGCAGATAAATTACAAAAAACGACAGCATGACTTCAAAGCCTCCAAAGCCAAAAGTCTAAAAGCAGAGCTGTATAGAGGTACTGGCTCTCGTAGCAATCCCTTAACTCAATTAATCAACTTTAACAACATTCAACTGAGGAGAAAACGATCACTGCAGTCCTCAATCCCGAGATGCTGGTGTACATCGGACTTGCCATTTCTATTGACATATCCAATTCGGTACTTGACTTCTTCGTCGCATATTCATTGAAGAAACTCAACAAGCTCAAAGTGATCTCTTATTGGTTTATCTTCTGGCTGAGTATTTCAGATGTTTTTCTGGGTATATCAGGGCTTTTTTTACCACGTTGCAGTCGTATCGGACATGAAGTTCAGAATTCAAAGCATGGCACGCAAAATTCTGTTTTTCTTTATAGGCAGCTCTGGGTTTCTAACAACAACCATTGCAGTGGATCGGTGCTTCCATATGTAGTTGCTGAACAAATATTCGATATTGATGACAAAGCGAACATGTTACTGTGTATTGTTTTTCAACATGGTCCTCTCGTTTTCTTTTAGAGCTTTAGATTCTGTCCTTCCTATTTTATGTTTTTCAATTTACTTAGATGCAACCCTGCTCTCTATGGTGCTTTACATATTGCCTTATGTCACAGTGAAAAACAGAGTTTTCAAAGTTGATGCCCGATCAGAACTTAAAGGGCCACTCCAGCCCAAAAATTTTTTCTGAGATTTTTGCAGAAATTGGTAGTTAGTCGAGAAAAAGAAGCTATCGTGAAATTTTTTTTCGAAAAGCTTAACTCGTTTTCCAGATATAGACGCTCAAAGTTGAGAATCACCGTAAAAATACGACAAAATTTTTTTCGGAAAAAAGCACTTTGTGACGTGTGAAAGGGCTATTGTTTCAACATTCGGCGCTATTGTTATACGTTCGCACTGAAATTCGCACGACTCGGTAGAGGCTCGGAAGAGGCGATTCATGTCGGAATCTCGGTTGTCGTTTTATTTATTTTCCTTCATTGCGATTGATGTTCAGCGGAGGCTTCCAGCCCACATGGACTAGTAATTCGACAAATAAAAGATGGAAGCTTCAACCTGAACGCATACCCTCATCTTGGCAACGCAGCAAGCTTTTTAATATGGAATGCTTCACGAATTTTCAGATGTGAATGGATTTCTGACCGAAGGCATTTCTTATCGTCGTGTCATCTCAGGGATTTCCAGGGAGCTGAATAATAATTGATGTCTCACCGCATTAGAAGAACCCCATTCACAAGATGGAAACTTTCCCGTTAGTCACAATTCATCCTTATTATCATTTTACTATGTTGAATGCTAGGCGAAACTGCAGGGTGTAGAGGTTTTGAGGGGGTTTGAGGATGGTGTGACACGCACCCACTAAGCAACGCAATTTGCCGGGCTTTGAGAAAAACTTCGTACTGTAAATACAAGTTTTCTAACAGCCAGTCTTGTAAACTGTCCCCCAAATGGTCAGAAATGTGGTAATATGAAAAGTACAACAGGGGCTCTCAAGCAAAATGTCACATAAAATAGTACCAAAAGTAGAAGTTTGCTACTTTTTTGTACCAACAAGGGGGCCTGAGCCTCCTAGCACTACATCCTTGCCAATGATCTGTGCACTACACCTTTGCCCGAGGTATAGATGTGTAAAATTTCCCAGGGTTTGTCTGATGTTTCCCTGAACCCTTTTTCTTCATGTTCTACCATGTTCTGCCTTCAATTTTGGAGTTCTGCCTATTTCATCATAAAATTGATGCACAATTTCAAAATTTTGCCAGATTAATATCCAGGGCAAAATATCTACTACCCCAAAGAAAAAACAGGAATTTACACCCTTGGTTTTGGAAAAAAGATGTGTAATATCCTCATTCTAATGTTTTAAAGGCAGAATTGTTTATATTTGTTAAATTTACCTTTGCTATTCTAGCATTGATTCATATAAGCATGGCCTATAATTAAAATTCATCTTTGTGTTACTTCAAGTTAATATCCTTAGATGCTATTTGCTATAGTAACAGTGGTTGCCCTTTCACCCCTAAATTTCTCTTTGATCCTTTTCAATATCTATACTCTAAATGCTTCCGAGTTTCCATGTTTCTTTGATCATTTTATGTTTTAATATGACTCAAAAGTAAATTTCACTGGTATGTTAGTATTTATCCCTGTCAACCTTATTATTCTAGGCATAGAAAAGGTAACAAACTCTTTTATGGATCAGCAGAAAGGATCTTGCAAAAAAATGCACCCTGTTATCTGGCTATTGGCTTTGTGGGAGTGATAACCTGCCCCTCTCTTCCCTGCAAGAGTTACCACAAAGACCTCAACACCTTATTCTGTTTTTGTATTAAAATTTTTACAAAGGAGACTATTTTTAAAATTATCAAAATTTTATATATAATTTGGTCATACCTATATAATGTTTGCAAATCCACTTCTATTATTTAAAACTAGTGACAACATATAGGTATTTTCTAGAAATTTTGCAATAGATTATTGTTTCATGATACTTTTATAAGAACATTTCTCGTGTGCAATAGAAATTACAAATTTCTAGCTAGTTCACTGGCCTGATTGTATAGATATTTGAATATATAATTTAATGTAGCCAAGTATTTAAATACATCAAACATGTATTTATTATTCATTGAAATTCTGACAGCTTAGAGGAGCTGACAAGGCCCCTGTAATAGCTTAGGGGTTAAATACAAAAATTATATTTACACAAGTATATTGAAAAAGATGAATTATTAATATAATCTCAAATCCCTTTTTTGTTTGTATAAAAACAAATTTATAATTTTTGAAAAAGTTGTTTGACTCATGATTAATGGTAGGATTTTAGACTTGTCTTGAAAGTTTGTATACTTTCTTGTCCATGCCCTCGATTGTCCTGGTTTATTTCTAATAAGTCATAGTCATGTTGATATGAAGCTCTTCATCCTAATGAATATGTTGTATCAATTCAAACAGCTTTCATTCCCGGTATACTGGTTTTGTTTTGGTCTTTCCTCCCAAATTAATTGCGCGATGGTTTTTAGCTGTTGCACTAAAGGAAGAGCTGATGAAAAAGCGCGAATCTTCTTTTTAAAATCAGGAAACTGGCCTGCCAATACAAATTGCTTCAAAAGCAACATTCCATGAAAGTCTGTCAACATCCTCATGTCTCTGTCTCTGTCTCGCTGGCCTACTTTGACAAGTTGACTTCTCTGTCAGAAAGATTCGTGCGATAAAAAACTTCCATATTCGATCAGAATATCAAGACTGATGAGCGATACTTCTCTCTTTATATCGATTCCAGATAAAAGTCTGGCCTTCTAAAAAGCATGCCGCTGCTAGGCCCTGTCTGCCATTTCGCTACGTTCTCGTTGACCCTTTGGACAGCCGATGATACTTGCCGCGAACTTACCGAGGCCGAAAATGCTTGTGACGTCAATCCGGAGATCTCCGATAACACGGTTGAAAAACAATTCAACTCAATGACCATTTTAAAAACGCTAATAACTACAAAACGGTTAGAGATATGAAAAAAATAATAACAGATTCGTTTTCAGGAGGTCTGATTACATCGTTTTCTGAAATAAAAATTTTGGGCTGGAGTGGCCCTTTAAACTGAGTGACCGTGATCGCAGTCCCTGTTCTGCGCAATCAAATCGTACAAATACAGTTTTGAAAGAAAATGTAAGGATTAACGAAAATCAGGCAATTAAAGCTTTAGTTATACCTTGCAAGGAGAAATTGAATCTTGCACCTCCGCATAAAAACATCAATAAAGAGAAAGATATTTTTTGCAGGGAAGCCAAAAAGGAAGACGATAACGAAGCATGCAATGTCATTCGCTCTTTAGCCGATAAAGTGGTCAATAAAAACACCAATAGGAGAAAGAAGAGTGACGGCGAAAAAAGAAGACCAGAAAACGAACTTGGAAAAGCCATTTTTTGCATCGTGTTTTCTTTCATTGCTTTCTACATACCAACAAGTATTTTATACTTGTGGAACAGTTTGTTGCCTACTGAACTATCATCATCAACAATGCAGTATGTAAGATTGTTGTTACACTGTAACTCTCCATGTAATGCTATCATCCTGCTGAGCTTTACCAGGGATTTGAGAAGTTATTTGAGGTCGCTACTTCCTCGACTGTAGTATCGCAATATTTCCCACCTTTTCTTTCATTTGCTTCCACATAAATGAAATGTTTGATAGTTTAACCTTAGTAAGATGACGCAGTTAGTAGAGTAAAGTTTAACTATATCTATAGCTAGAGAGAGGTCTAAACATGTCTAGTAAGTGGCATAATGTTTTTCACTTAGTAACTGGTTTCTATGGCTGGATGTGGCAAGACTCCTTTTTAATTAAGTCATACGATATCTTTAAAACAATATTACATGGGTTGATGTGCAAATAAACAACATATATGATCATTTAAAGCAATGTATAAAAAACATAATTGCATATAAAGATATAACATTGCAATTCACATTTCAACTTAGTCGACACCTGATCTGCTGTGATGTTGTAAAAAAGTTTTTAAAGAATATGAGATAAAGCGACACTAGATTGAGGATGATCGATGTGGCCAATATATGAAAGATTTTCGCAGTCTATGTTGGCACTTTTAGTTTACCAAAATCTAGGAATCTCCAAGAATTTGTTACTTGAGTCCAAGATCTAAAGTTTTATATTGGTTGGGTGGAGCGACTTGCATCGATGGACCAACGGCTAATCATCGATACCTTGGCGCTTCCTATCATGAGAAAATGCAGCATTAAGATCTGACTTGATGATGGGTGTCTTTTGAGAGAGCTATTTTTATGAATTAATGGTCTTCATTTGTTGATGCTTCTTCCCCGAGTAGGAAATCAAGTTGAATAAAAAATAGGGCAGTCATGGCACTGCTGAAATGAACTTCAAAGTCAAAAAACAAGCTAAATAAAAAGGGATAAAACGTGCGAAAGAAGTTAGTTTCAATAATAATCTCGCCAAATGCCGTTACTAATCCAAAAAGAGGAGAAACTTTTTAACGACTATAATTATGATATAATCGCAATTTCAACTGCGATTAACAGGCAGCTGTTGCGTTTACAGCGTGCACAGCTCTTGATATATGGCATTAAGCACTATATCGATATTCTAAGCTATTAAACAAGATTTATCGAACCGTGACGAATAATGCTCCCATGCCGTATAGAAATGGGATTTTTGCAACCATGGGTTCAAAAGGGGATAGTTTCACTATTCCCTACTTGATGCTATTAAAACCATGATAGATTACTGTAAGTTAGATTATGTAGTCTGCTTGCAGCCTCAATTTGTGTCAATTTGTTCAAGCCAACTGCTTTTAACATTTTGCAAGTTCTCGAAAATAGGGAAACCAGTCAAGTCAGAACGCAAACTACTGTTTTGTGGACACACAGTGGCTTTCTGTTTGGAGGAGGTTCACTAGAGGTTCATCATATTTCTTGAAATGTTTTATTGAAATCAACTGACCAAGCAATTGGCCTGTATTCGCAAGAACATGTAAAAATCCAAAGAGCAGTTGGTTTTTGGTAATTAAAAGAATATATGAAAAAGGTGCATTTGCTGTTTCTTCCGTACGTTTTTTATCGATAAGTGTCATCAGGACAATTGCGGGCTATGCAAACGCTTTGAACAGCGGTAGCAAAGCCAAACATAAAGCAAATATGCGTTGTTTTTCAATACTAAAGCTAAAGCTTAATGCAAATATCTATATATTCAATTTCTATTTGTAGGGGAAAAGTTCCATTAGAAACATCATACTTATAGAATTCGGTAGTTTTTTAATTAAACATTCAAAAATCATTGCATACCTGCTTTTGGAGGAAGGAAAATACCACATCTTTAATATAAAAACAAATAAGAAAATTCGCTTCTCTTGTAAAAGAGACTACTCTTTTCGGCTTTCAATTAAACACAAGTATGCTAACTTCTTCATCAAATTGATTATATCAAAAAAAGCGTCTTGTTAAACTCATGTGAAGAAAAAGCGAATTGGGTGTAGGAAAAATTGGATACAAGCATTAGTATTTACCTCTTTAGAATTGCTCTGAAAGTTCTGGAACTACCAAACAAGATTATGTCTTGCAGTTAACCGGTGAGTGGCTTTTTAGATACAACCAGCAAAACAGATCAATCTCCAAACCAAAGATGGCGCTGTACACCGGTCTCGCAATTATGATTGACATCTCAAATGTGGTTGTCAACTTCTGTCTTGCATTTGTACTGAAGAAGCTCGACAAACTCAGAATCGCCTCTTATTGGTTTATTTTCTGGCTGAGTTTGTCAGATTTTTCTGTGGGCATGACAGGGTTATACTACGACATTAGAATTCCTGTAAAGACTGTACATGAAAGAAATTACTCAGAATATAAAGCTATGTTTTTCTTCCTTCAAAGTTCTGGTTTTCTTACAACAACCATAGCGGTAGATAGATGCTTTCATATGAAGATGCTGAACAAGTATTCGATTTTTATGACAAGAAGAAAATGTTACAGTATACTGCTTTTCAACATCCTACTTTCTGCTAGCTTCAGTGCGATGTTTCTTCTCTGTCCGCCATTTTTCGTCTCAATCTATCTAGGTGCATTTTTTTTTTCTTTGATAATTTACATACGGACATATACTCTTGTGAAAAACAGAGTATTTAAAGCTGATGCAAAATCGGAACATTGGGAAAAAGGTCAGAATTATCGGTCTTCGCGTTGCTGTATAGAGAAGTTTAATCCTAACAATGTAACTGCGAAGGAAAATTTTATTGGTTCCAATCAAGCAGCCAAACTTCAAGATACTCAAAGCAATGACGATGAGTGTAAAGTTACACCTTTGCAAAGTGACAACCTTGAAAGAAAATCTACTGCTAGCACGGAGGCGAAAAAGTCAGAAGATAACGAAACAGACATTGCGAATCATTCTACAGCGAATAAGGTTGTGATCAAAATCACCTGCCCTGGAGAAAGAAATAAAGACGAACGAAGAAGACCAGAAAATGAGCTTGGAAAAGCCATTATTTGCCTTCTCTGTGGTTACAGTGTCTTTTATATACCAATGTGTATTATAAATTTGTATAATTATTGGTCGCCTGGTGCATTTTCATTGTCAACATTGGTACATTTGAGACTGCTACTAAATTGCAACTGTTCGTTTAATGCTATCATATTGCTAAGCTTTAGTACAGAGTTGAGAAACTATTTTAAAACACAGCTCACTCAATCGATTACCTATGTTGATAATTTGATATTTCCTTAAACCCTTAAACCCTACTTAAAGACACTATATATCCCGGCTCTTTTTATTCCCATTGGTTAGACTATACAATCTACCTATTGTTATGGAACCAATCGGCTAACCCTCCATGTTTTCTCGATTGTAAGCACGCTTATTACCAACTCTGAATGGTTGTCGGACGGGATATAGTGCCTTTGGAATTATTAGCCTGCATTTTGTATTTGTCTTTAATTTAAAGATGTTCAAAATAGTATGTTATTGAGCATATTTGGTTATCTTTAACTGAAAGATCAAAGCAAACTTTGGCAACATGTGCTGGGTTGACTTTTAAAAGTATTGCATCATAACTACACACAAAGTCAATGTTATTGCTTGCACATCGATTAATACCATGTGGTAGAAAACACTTGTGCCACTGATTGGAACAAACCAATCTCTAATAAAAAGACGAATAAAACTTCGAGAAAATGGAGTCAAGAGAAGATTGAGAACGAAACTCCAGTTTATTTGATGCAAATATGAAATATGATAGTTTTGATTAAGTGCTTCAAGCAGGCACAAGACAAAGATTTTGCCTCTGCCCTAAGGCGCATGCCCATTTAATGCACTTTCTCATTGGTTCAAACAAATGGATAGAACAATAGTCGAGAACAATAGTAACTAAGACTCGTCTCCCGAACAAGTATCTGAAAGCTTTTAACTGAGAAAATACTTTAACATTATATTTTCAAAGGGAGTACTTGAAAATAATTCGATATCGATCTTGTGTTATATTATTGGGTCTTAAAAATAATTAGCAAGTTTTGTGATTCAAGTCTTGCGTGATCGTGTCCTCTTTTGATTCAATTCCTTTTTGATTATCAGACGTGAAAAATTGAAATTTGTTTAATGAATGCACATAAGACCGAAAAAGAAAATCCAATACTACTATTTTTTAGGAAATCTGCTCATGAAACAAAAAACTTCTACTATTTACAATCTTACTTCATTTCCGAATTTTTCAAAAAAATTTTTTCCTGTTATTTCTTTGACCAATGATAACATGATGAGCCAAAATAATTTTGCTGAACGTCACTTGTCTCATTCCACTAGCAGTGGCGGATCCAGCCAAAAGTCTGACTACCGCCGAAATGAGATAGAGGATCGACTACACCCTTTATACCACACCCATTTCCTGGTCACACCCTGTTTTCTAAAATGATTATTATTTACTGTAATTTCGTATGTAGACCATTTTCAAGACATGAGCCGTGCTTTAGTGAAATTTCAAGTATCCTTACAACAACCTTCAGAAGGAACAAATAATCTTATTTAATATTCTGAGGATGGATATTCTAAAAATATTTAACGCATTTAGCCGAGGAACACCATAGAATAAGAAAAAAAGATACATTTGGCAGAGTTTTGAAATGTCGCCTAAAACTCGCATTAAAGGCATTTGACATGCATAAGTACAGCGAATCCAAAAATAACTCGATCAGAGCACGCGCGTTTGAAAGGAATTTGAAACTACTCACGTGAAACCACCCTAGCGTCTCGCCGATTGGCAGAAAGGCGGAAATTGTTCACATGTTTTTCTCTGAGCGTAATTCAATTGGTCAACACATGAGGGTCAAGTGGCTGTAAGCGCTGTGTCGAATGCCTTTAAGTCGCACAATTACTTATGAAAATCAGACCTGTTGGAAATTATAAGTTTAAAGACTCATTGATAACAATGGGCCTTTGCGAGCGTGGCGACGATCCAAACAATGGCAGTAAACTTCTACGGATTAACCAAAATTGATTTCAGACTGTCTAAAAATGCATTATGGGATGCTTGCGAAGCGCAATGGCTCATTGTTAGCAATGACTCTTTAAAAAGCCAGATAAAATTTGCAATTTTTGAGAGCAACTTTTGTTAAACAAAGAATAATATTCTTGGCGAGCTTTGTGGGCCTGACTTTTAGTCCTGGTGTCTTTTTAAATTTTAGAATATTTGAGTCTTAATATTCTTATAAAATATATTCCTACCAATATTTATGTATTGTACGAAGTAATGGTTATTTCTGTCTCTGTGTCAAGATTAAAAAGGATTAAAAGTATTTCTGTCTCTGTGGCAATTCCAGGCATGTTTCTAGGAAGGAATGCTTGGTTTGCAGCGATATCAAATATTTTCAATTTTTAACTTTGGTTTATTTAATGTAGTAGGATAAACATGAAAATGATCCTTGTTTTTATAATTTTTTTAATAATCTGACTACCTCTCGCGCGGTAATGGCGGTAGTCTGTTTTCGCCACTGACTAGGAAGTTATGCTAACTTGACAAAATCAAACTCTTAAAATGGTCCCGTTCTTTTTACAATTGGCAAAAACAAAGGAATACAAATATATGAAAATGTTTAGTTAGAGAGAGATTTGATTGTCAGAGATAGCCGTATTTGTTGTATCTGCTGTTCAAATAGATTAGTGGAAAGTAATACGAAGCAGTGATTAGTGCTTTGTATATGTGGTATGGTTGTCGTGAATATCCACTGATTGTCGCAATTGTTGTTAGTGTTATAGTTTTGAATACATAATACTCTTCTTGATTACTTCTTGGTTGGAAAACCGAAGAGCAACCACCTAGATTTACCAAAAGGCATTCCTTGCTACTGAATGATCTCTCCTTTAACCCAACTATTGTATTTATTAAGATATTTTAAATTCATATAGTTCTATTTTTGCAAATGGAGTCTTCTTCGGTTCAAATTGTGTAAAGGTGGTTATTTTACGCAATATGTGTAAAGGTGGTTATTTATGAACTTTTAATAAGGCCTTTTAATGCTTAAGCACATGAAAAAATATATTTATCTTGTCCCTTTAAGCAGGAATTTTAATTAACCATACCTTTTAAAGTGCAAACCTGCCTTTGGTTACTGTTGACCATCATTCTAGTTTGTAGATTATTGACGTAGTAAGGCATGTTGCACGTCGGTAAATAATGAGCAAAAACTTATACAATTTTATAACGACGTTGCACACGAAATAAAGATAAGTACGACGTTTCAAGCTTAAACGTTTAAGAGTTGTGCTCTAAACGTCGAACTTATTTTTCATTTGTGTACGAAGTCGTTATTAAATTGTATCTATTTTTGCTCATTATTCTAGTTTTTAATTTATTCAATGCAAACGTTGATATAATGTTAATACAATGCCTATCAAAAATTGATATTATCTTTCTTTAATAGCAAAAATTGATATTATCACTCGTCAATTGATATTATTTATCATACGCAGAACCGTACGAAAAATTGTGAGGCCTTGGGTCCAGAATATGATAGTACCCCCGTGTGGATACCCATAACACCATCGTTAACATTTTTTGTAGAAAAAGAATAAAAACGAGTGGACTGTATTAACATTATATATTGAGACTAAATAAGTAAACTGTTTTCAACACGAAATTTCAACAACTATATTATATATTAATGCCCAGTTGTATGCTTCTTTTGTTTCTTTGAAGAAGCAAAGAACCCTTCTCTAAGAGAATGCTCTTGGCGTCAGATCAACATTTTTAGCCACTAGACAACCCGAATAGGGTTGTTCTTCCAGGCGCGCAACCAGAAATTTCAGAGGGCAGGGGTCCAAGACACAAAAAGGGCACTAATTAAATTTCATTAAAGGTCCACCGGGGCATTTGTTTAGGTACGGCGAAAATATGAGCAGTTAGTAAATCTGTAAATATTGTACGCCAGACAAGGGAAACTGATCAATAGAGAAAAGTTGTGGTGTACGGTTTATGTGGTGAGGTGTGATTTATTTTTTCCTTTTAATTTTAACTATGCATATGACTTCTTTCTGTCTGCCGTACAGTGCCGCCGAGAAGTTTAGGAGGCCCGAGGGAGGGGGGAAATGGAAAAAACAATGCCTCTTGCGAGCGAAGCGAGCAAAAATTTTGCCACCACACCCTTGCAAAATAGGCTTATAATTCTCTAATGTCGTTGTTACAGCATGTTTTACTTTTGTAATTTAATTTTTGTTTTCTTTTAAATAAATTCCATTTAAAAACGGAATTCATTGCTTGTGAGGCCCCTGCTTTGTGTACCTCATTGGAGGCCCTAGGGCAGTTTTGCCCTTTCCCCGTCACCCCTACTCGGCGACCCTAGCTTCATACTCCTATCCTCAGCGACCCAGCTCACTTTTGAAATAGCAGAAGCCTCATCTCCATACTCCGAAGACATATTTGCTCTTTGAGAAAGTATATTATTGAATTACTTTGCTTCGCACTACCTAGAGTGTGAGAGGTTGAACAATTCCACGAGCTTTGCTTAAGCTGGTTTCTGTCTCCAAGTCTTGCTTTTCAGTCTGATTTGTAATACTGAACAAGGAAACGGGATACAGCTGAAACTATCAACTTTTATGGGTCCATATGTACTGCTTTCTATATACCAGTCCGTGAATATTTTCTCTGCATTCGCTCGCGTTTCATGCAAAAGGGGTTCTTCTAGTAACCCTAGTCCGATAACTATGTGACCAGTCTTGATAAAAGTCTTGGTCGACCCAATTCAATGGGTCTCTTACAAGTCTGATGTAGAGGTCGTCAGTAGAGGCGTCTATCCCGTTCAAAATCTTTGTGCCTTTCAATTTTGGTTTGACAGTTCCCAAGAACCAATTCTTCCTCCACATAGCCAGTGCGTGACGCATGCATAAAACACGCCTTGATGTGATGTATTATGTGGACTATTAGTGCGTATAAGGAGTAATGATGAACTAGTAGCCTCACTTTGACTGTGTGGTTTAGGAATTGAGCGCGCGGGTCCGCCGACAGGATGGCTCTGGGGTGTGGTTGCGTTTTTTGTTTTTGTTTGTGCTCAGTTTGGGTCACTCTTTTCTTTCACTGCGATATATAGTGGATAGTTCCAGATCAGTATTGATGAAAGCCTTGGAATCTTCAATTCCACGTGCACGAGGCATGGTAGAGGAGCATGGAGTTTGTTCTCTTTGCAAGGGTTTAGATTTTGGTAGGGTTAAATATTACACGTTAGTACTTAAGTGGCGATAGGAGGATTACGGGATAATTTCGTGAGAATATTAAAGAGGTTTAGATAGTACAATAGTCCAGGTTTTTTCTTGGCAGAGCTAAAACGTGTTTAATTTCTCATGACATAAGCATCTCTTGCAGATATGGATGATGAAGGTTAATTGACTATGGTATTGAGACAATATGCAAAATGATGGAAGTATAGCAGTCACGAAACAAATTACGTGAAAGTTTTGGACTAGAATAATTTTATGCGTGTAATTCTCCTGATATCTGTATTCCTGCGAGGTCCATTACATCTCCGGAGTGTGTCATTTACTGTATGACCAACCATTTTAGCGTAATAATCAAAATATTCAAGCAATCTTCCAAGAAAAAGGGCACTTTTCCCCTTTTGAGAAAAAGGGCAGGGGTCTGGACCCCCAGGACCCCCCCCCCTAGTTGCGCGCCTGTGACTTCAGAAGTAATGTTTGTACCTTGCCTTTCTTTCAATTTCGCTTTTTTATCGTAACAACTAACTGGCTCTTTGCTAACGTCCCTGTAATACTACAGCGATGTGTGCAAGCTAAGAAGAAGCTTACTTTCTCTACCTTTGTTAGTGAATAGAAGATGCCAACAAATTGCAGGCAGCATTCATTTGCTGGGATAGCAATCAAATTCAGAAAATGAGTGGCACGTTAGGGGTTAGGGTGCACCCCTAATAAATTTCCTGGAAAAATTAGACAAATAAAAATATGGTTGTCCTGAAGTAATAAAGTAATGTAATAATGCTTTCAGATGGGCCAGAAGTAAAATTGACATGTTCAAGCTTGAATTTTGATCCTTTATCTTATAAATCTATCGCAATTTTACCATCCAAGAAAGTTTGGGGTCGATTTAAATGCCAAGTATGCATTGTGGTTAATGCGTCACAGTAAGTATGCGATCCCAAGCAAAGTTTAAACACGTCGCTTCTCACGAAATTTGCAAAATAACAGAAAGTTCCTTTATTGTAAAAAGAGCCTGCAAATTTCATTAAAATATGTTTGATATAATATAATCTGTTTGGATAAAAAAAAATGGCAAATATTCAAAGGGCCATCTTTAATTTTGAGGATATTTGCTCATAAGATTTTAAAAAATGATCACAAGTAATTCATTCGAATAAATTTCAAGATAAAACAACGATTTCGCCTTCTACTATGAAAGATTTGTTTGAATAATTTCTCAAACAAAAAAACAGAAAAGCAGGCATTTTTGGGTGGAAAAATGAACAAATTTTCAATAGAGAAAATTTATTTTATTAATTAAATTAGGTTGAAGCTATTGCATGTATGCTATAAATTACCACGTTTTAATATTAGCTGCGGTATGCACTTTAGCTGTTATTGGCAAGGGGGAAAGAATCATTCAAGACGTCTTTGGAAGTACCTTACTCCTCCTTGAAAAGTTTGATGGAAAATTTCAAGCCGCATCTGCCATTTCTTGCCCTTGCAATTGCAATTGACGTTTCTAATATACTGCTCAACACATTGCTGGCATATTCGTTAAAAAAGCTTGGGAAACTGAGAATAGTCTCTTACTGGTTAATCTTTTGATTGAGTGTGTCAGATTTCATTGTTGGTATGACAGGACTGGCCTTACACATTGCATTACTAGGTCCTAAGATATTGTTAATTATATTCATGACAACACATATCTTTGTGCAATTCTCTGGTTTTCTTACGGTGGTAATCGCCATAGACCGATGCATCCATATGAAGCTTTTAAACAAGTATACGCTGTTCGTGACTAGGCGAAAGTGTAACATTGCATTGGTCTTTACTGCTGTTTCGTCAGTTTGCTTTTTAGTGCTACATTACTTTTTTCCACTAGCAAGCCTATCATTTTACATAGCTGGATTTCCATTTGTCTTTATCGTCTATACTATGGCATATTTTTCAGTACGAAAAGGAGCTTTTAAAGACAGAACAGATTCAGTATGTTACTTTGTTGATATGTTATAAAATAGTGATAATTTTTTCAGCTATTAAAATTCTCCATACACGTGGGTATTGAAAGGCCTTGTCATTATTCGCAATGTTTGTTTTCATGAAAATCAATGTAATTAAAAGGTCCTGGCTGTAAAATTTGATTGCTCATTATATACGATAATCACTGCAGGAGGCAAATGATAATCATAGTAAGCAAAAGCAAATCAAAAAATTATCTCTTTCAGTTTGTTTTATACATAAAGGCACAAAATAAAAGTAACATAAAAGATACTCGTTCTTGCTGTGGACAAAAAAGTCAGTTTTGTATGAGACGCCATTGGTTTTTTATAAGTTTATTATCGAATTCCAAAGAATAACTGTTTCTTGACATTCTTTCTTGCAAACTCCCCTGCAATTTTTTCGATGTCAATTCCATCAATTTCTTTGTGCATATTTAAGAAAGGTTACGTTGTTTCAATGGTTCGCGACACTGGCTGAACGTATCCAAGATTTGAGTCTTCTCATTGCACTGAATTTTCTTTCTGCAGAGGCTGAGGACAGAGGGATGGTTATGTAATGGGCGAACCAGATTGGCAAGTGCTGGCATGCATTCTTTTCTCGCCGGTTGTGCATTCATAACTTCGGCAACTGTTCTCACTTAAGTTACCATCTGATCTTATTAGGGAATTGTCCACGAAATTGCAAGTTTTAACAATCTTTGCGTAGTACAAAAACTAAAACTGGCTTTGAAAAAAGCAAACGTTTTAAGTCATACTCAAGCATTTCGGCTGATGTAAAATTTTATTCTCAAAAGGGCCCGGTTTATCCAAAACTACCATTGATCGGTAATATTTCCTTGCGATTTGTAAGTCAGATCAAACAGGCCATTGCAAAATCTTGCTTTGGTGTCAATCCGCGTATTGTTTACAATACTTAAAAGGCCCTTCTATCCATTCAAAAGGATCGCGGTCCTACCACCCAAAAATCATCAGTTATCTATAAGTTTGCGTACCAGTGTGATTCTGGCTACGTATGATGCAAAACCCAAAGATTAGGGGATAGAATATAACAGCATGTCTAGAAATCTAGAACCTAGCAGATAACTGCCGGTATATCCAGGGCCACCAAATATCCAACTAAAGTTTTGTGTTTGGTGATCCTGGAGGTACTGAAAGCCCCTGTGAGCAGGGTGGCCGAGAGGGGAGACAAGGGGGACAAAGTGCCTCAAGGCCTTGAGGTCTAGGGGGCCTCATAAAGTAACGAATTCCATTTTTTCAAATTGAAAGTTATAAAACGTTGCAAAAGTATGCCTATAAGTAGTAAAAGATTCTATTCGATTGCAAGAAATGACTGCAAGAAATATTCTGAAATGGATTTGAAGATAATCTAAAGGGTGTGGTTGCAAAAAATTCTGCTTGTTCCGCTCGCAGGGGGCCTCGTCTTTCGGTTTTGCCCCAAGGCCTCCGAAACCTTTCGGCGGCCCTGCCTGTAAGATCTGCTCTTACAAACTAATATTCTATATATACGTGCTAATCTGTTTGAATAAGTGAGGGCATCTCATTGCTCAAAAATTGACTTCTAGAGTAAAATCAAAGAAAGTAACCTCAGTTACTCAGGTAAAGAAAATAACAACGCGAAAATCGAAGCGATGATTGACTGACGAGAGCATACTCTTTGATAAATAAAAACAACTGCGTCAAAATTGGTCAAAATGCCAAACCCAAAAAATTATTTATTTTAGTCCACGCCCTATTTTGTCGGAAAATTGGTGACTGGCACTCCGGTAAGTGACAGTGTTTAGCAACGACCCTGCTAAAACTACAACTAAACATTCGATTGTGCTATCGGGCAGCATTTGCTGGAAAACCCAGATTGTGCAAAAAAACAATAATGGCGAGATGTTTCGGATTACTGGGAGAGTCCAATCTTCCTTCCACCTAGCAGTTTTGGAATCTATCGACATAAGCACGAAAAAACCACTATTGTGTAGACAGAAGGAGATCGTTTTAACCTTAGGTCTCCTGATTGGGCAACCTCAACAGTTACGTGCTTGCGTTTCGGATTGGCCTATTTCGATCCACAACTTTGTTGATGTTCTGACTTTTTTTACTCTGAAGAGTGTCCGAAGAAAAGCCTATGACTCAAAATTTTCGCTTTTTTAAAAGCTATTATTATACATTCTCGAAAGAAGATAGGCTTTATCCAAATTCTTGCAAGAAATAATGCATCTAAACTAGCAAAACGAGTGGTTTTTTGCATTGATAATGAAGATCTACTCTCGATTAGTTTGTGTTGGCAAAGTAAAAAAGTAAGAGGGTTTATATTTTCTATCGTATTCTTCCGGATCCTTATTCTGACGTATTATAATCTGAGGAGTGTAAGACCAAAAAGCTCTTAGTATTTTGTGAAATGTTTGCTTTTTTCAAGTTCTGTACCGCCAGTAAATTGTTCACTCATTCTTCCCTGTAGCCCAGAGGAATTGGCATATGGATATGCTTAAGTAATCAAGTAATGTAATAAAGGCTTCAGATTGGTCAAAAGTAAAATAAATATGTCTAAGATTGAATTTATATAAATCTTTTACGATCTAAATATAGAAATAAGATTGGGGCCCCACTAAATGCCAACTGTTCATTGTCGTTAATGCGGTACAGTAAGTACGCAATTCCAAGCAAAGTTTTAAAATGTCACTTTCGTGAAATTTGCAAAAAATAGAGAGTTAATTAATTGTAAAAAAACCTGCATATACTCTGTGTTAATAGAGGGGACTTCAAACAAAAATCTAAAATGCTTCGCTTTTCCAAGTCGAAAGCAAATATTTTAATTGCTATCCTTTGTGGAAATTTTCTCAAAAAAGTCTAAAAGGTGATCACCAGTAATTGATGTGAATATATTTCAAAGCAAATCATCAATTTCGCTTTCTTCTGTGAAAGATCTGTTTGAATGATTTTTCAAGCAAAATACAGAAAAGTAGGTATTCTTGGATTAAAAAATAATCACATTCTTCAATAGAGAGAAATCGTTCAGACCAGTTAAAACAGATGAAAGCCATCGCATGTACGCTTTCACCTAATACGTTTTGACCTAAGCTGCGGCATGCACTTAAGCTGTTATTTGCAAAGAGAAAAGGATCTTTGAAGACGCATTTGGAAGCATTTCACTCTACTTTGAAAGGCTTGATGGCAACTTTCAAGCCGCAGCTACTATTCCATACACTTGCAATTACAACTCATATTTCTAATATTCTACTCAACACGTTGCTGGCATATTCGTTAAAAAAGCTTGGGAAACTGAGAATAGTCTCTTACTGGTTAATCTTTTGGCTGAGTGTTTCAGATTTTCTTCTTGGTATGACAGGCCTGGTTTGTCGCATTGCAACGTTAGTTATCACCGCCCCTGAGATTTTATCAGCCGTATGTTTCACCCAATATGTTTTTATGCAATTCTCTGTTTCTCTTACAATGTTTGTTGCCATAGACCGATGCATTCATATGAAGTTATTGAACAAGTATAACATTTTTATGACTAGGCGAAAGAGTAACGTTGCATTGGTTGGTACTGCCGTTTTGTCAGTTTGCTTTTTGGTACTTTATGACAATATTCCATTGGTGGCAAGCATATCCTTTTACATAGCTGGAGTTCCAGTTATCTTTATCGCCTATATTTTAGCATATTTTTCAGTACGAAAAGGAGCTTTTAAAGATAGAACAGTTTCAGTATCGAGAGAAAGACGAGCTGAAGTTGCGACAAGGATGTCGACTTGCATTAAAGATAGTAGTGGCAATATTGAAAATGAAGGTGATGAAAAGCAGGCTGGTGAATCAAATGTTATTCTTGTCAACAATACCAGAAAGGGACAAGATTGCAAAGATACTCTCCAGCAGTTGGATATAGCTCCAGCATCAAACAGCTCAGGCCACGCTGTACGCATTGTAAAAAGTCAGGATTTCCGAAAAATTGCCTCTTTCGAGCATAGCAAACCAATTACAAGACAGAGGCCAGAAAAAGAATTTGGCAAAGCAATGTTTTGTATTCTTGCCTCCTTCTCTATTTGCTACTTCCCAATTAATTTGGCAAAGTTTGTTGACAGTCTGTCGAAAGGAAGTTCATTATCTCCATCCATCATGCAATATATTACCTTGCTGCCATTCTGTAACTCCTTCTTCAACGCCATAATTGTGATTAGCTTCAGTAAAGAGATTAGAACATTTGTAAAAGCACTGGCAAGTAGATGCATCAATAACACAGGCATGTTCTGCACTGTTTGCTGTTTAAGCAAAGCATAAAGATGTACTTGGCCACTAATGTGTAGTTGGGTTGCTTCGCTCGTCACAAATTTTGTATGGAATCTCGTCTACATATGGTATTGGTACTTTAAATGCTTTTTCATAAAAATTGGAATTATAACTTAATAAGGAGATTGGAATTCGACAAGATTTTGGAATGAACAGTAGTGCATTCGAAATAATTACTTTTTAATCTCTACACTAAGTTGTTGATATAAATCTATTTATTTTCTTGCTCTTTGTTGAGCTCATCTTAAACTGTTGCACCTTTCTTACTATTTGGTCCTTAAAAGGCACATTAGCAGATGGTTATTAAGGCGATGAAAAAGAGACCTCAACAGTCATGTGCACGCGTTTCTGATTGGCCTATTCCACTATTGGGTATATATATCTCCTAGCTTGGTGTTTTGACCTATGTTCTGACGTTTTATACTCTGAAGAGTGTCTGACGAAAAGTTTAGGCATGACTCAAAATGTTCGCTTTTTTAAAAGTCATTATTATACATTCTTGGAAAAGGATTGGCTTAATCCAAATTTTTGCAAGAAATATTGTATCTGAACTCGCAAAGCGAGTGGTTATTGCATTGATAATGAAGATCTACTCTCGATCACAGGTCTGCTTCCCATTAATTGAATCAAGGATAAATTGAGGGGGCGGGGTGATTTACAATTAGGTTGATATGGAAAAAGTTCATGTTCATGGATGATCAATAAAATGGATACTTAGCAGTAAAACCTTTGGGTGATGCAGCCCCTGCAGCTCACCCACCCACCCCATATTGTCTTTGCATATTAATATGCTTTCTTTCTTATGCGACCTAGAATGTGTAGCTGGTCAGCTGGAGTGGGTCATTGTCCAGGGGGGGGGGGGGGTTTAGCCAAGATCGGATGGTTCTTAAGGCACCCACAAGTTTAAATCCACCCCTGCTCATACATCAAAATAACACCATCGTAAATACTTTTTTAAAATAACACAGCAAGCGAGCAGTTTGCGATAGCAAAGTAACAAAGTAAACGGGTTTATAATTTCTATCGTGTTCTTCCGGATCCTTATTCTGACGTTTCATTCTGACGAAAAGTGTCAGACGAAAAAGCTTTTAGTATTTTGTGAAATGTTTGCTTTTTCAATGAAATTTTGAAGTTCTGTACCGCCAAAAACTTTTGTTCTCTGCTGCCCAGTGTATTAGAGGAACGGACATATATGTGAAAGCGTGATTTGCAATTATTTCACGCATGATTGCGTGATTCATATTAGATAAGACGTTGCAATGCATTTTTGCAGTCCAAGCTTCTTTACAACTTGCGAGGGGAGGGGGAGGTGATTTACAATTTGACTGCTTTTCAAAATTTCTTGGATTATAAATAAATTGGATACTTTGTAAAAGTTTGGGGTGCTGGAATAGGTAATAGTGTATAGGGGGCACCAAAATTGGTGGGTGCTCAGGGGAGGTGCGGGGAATCCGTCTGCTTAAAATATAAAATTAACTGTAAAATATGCATTTATCACGACTGCAATCTCGGTGTTCCAACTACTTTGGCGGCCATTGTTGGAAATAGATTTTCCAGTTGTGGATCGAAATAGGCCAGTCAGAAACGCAAGCACATGGCTGTTGAGGCATGACAAATTTTTGTGTGATTCATGATAAAATTCCGGTTTCGGTTTTGCACTAAAATATTTGATTCTGCTATAGGGCAGCATGCATTTATTGGGAAACCCGGATTGTGCAAAAAAGTCTAATGGCCACATGTGTCGGATTATTCGTAGAGCCAAATCGTTGTTCCATCTAGCATTTTCAGAATCTATCAACATAAGCATGAAGAAACCGCTATTGTGTAGACAGAAAAAGTTCGTTTTCCTTTGGTAACATTTTCGATAGGCAAGCTGATTGGGCAACCTTAACTGTTATGTGCTCGTTTCTGGTTGGCCTATTTCAATCCACAATTGGGTATATATATTTCCTAACTTAGTGATTTGATCTGTATGTTCTGGCGTTTTATACTCTGAAGAGAGTCAGACGAAAGGTTTAAGTATGACTCAAAATGTTTGCTTTTAAGAAGCTTACAGTTTCTCTACTAGTGATAGCAAATAAAAGAATGCAGCAACTTGGAAGCAGCATTCAGTTTCTATGCTTGCGATCAAATTGAGCCATAAGCGGCCCATTAGGTGTCGGGGGCACATTTGATAATTTCTCTAATTCCCTAATATATGATAAGAATTGACATATAATTATCCTGAAGTGATAAAGTAATCAATGGTTATGCCAATGGGGAAATGGGGGGAGGTAATAACTCCCCCCCCCAACTTTTTTAAAGCGTAGTCTACATATTGCTTCAAGAAATGGATTAGAAACCGCTAGGTTTTAAAAGAACATATTTATAAAGAAAAATCAACCTGGAACAATGCATTGAAACGAGGAAAAATTGGTGTGGTATCATTGGCCACGCCCATTATTCTCTGAAAGTGATGTCAAAGTGACTTGAAAGGGCGCAGAAGTAAAGCATTTACATTAACTACAAATTTTTTGTCGTAAAAAAATTTTGGACAAATATTTTGACAAAATTTTCTTCGACTAAATTCAAAAGGAGGCGAAATTTTGTCGCAATGAAATTTCTTATCTTTAATGTAAATATTTTGCTTCTTCCCCATCTGAAGATGAAATTTGTGAGAATTCGCATAGAAAAACTATTACTTGAGGTCAAGAATCAAACATCTGTAATTTTTTTGATCCATTAAATGTAAATTACCTCATTTTCCTTATTTACATCATCTTCATAATTATCTTTATCGTATGCATCATCATGATCATCATTGTCGGTTCTTGAACTAACTTTGTTTTCCAAGGCATATTTTAAGATGTTTTAAGTAGTGGGGAAAAACATGAAAAGGCCCACATTTTCCATAGCAGAATCAAAATTAGTAAAATATTGTCTGCCACTCTGGAATAAGCATCAAACTCTAAACAAAAAAGTGTTTGCAATGAGAACCCAAACATTTGCAGGTTGATGCTGTAATAGATTTTGAAATAAAGTTCCTTTTTTAATAAATTGATAATGTAATGAATGACTTGTGAAGTATGGCTAAGTTCCTATCGCTCATGTTACCACATAAAAGACCAAAGGGTTTTGAAGCATAAATACAGTTCTATTCAACTAAAGTTAAACATATCATATTGCCTCTGTCTTTCAGTGATAAGATGTCCTAAGAAACTCTTTCATGTAGTCACAATCGTGAATAGTTCAACGTCTGCCTGCGAGTTTCGGCACTCTTTTCGTTTCAAAAATGTCACTACAGCTTTCCTTTAGTCAAAGGATGTGATGCCTTTCCCATTCAAAGGGATCTGTAGGATGCTACTTATCGTGGCTTGGTTGCGATTGTAGTGAAAGACAACATGCTCAGTGGCCAGGCTGTGAGGAATAGCTGCTAGGAACGAAGCTAGGAGTGTCTTTAAAAGGCTATCACTAGCTCGAACCCTTTTCCAAAGTCTACTAGAGCATCATCAACCTTGTTCAAATGGTGTTCTACGTCATATGCTACTCTGCGCTGCGATGTGTCGCTGATCATTTTCTCAAAAGAGAGACCACAGACAGTGCTCAAGTGAAGCAATGGTTTTTGCTTCGTGTATCAAGTGATTTTCTGGGTTCTTGATAAAAAGTCATAAAATCTTTCAAATGGGCCCAATGACTGGTAGGGAAATTTTTCCTCAGTGGTAGGGTAAGAAGAGGGCCTGGTGGGGTAAATGCCCCACCAGTACATATGTTAAAATATGCCCTGTCGTTGTCACCATCGTTTCATAAAGATAGTTTCAACGGCATAGTGAGGAGGCGGACACCACCCCTAATGGCCAAAAATCTTTTTGGTTTGGATGAGAAAGGGCGATATCCTGCGTCTATAAAAGCCCCAATTCTCCCTGCTCAACTCACCTTTGCCCAATCCACTCCGCCTCCCCCCGCCCCGAATCTTACCACCCTGGCTACGCTACTGTCCTAACTGTGTTCTCTCACCGCTTTCAAAGGATTCCACCTCTACCATTCATACTCAACTGTACTATTTCTTTTATTTGTTTAAGGTATTTGCACTTTTAAACCCGAATTTGAACTCTACAGGAAGCACCATTTCTAGCCAACTTTTCCTGATGGAGATTGTCTTGTGCTTTTCAAATCTTACATTATACATTCACACTTATACTCCAAAGTATACTCTTTGAATGCTAAAAACATCTCTTTTGACCCCACCCTCGCATAAACTGAGGAAATATATCGCTTTAAGTTGGTGCTCCTGACATGCGGTTCTGTATGAAAAGCTGCCTACAAAGCTGAACCAAATTCCGAACGGGTACCCAAGCCCCCAAGTCTTTCCAAAGCCGGTATCTATGAGATGGGATTGAATACAAAGCAACCTGTATGATTTTGCCTCTTAAAATTTTTCTAATATGTTGCTATCTCTGTGGTAAATATCCACGACGAAATTTTCCAACGACGAAAATCTGAAAAGTTGTCCGACTTGTTTTTCCGACGAATGTTTTTCCGGCGAAGGTTCATCTGACGAAATTTCTTATTGTAAATGTATGTCCTAAATTGGATTCGTCCGAAATTGATTATCTTTTTATAACTCTATTACGATATAACCATTCAAGAAAGATTAGGACCCCTCTAAATGGAAAGTGTAAATTGTCGTTAGTGCGGCACAGTTAATACGCGATTCCAAACAAAGTTTCAACATGTTGCTTCTGACGAAGTTTACAAAATAATGGAGAGTTCCTTAATTGTAAAAAGCGCTTGAAAATTTTATTAAAACGTGTTGAAAATAATTTACTCTGTTTTAAAAAGAGAGCTTCGAAAAATGGCTAAAATGCTTTAATTTTACGAGATTTATACAAATATTTATAGTGCTATCCACAATTTTGTGATGTAATTTTAAAAGTAATCAAAATGTAATTGATTCGAATATGATCTAAGACAAAACATCAGCGTCGCTTTCTACCGACAGAGATTTGTTTGACTGATTTCTTAACAAAACTACAGAAGAGTGGGCATTTTTAGTTTGAAAAATAAACACATTCTTCAATAGAAGGAAATCATTTTGATCAGTTAAAACAGGTTGAAGCTCCTTTAAGCTTTCACATGTGTGCTTTCACTGAATTGGTTTGAGATTAGCTGTTGCATGCACTTTAGCTGTTATTGGCAAGGGGGAAAGAATCATTCAAGACGTCTTTGGAAGTACCTTACTCTTCCTTGAAAAGCTTGATGGCAAATTACAAGACGGAACAACGGCTATACCTTGTCCTTGCAATTTCAATTGACGTTTCTAATATTCTACTCAACACGTTGCTGATATATGCGTTGAAAAAGCTTGGGAAACTGAGAATAGTCTCTTACTGGTTAATCTTTTGGCTGAGTGTTTCAGATTTCCTTGTTGGTTTGACAGGACTGGTTTGGCGAATTTCAACGTTATTAATCACAAACCCTGAGATTTTATCAAACATACATTTGCCCACATACATATTTGTGACATTTTCTGCTTTTCTAGCAATTGTTGTTGCTATAGACCGATGCATCCATATGAAGTTAATGAACAGGTATACGATTTTCATGACTAGGCTAAAATGTAACATTGCATTGGTCTGTACTGCTGTTTTGTCAGCTTGCTTTACGGTGCTATATATTCTTTTTCCATTAGCAAGCCTATCATTTTACATAGCTGGATTTCCATTTGTCTTTATCGTCTATATTTTGGCATATTTTTCTGTACGAAAAGGGTCTTTTAAAGATAGAACATATTCAGTGTCGAGAAAGAACCAAGCTGAAGCAAATATCTCGACTTCATTGGAAGATAGTAGAGGCAATATTGAAAATGAAGGTGATCAAAAGCAGGCTGGTGAATCAAATGTTATTCTTGTCAACAATTCCAGAATAGGACAAGATTGCAAAGATACTCTCCAGCAGTTGGATATAGCTCCAGCAACAAACAGCTCAGGCGACGCTGTACGCATTATAAAAAGTCAGGATTTCCGAAAAATTGCCTCTTTCGAGCATAGCAAACCAATAAGAAGACAGAGACCAGAAAAAGAATTTGGCAAAGCAGTGTTTTGCATTCTTGCCTCCTACTCTGTTTTCTACATCCCAGTTAATGTGGTAGATTGTGTAGCCGTTCTGTCGAAAGAAGGTTCATTATCTCCATACATCATGCAATATATTACCTTGCTGCCATTCTGTAACTCCTTCTTCAACGCCATAATTTTGATAAGCTTCAGTAAAGAGATTAGAACATTTGTAAAAGCACTGGCAAGTAGATGCATCAATAACACAGGCATGTTCTGCACTGTTTGCAGTTTAAGCAAAGCATAAAGACGTATTTGGCCACTAATGTGTAGTTGGGTTGCTTCGCTCGTCACAAATTTTGTATGGAATCTCGTCTACATATGGTATTGGTACTTTAAATGCTTTTTCATAAAAATTGGAATTATAACTTAATAAGGAGATTGGAATTCGACAAGATTTTGGAATGAACAGTAGTGCATTCGAAATAATTACTTTTTAATCTCTACACTAAGTTGTTGATATAAATCTATTTACTTTCTTGCTCTTTGTTGAGCTCATCTTAAACTGTTGCACCTTTCTTACTATTTGGTCCTTAAAAGGCACATTAGCAGATGGTTATTAAGGCGATGAAAAAGAGACCTCAACAGTCATGTGCACGCGTTTCTGATTGGCCTATTCCACTATTGGGTATATATATTTCCTAGCTTGGTGTTTTGACCTATGTTCTGACGTTTTATACTCTGAAGAGTGTCTGACGAAAAGTTTAGGCATGACTCAAAATGTTCGCTTTTTTAAAAGTCATTATTATACATTCTTGGAAAAGGATTGGCTTCATCCAAATTTTTGCAAGAAATAATGCATCTAAAATAGCAACGCGAGTGGTTTTTGCATTGATAACGAAGATCTACTCTCAATCACAGATCTGCTGCCCATTAATTGAATCAAGGATAAATTTAGGGGGCGGGGTGATTTATAATTAGGTTGATATGGAAAAAGTTCATGTTCATGGATGATCAATAAAATGGATACTTAGCAGTAAAAGCTTGGGGCGATGCAGCCCCTGCAGCTCACCCACCCACCCCATATTGTCTTTGCATATTAATATGCTTTTTTTCTTATGCGACCTAGAATGTGTAGCTGGTCAGCTGGAGTGGGTCATTGTCCAGGGGGGGGGGGGGCAAGATCGGATGGTTCTCAAGGCACCCACAAGATTCAATCCACCCCTGCTAATACATCAAAATAACACCATCGTAAATACTTTTTTAAAATAACACAGCAAGCGAGCAGTTTACGATAGCAAAGTAACAAAGTAAATAGGTTTATATTTTCTATCGTGTTCTTCCGGATCCTTATTCTGACGTTTCATTCTGACGAGAAGTGTCAGACGAAAAAGCTTTTAGTATTTTGTGAAATGTTTGCTTTTTCAATGAAATTTTGAAGTTCTGTACCGCCAAAAACTTCTGTTCTCTGCTGCCCAGTCTATTAGAGGAACTGACATATATGTGAAAGCGTGATTTGCAATTATTTCACGCATGATTGCGTGATTCATATTAGATAAGACGTTGCAATGCATTTTTGCAGTCAAAGCTTCTTTACAACTTGCGAGGGGAGGGGGAGGTGATTTACAATTTGACTGCTTTTCAAAATTTCTTGGATTATAAATAAATTGGATACTTTGTAAAAAGTTTGGGGTGCTGGAATAGGTAATAGTGTATAGGGGGCACCAAGATTGGTGGGTGCTCAGGGGAGGTGCGGGGAATCCGTCTGCTTAAAATATAAAATTAACTGTAAAATATGCATTTATCACGACTGCAATCTCGGTGTTCCAACTACTTTGGCGGCCATTGTTGGAAATAGATTTTCCCAGTTGTGGATCGAAATAGGCCAGTCAGAAACGCAAGCACATGGCTGTTGAGGCATGACAATTTTTTGTGTGATTCATGAAAAATTCTGGTGTCGGTTTTGCACTAAAAAATTTGATTCTGCTATAGGGCAGCATGCATTTACTGGGAAACCCAGATTGTGCACAAAACTCTAATGGCGACATGTGTCGGATTATTGTTGTTCCATTGCTGCACGAAAAGCTTAAGTATGACTCAAAATGTTGGCTTTTAAGAAGCTTACAGTTTCTCTACTAGTGATAGCAAATAAAAGAATGCAGCAACTTGGAAGCAGCATTCAGTTTCTATGCTTGCGATCAAATTGAGCCATAAGCGGCCCATTAGGTGTCGGGGGCACATTTGATAATTTCTCTAATTCCCTAATATATGAGAAGAATTGACATTTAATTATCCTGAAGTGATAAAGTAATCAATGGTTGTGTCAATGGGGAAATAGAGGGTGGTAATTCCCCCTCCTCCAAACTTTTTCAAAGCGTAGTCTACATATTGCTTCAAGAAATGGATTAGAAACCGCTAGGTTTTAAAAGAACATATTTATAAAGGAAAATCAACCTGGAACAATGCACTGAAACGAGGAAAAATTGGTGTGGTATTATTGGCCACGCCCATTATCCTCTGAAAGTGATGTCAAAGTGACTTGAAAGGGCGTAGAAGTAAAGTATTTACATTGACTACAAATATTTTTGTCGTAAAAAATTTTGGACAAATATTTTGACGAAATTTTCTTCGACTAAATTCAAGAGGAAACGAAATTTTGTTACGATGAAATTTTTTATAGTTAATGTAAATATTTACTTCTTCCCCATCTGAAGATGAAATTTGTGAGAATTCGCATAGAAAAACTATTACTTGAGGTCAAGAATCAAACATCTGTAATTTTTTTGATCCATTAAATGTAAATTACCTCATTTTCCTTATTTACATCATCTTCATAATTATCTTTATCGTATGCATCATCATGATCATCATTGTCGGTTCTTGAACTAACTTTGTTTTCCAAGGCATATTTTAAGATGTTTTAAGTAGTGGGGCAAAACATGAAAAGACCCACATTTTCCATAGCAGAATCAAAATTAGTAAAATATTGTCTGCCACACTGGAATAAGCATCAAACTCTGAACTAAAAAGTGTTTGCAATGAGAACCCAAACATTTGCAGGTTGATGCTGTAATTGATTTTAAAATAAATGTTCCTTTCAATAAATTGATAATGTAATGAATGACTTGTGAAGTATGGCTAAGTTCCTATCGCTCATGTTACCACATAAAAGACCAAAGGGTTTTGAAGCATAAATACAGTTCTATTCAACTAAAGTTAAACATATCATATTGCCTCTGTCTTTCAGTGATAAGATGTCCTAAGAAACTCTTTCATGTAGTCACAATTGTGAATAGTTCAACGTCTGCCTGCGAGTTTCGGCACTCTTTTCGTTTCAAAAATGTCACTACAGCTTTCCTTTAGTCAAAGGATGTGGTGCCTTTCCCATTCAAAGGGATCTGTAGGATGCTATATATTGTGGCTTGGTTGCGATTGTAGTGTAAGATAACATGCTCAGTGGCCAGGCTGTGAGGAGTAGCTGCTAGGAACGAAGCTACGAGTGTCTTTAAAAGGCTATCACTAGCTCGAACCCTTTTCCAAAGCCTACTAAAGCATCATCAACCTTGTTCAAATGGTGTTCTACGTCATATGCTACTCTGCGCTGCGATGTGTCGCTGATCATTTTCTCAAAAGAGAGACCACAGACAGTGCTCAAGTGAAGCAATGGTTTTTGCTTCGTGTATCAAGTGATTTTCTGGGTTCTTGATGAAAAGTCATAAAATCTTTCAAATGGGCCCAATGACTGGTGGGGAAATTTTTCCTCAGTGGTAGGGCAAGAAGAGGGCCTGGTGGGGTAAATGTTAAAATATGCCCTGTTGTTTTCACCATCGTTTCATAAAGATAGTTTCAACGGCGTAGTGAGGGGGCGAACGCCACCCCCAATGGCCAAAAATCTCTTTAGTTTGGATGAGAAAGGGCGTTATCTTGCGTCCAAAAAAGCCTCAATGCTCCCTGCTCAACTCACCTTTGCCCAATTCACTCCGCCTCCCCCCCCCCCCGAATCTTACCACCCTGGCTACGCTACTGTCCTAACTGTGTTCTTTCCCGCTTTCAAAGGATTCCACCTCTACCATTCATACTCAACTGTACTATTTCTTTTATTTGTTTAAGGTATTTGCACTTTTCAACCCGAATTTGAACTTTACAGGAAGCACCATTTCTAGCCAACTTTTCCTGTTGGAACGGCCATATGCTTTTCAAATCTTACATTCACACTTATACTCCTAATTATACTCTTTGAATGCTAAAAACATCTCTTTTGACCCCACCCTCGCATAAACTGAGGAAATATATCGCTTCAAGTTGGTGCTCTTGGCAAGCGGTTCTGTGTGAAAAAGCAGCTTGGGGGTATTGAGCCAAATTCCGAGCGGGTTTTCAAGCCCCCAAGTCTTCCCAAAGCCGGTACCTATGAGATGGGATTGATTACAAAGTAACCTGTATGATTTTGCCTCTTAAAATTTTTCTAATATGTTGCTATCTCTGTGGTAAATATCCACAACGAAATTTTCCAACGACGAAAATCTGAAAAGTTGTCCGATTTGTTTTTCCGACGAATGTTTTTCCGGCGAAGGTTCATCTGACGAAATTTCTTATTGTAAATGTATGTCCTAAATTGGATTCGTCCGAAATTGATTATCTTTTTATAACTCTATCACGATATAACCATTCAAGAAAGATTAGGACCCCTCTAAATGGAAAGTGTACATTGTCGTTAGTGCGGCACAGTTAATACGCGATTCGAAACAAAGTTTCAACACGTTGCTTCTGACGAAGTTTACAAAATAATGGAGAGTTCCTTAATTGTAAAAAGCGCTTAAAAATTTTATTAAAACGTGTTGAAAATAATTTACTCTGTTTTAAAAAGAGAGCTTCGAAAAATGGCTAAAATGCTTTAATTTTACGAGATTTATACAAATATTTATAGTGCTATCCACAATTTTGTGATGTAATTTTAAAAGTAATCAAAATGTAATTGATTCGAATATGATCTAAGACAAAACATCAGCGTCGCTTTCTACCGACAGAGATTTGTTTGACTGATTTCTTAACAAAACTACAGAAGAGTGGGCATTTTTAGTTTGAAAAATAAACACATTCTTCAATAGAAGGAAATCATTTTGATCAGTTAAAACAGGTTGAAGCTCCTTTAAGCTTTCGCATGTGTGCTTTCACTGAATTGGTTTGAGATTAGCTGTTGCATGCACTTTAGCTGTTATTGGCAAGGGGGAAAGAATCATTCAAGACATCTTTGGAAGTACCTTACTCTTCCTTGAAAAGCTTGATGGAAAATTACAAGACGGAACAACGGCTATACCTTGTCCTTGCAATTTCAATTGACGTTTCTAATATTCTACTCAACACGTTGCTGATATATGCGTTAAAAAAGCTTGGGAAACTGAGAATAGTCTCTTACTGGTTAATCTTTTGGCTGAGTGTTTCAGATTTCCTTGTTGGTTTGACAGGACTGGTTTGGCGAATTTCAACGTTATTAATCACAAACCCTGAGATTTTATCAAACATACATTTGCCCACATACATATTTGTGACATTTTCTGCTTTTCTAACAATTGTTGTTGCTATAGACCGATGCATCCATATGAAGTTAATGAACAGGTATACGATTTTCATGACTAGGCTGAAATGTAACATTGCATTGGTCTGTACTGCTGTTTTGTCAGCTTGCTTTACGGTGCTATATATTCTTTTTCCATTAGCAAGCCTATCATTTTACATAGCTGGATTTCCATTTGTCTTTATCGTCTATATTTTGGCATATTTTTCTGTACGAAAAGGGTCTTTTAAAGATAGAACATATTCAGTGTCGAGAAAGAACCAAGCTGAAGCAAATATCTCGACTTCATTGGAAGATAGTAGAGGCAATATTGAAAATGAAGTTGATCAAAAGCAGGCTGCTGAATCGAATGTTATTCTTGTCAACAATACCAGAATAGTACAAGATTGCAAAGATACTCTCCAGCAGTTGGATATAGCTCCAGCAACAAACAGCTCAGGCCACGCTGTACGCATTGTAAAAAGTCAGGATTTCCGAAAAATTGCTTCTTTCGAGCATAGCAAACCAATAAGAAGACAGAGACCAGAGAAAGAATTTGGCAAAGCAGTGTTTTGTATTCTTGCCTCCTATTCTGTTTTCTACATCCCAGTTAATGTGGTAGATTTTGTGGCCGTTCTGTCGAAAGAAGGTTCATTATCTCCATACATCATGAAATATATTGGCATGCTGCCATTATGCAACTCCTTCTTCAACGCCATAATTTTGATAAGCTTCAGTAGAGAGATTAGAAAATTTGTAAAAGCACTGGCAAGTAGATGCATCAATAATACAGGCATGTTCTGCACTGTTTGCAGTTTAAGCAAAGCATAAAGATGTATTCGGCCACTAATAGGTGGTTTGATTTCTTTTCTCGACAGGACATTTGCATTGAATCTCATACTCATCTAGTATCAGTAATTTGAATGCTCCTTCATGAAAATCTGAGCCTTTGTCGCGTTGATTCGGATAATAAGAAGATCGAAACTCGACAAGATTTGGAACGAACAATTGTATATTTGGCATGAGTATTGTTTAATCTGTACACTAAGTTGTTAATATAAATCTACTTCTTTACTTACTTATGTTGGTTCTCCTTTCTTGTTATTTTCTCCTTACAAACGGAAATTAGTTGATCTTCATTAAGGCTATGAAAAATACAACAAAGTATTATCTTCTCTTTGGCTTTGTTGCCTTTAAAATAAAACTTTTAATCCCTAAAACAATCTGTGTGTTGAAACACGAGATCAGATAAATACTAGAAAATCACGATCCTCTTAGCTACTTTATCTGCGCAGCATCACGTTCAAGTTTTGATGGCTTTCTTTATGATGCAAATTTTCGAAAAACTGTGAATATACTGAGAGCCAGTTTTTGGTTCCGCAAAAATTTGAACACATAAAAAACTGGAAATATAGCTTACAATACCACTTTTTGTCTGACACTCTTCAGAGTATAAACTTCGGATAATAACCGAAAGTAAGCTGATTATATATATCTAATGATGCCACGTGAGAAAAAGAGAGACGCTTTGGTTTGGGCATCTAAACATGGAAAAGCACAAGAAGAAAATCTCTAGTTGACAATAAGCAGCCCTTCAACTGATTAAGTTTTAATAAAACATCAGGAAGCATTCAGTGAAGAGCTCTCTCTTCTATCAAACTACGCAAAAATGAAATAAAGTATACATTTGAGAAAACCTTTTTATTGTTTGATTTGAGAATAGCCAGTGTTTTGGTTAGGTATAATCTAAAACGTTGGAAAATAAATTCCCTATTTATAAAAGCAAAGTTATTTTATCTAGAATTACAGATCATTAATTCAAAGTCTGTTCCTTAGTCAGGACCAAAAAGTAGAGGTGATCAGACCGCAGAAAATTTTACTGAAACGCTGAACATATTGCTTCATCGACATCTCTCCCAAGTTTCCTTTGATGGCATTAAACAAATTCAATTTGGGATTATAAAAGTTGCCTTGAGTGCGGACACTCATTGCGAAAGGGTCATTTAGTAACATGGGTAACAACAGGTACATCTAACTGTGCTTTATTTCTCTTTCGTTTTGTTAAAAATTATGAATAAACTACTAATGTTCAAAAATTTATTATACGAATAAATGGTGGTTATGATAATCAAAGCAAAAATCAAAGCCAATATAAAGAAAAACATTGCAATAATTTATACGAGATAGCCGTTTTAGTACATGGATTTTGCTATCAATAATTTATCTCTGTTTTATAAAACTGCTCTTGATAATTATATTTTTGTTTACTTTTATAAGAACATTTCTATATGATGAGACAAATTCGCTCTAAAAAGACTCCCATGAAGTTACTTCCAGAAGTGCATTCGATTCCTAAATCGCTTAAATATCATTTTCAAAAATGCAGTTCATAGTTTCCTTCCACCCTTTCATTAAAGCACGGTGCATCACTTTAGAAACCAGCGTAATCACTCATCCACAAAAGCCAGAGTTTAATTTCTTGTGAAATAATCATCGCTCATCATCCCTCATCATCAATGATAACTGCTCACCATTGATCATTATTAATCATCACCACTCCTCATCGCTCCGCATCGCTTATCATTGCTCATTATTTTTCATCATCGTTCACCATTGATCATAATCAATCATCATCCCTCATCATCACCCATCATCACTCATTATCAATGATAAACGCTTATCATCACCCATCATCAATTATGATCGATCATCAGTTATCATAATTAATCACGATTAATCATCATTCTAATCCCTCATCATCGCCTATCATCGCTCATCATCGATTACCATCAATCATCATTGTTCATAATCAATCATCATCGAGATCATTCCCTTGTACCATACAGTCACTCAGTCCTAAAAGCACAACAGTTTGCGTGAAATCAAATTTCGAATTCTTCTGGAAATGTAAACTGTGTTAATAAAATTGCACCTTCAAAAGCAAGGCCTTTTTCAAAATAATGAGAGAAATTACAAAAATACTTAATTGTTCTAGAATTAATGCCAATATTTATAACGGAGAACACTTTTTTGAAGAAATTTGATCAAAAGATAAATAGAAATCACAGTTCAAAAGAGTGAAACAGTCTCATCGCAAGCTACCAAAAGAAAGATCCATTCAACTGATTTATTTAAAAGCAATAATAATGAGACATGTTAAACAAACAAAAAGTTAATTAGCTAAAGCTTTTCTATTCAGTTAGAAAATCATGCAGTTCCTGAATGTAAGATTCTTTATGTTTCTTAATCTAAGAGTTTATTGATTACGTATTTTGAAACAATTTCTTCCTGTGATTAGTAGAGATCCCTGATCACTGTGTAAATAAATTCACTAATTACTGACTTCGTGAAGCATGTGAGCTGTGATTGCAAAACAGACTTTCGAATTCTAAACGCTTGTGAACTGGCTTCATTGAGTTTCGCAATGGAAGAATTGAGAGCTTGCAGCACGCTGTGTATTGTGATAGCAATCATGCTTGATACTTCAAATATAGTACTTAATTTCTTCCTCGTGTATGCATTGAAGAAACTCAAGAAGCTTAAAGTCGTCTCATATTTGTTAATATTCTGGCTGAGTGTGTCGGATCTTCTTGTTGGTACAACAGGTTTATTATTTCACACAGCAATGATATTCAAAACAGCATATAGTACTCAAGAGGTAATCGATTATGTCATGGGACTCTTTCTAACATTTTCTGGCTGCCTTACGGTAACCATTGCTGTTGATCGATGCATTCATATGAAGTTGCTCAACAGGTATTCGCTGTTTATGACTAGACGGAAAGGCATTGCCGTATTAGTCGTTAATGCTGTCCTTGCGGTTTTCACTCTATGTTTGTATCGGTTCTATCCATTGATTAGTATCTCGATTTATATATCAGGGTTTCCTGTTATCTTTATTGCCTATATATGGACGTATATCACTGTAAAGCCTGGTTTCCATATAGCCGTAAGGCTGCCTGCGACTGCTTTCTGCCATCTTCCATCTTCCATCCCTACGGTATCGCCGGCAGATAATTCTTTATGGAAACACTTTCTAACGGTACCGCAGGCAGCTGTTTGAAGTGCCGTAAGACTGCCGGGAGAGCCGGGAGAAAGTTGAACGAGTTCAACTTTTCCCGGCTCTTACGGCAGCCTCCCGGTACCGCCGGCAGACAAATTACAAATGGAAACGCCTTGCCTGCGGCTGCCTGCGGCATTCTTTTGTTCAAACGGATCATGTGATGTGCAAGAACCAATTGAAACAGGGCTTTGTTGTTGAATTTTGCCCGCCAGTTTTTCCCGCTCAAACTTTACCTAGTTACTGGCATAGTTACCGATACCGCAGGCAATTGAAAACAGAACGTTTCCATTTGCCGGCGCTACTGTAAGGGTGGAAGATGGAAGATGGCAGAAAGCAGTCGCAGGCAGTCGCAGGCAGCCTTACGGCTATATGGAAACCAGGCTTAAGGAAAGGTGCAATGAAAGAAACTTCCGAATTAATATCAAAGAAGAAGGGCGTTGAATTGGGTCAAAACATTTCAGCTCGCTGCACCACTGCACACTTGGAAGGAAGTGATAGTAAAACAAAGAACGATTTTGATTCACGGCCTTTTGTTATTTCCGTTAAAATCCCAAGAACTGTACAAGATGACGTAACAGCTTTACAGCAGCAGGAAACTCAAAACAAAAGTTCAGCAAACGCTTCTGGCTCTGTGCAAAGTGAAGATAACTGCAAAACAATCTCTTCTCAAAACAGCAAACCTACGAAAAGAAAGAGACCAGAAAAGGGATTTGGGAAGGCAATCTTTTGCATTCTTGTCTCCTTCTCTTTTTTCTACATTCCATCTAACATTGCAACTTTAATTAACATTAAATCTCAAGGGAATTCATTTGACATATCATTACTGTACTACCTCGGGTTGTTCCCGTTATGTTACTCGTCATTAAACGTGATAATTTTCCTTAGCTTTAGCAGTGAGTTGAAAGCATATGTAAAAGCACTAGCATGTAGAGAAACACGTAACCTGGTGTCGATTTTGCCGTAGCTAAAGTTTCTGCCAATTGCAGTGACTTACCTAATCACAGGTTCAATTTTGTTTTAAGAGAATGTCTTGATAGATTATGTAAAGCACATTACATGTTGGCTCCGAGATCACATAGGTAGTAATATACAACAACTCAAGCCTCGTTCGATTGATACTGCTAACAAGATTAATCAAACAGGACATTTTTTATTGGGTCATCTCTGAAAATTCATTATATTTCATAACGATTCAATTATGGACTTGAACAGCCAGTGTAAAGTGGGAATTAAAGAACTTTTGAGTGTAGAAAGGCATCGTTAGACAAAATGCTACAAATTATTTGCCACCGAATTGAAGGTGGGAAAAAAGAATAATTGACCCCTTCAAATTTGATTGCCACGGCGCCCGTGTTCTTTTTGCCTCTTTTTGATTTTATCCCCAGCTTTATTTCAAAACTTTATATGCAAATTATCTTATACCAAGATAAAATAATAGAACTATCAGAATTAATAGAATTAGAGTTCCATTATTTTATCGTGTTTTTACAAATAAAAGTTAAATTTAAAAGAGCGAAATTTTTAATGGCATAATTTATTGTTTATGCTTTACTGTAATTACAGATATATCTTGTCACAAAAATTCTAACCTAGTCTAATAGATGCTACACTTTGATATTTTATGATTTTCAGTCATTGGGGCATACTTCTTTAATCGTCTTTATCTACGATAGATTTAAGAAAAGTTAATGCGATTTCTAGTAACCTGTTCTATACTACTACATTGTGAGCAAGAAAGATAAATTCTTGATTCTAACTTGTTTTCGTTTGCTGCATTTTGCTACCTTAGCTGGCCTATCCAAAGCATTTTGACCTTACAATTAGTTCGATTACTTTAAAATAAAGCATCTTTAATACAAATTGTGTATAGTAGAATAAACATGCACTTGCTTAAGCAATTAAGCTACGATGTTCAAAAGAGAAAGAGTGTGAAATAAAAATTTCCTGGTCACGATTCAATGTGAGAAGGTCAAGAGGAGGTTTTTTGCCAAATTCATGTTAGCTGGTTACTTCAATGTCACATTTGAGCTGTTAGATTTCCCTATAGAGGAAAATTGATCAAGTTAAACCTATCACTATAACAATTGTAAATTACTCCTTTAAGGTATAAGGGATATTGTGGAAATGTCCGTTTAACGCTATTTATTTAGCCAAAGATTAAATTCATCAACTTTATTCTCTTGTAGAATAAGATTCTTTCTGGTTTTGCATTTTCATCAACAATTTTAAAAAAACTTATATTGTTGTCTTTGAACAACTGTCCGGCAACTGTTCGGCACTCATAATAAACAGATTTTCTTTACTTTCTTTTGGCTGGTATTCAAAACACATGATTACAGTATAAGTAAAGAGCTGAATCTTGATGATGTGAATCTAAATCTAAAACACTCCACAAAAATCTATAACAAACATCTTGGTTCACTCTCGAAATAATTTCATTTTACTAGGGTAAAAATCCATAGAATGACACCATTCAAAGTACGTTCTAGAAAACTTTTGGCTATGCAAACCTTTAGTTTTCTCTTTTAAAAAATCATCTTAGCTGAAAAGTTTTGAAAACCTCGAAACGGTAGGAATGGTTTGTAGTTTCATTTCAAGGATTTCACCACGAGGTCTTATTCCAACATTTAGGATCTTTGAATTGAAAATGTTTGAACTAAAATGGCACCACTATAATGGAACTAAAGATGTCGCCAAAAGACTGCTGAAAATGTGCTACCTTCACTAAAATAAAGGCCAATACTGATTATCATTTATCTTTAACATTGAAACGTTATTTTTCAAAAGATTTTTTAAACAAATCATGTCCTGTTTTACAAAACCTAAGGCAACAGTTTCTGATTAAATGCTAGATAGGCTTCAGAGTATCGAGAAGTTTTATAAAAAGATTTTACTAGAATCTTTTAGTGTTGGCAATACACTAATTCGACTTACGACCTCGTTTTGGAATTTTCTCCAAACTTAATTATACGACTTTTAAGCTCAGATTTTATCGCCATAATATTAGGCGGGATACCATTTTTCATATTGTTTCAGCTTGTATTTGAGATTTTATGGAAAAATGAAGTTTGAAAACTTGTAAGGGATTTGACCGCAAAAATCGTTCCGGGAGAAACTTTACCCCCCTAGTCGCAAATCACGGTCAAATCCCTTATAAAATTTTTATCTTTGTGTCGTCATAAAATCAATATCGTGAGCAATATGATAATGAAAACTTACAATTAGACTAAAATCATTACTCTCAATCTGAATCTGAGGTCAAAAATTTTATACAAAAAAATTTTGAAGAATTTTCAAAATGAGGCCGTAAGTCAAATTGGTGTTTATTTTCAAGTCTTGTCGATTTACAATCCGTCGCCATTAGATCATTGAATAGATTGATTATTTTTCGAACCTTAAATAACTTGACAGCCAAATGATGAAATGACTTTGATTAACAATGATAACCCGAAATGACTTTTTGTCATTTAAGTAAGAAACACATCGCCGGGGTTAAAAACCTCTAGAAACGTTCGTGCTCACCATCTTTGCTTTGAGTTATTAAAATTGTATATAAAATCAAACGAAAAAATAGAATATACGCCACATAAAATTATAAAATAGAAGTTTTGTAAACTAGTAAACTTTATTGGACTCCAAAATGCCCAATTTTTCATTTCCTAATGGCAAATGCTGTCCTTGATTTGTATTTTGGACAATAATAAACTTGGTCTAACTCCTAATCTAATGGTTTTTCTGTAATTATTTTCCGTAAAAATTATTATTTGTGTTGTAGCTTAATGATGTCGTATAATGAAAACATAAAATTTATAAAAATCACAAAGTTCCAGAAAGGTGGAAGCAATCTATATCTAACAATTTGACGATTTTCAGATTTTGATTTGTAAAGTAAAGTAATAGCTACAACGAATCTTATATTCGGTTTGGTAAGCAGGAGACTGCCCAGTCTTTAAAGACAAATAAAGAGACAACATGGCGATGAAATCTAGAACCGCGATTTTAAAGACCAAGATAGACACAGCTCTACATTAAATATTTCATAAAGAACGGTAAAACCAGAGGGGTACAACATTAAACTTTAATTGATGATGTTTAAAAATTCATAGAAAAGTCATGTTGGGATATAATCTGAAATTCAGTGCAAATATTTGCTGCATTCACTATAAAAATTGACTGATATATGATCAAATATCGGAAAAATTTCTTTGCAAAGATTTAGAAATATTTATACTTTTAATTCCTATTCTGGATAAAAACACTGTTGAAAAACACAGAATTAAATGTTTTTCCGCTTTGCTTGTAATCAGGCTGCTGGAAAAGCTGTTTTTTGTTGTAAAATGGCCTAATGAAATGCTTGTATAAAATCGCAAAATCCTTGCTCTATGTTACGATATAATTAATTGTTTGAAGAAATTCAACGCATCTAAAAATCAATCTTTAAGAAAGGTTGTAATGTTTTGGTTTCCTTCAAATCATATCAGCCAAATGCAAGCGAGGATAATTCAAAATGGTGTGGTAGTAGCCGATGAATATAAGAAACAAAGTCTTAGTAGTTTATCATTAACTAAAACTCACCCATTTGACTAGATATTCAATGGTACTTCCTCTTTTTAGACCATTCTTTTTAGATTTCAAGGTGTTCATACAATACCATTGCAAAACATTAACTCATTAAATTCACACTGTTTTTATAACAAGGTAAAAATTTGTATTCTACGACAGGCATCTTTCTATTTGTTTTTGAAGCATTCTTTCAAAAAACATTTCTTCAACCGAATCAATTAACCAAGAAAATAAAAAGTATTGCAAAGTTAACAATAAATCTCAAACTATTCTATGCTGTTTTTTACTCTTTTTATCATAACCAAATAAGCAAATGATACTTGGTCCTAAGTTGCAATCAGTCAAGTCGTCATTCGCGAAGAAACCATCGAAGGCTTAAAATGCATTTCAAGACACGAAAACTTCTTTTACCAATTAAAGGCAAGAATTATCTCTGAACCTGCAGGAATAATATAATAAAGAAAACTTCGGTTTACATAATTTGGGTAGATAAAAAAAGACAACTGCAAAAATCAGGCAGCTATTGATGAATGCATTAAGTAAAAAACGTAGAGCCATTCACAGCGAAATAAGAAAGCAGATTCTGTGGTAAAATATTCTGAGAACCATCTCACCCTTATTTGCTAACGGTTATTGTTTGGCAACCTGGAACAAATATGAAATAAGTTCAAGTTCGAAGTTCAAGTTTGTTGAATTTCTTAAAATGCTTGATCAAATGTCATATGACACTTGCCGAATTCCCATGGAGTGGAAGGAGCCGAAGTGGCATAAGTATTTAAAAATGGAGCAAAACTGCAGCCAATTATTATCGCTCCTGATCCTTTGCATGCATTAGAAGCAAAATCATTGAATATCTCTTGACATTATGGAACATGCATCTAAAAACAATTTATTTTATGACAGAGTATATTACGTCAGAAGTAGGGACGAAAAGATCAAGAAAGACAATAAACACCCAGTTGCGGAAACATATTTCATCAAACTTCCATCAAAAACGAAAGTTTCGAATCCTTTCTTGTATTTCGGCAGATTTTACTCGTTGCGATTTCAAAGGAGGGTTTCCTAATTATCAACGTAGTGATATTATATTCTCGCTAGTCCTTGAGGATGCAGTCGAACAGAAGAAACAGATAAGAAACATATGAGCTTACAATAAGCTGTTTTTGTTAAGCTTTCGCAGAGCCTACATTGAACTACGTATTTGCGATATTTAATGGGAATCTTGAAGAATATTTTTATAAATAGCAAACAATTGAAAGATGTAATGATTTCATTATGACGTCACTATTGATTTGATTGTCATGAAAATTTCAAGTTATCATTGTAGTACAAGGAAATAACAATGTCTAAATCTTAGGCCTCAACTACTGAGGTGAACATACGATTTATGGGGGCCAATTGGCTCCACAATCTTGACTTTACGATGCTTAAAAGAGCTTTGCCCAGATAAGGCGAAAAAAGATGTTAGCAAAAGGAAAATATTCTCGCTAGGTATCAAAGCCCTTGCTTCCCCTGAGCTGACAGATTGATGGCAAGATAGAAGATCCAATCGAAATACTACCTTTGATTTAAAATTTAAATAAAAACAATGTTTGCAAAAGAAAAGTGGCAATAGTATTAAACAAAAGAAGCAGCTGATATAATTGTTTACATTTCTTTACAATAATATTTGAATAGGTTTCAACTGCATTTAAGTGAAAACAATTATCAGAAAGCAATAGCAGCACGTTTTCCTGGAGAGAAAAGGTATCCGTTGGTAGCATTTGCAAGAAAAATTCAAAGTAAGTATATTATGATAGGAAAAGAAATTGGGTTGGACACAACCTTGTAAACTTTTGTCATTATCGATTGCAGAACCATAGAGACACTTTTCTACACTTGTTCCTTTCGTTTTGTTAAGGTAAATTTACTCAAACCATTCCAATTTTCATGTTTCCTTTAAGATTCAATTTTTCATTGATACATTTAGTCAATGGGATTTTGTTGCGCCTAAGACTTGTTGCTTGCAATGCATTTCGCTCTAATATACATTATTCAGGTTTTTCACGAGTAACATCACCGACTGTATTTAATGATATGTTTTCTCGGGCATCGTTTGCTTCCATCTGGAAAATTTTGAATCTTAATTTGTGTCATACAATGGAAGCGCTAGCTATTATAGAATGGGAGGGTAATGGGCGCGCCCAGTGGGACCATGCCCCTTTGGCCTCCTTTCCGTAATTTATACCAAATTAACTTTCCTAAGGAAATTTGATCTACCCCTCCCTACCCAGTGATTTTAATTAATTTTTAGAAGAAATGTGTAGACCATATTTTCAGAAAAGTAAGGGGGGGGTAATCACCCCCATACAACCCCTTGGCGCCGTCACTGGTGTAATATAACGAGTTCTAATGTGAATCAGGTTATTCTAACCCGTTCAAACTCCGTTTATAGGAATAGTAAAAGAATTCAAATGGCAAGCGAAAAGCAAGAAATACTTCAAGATGTTCTTGGCATTGCAATAGATATTTCAAACTTGGTGCTCAACTTTTCCCTTGCATATGCTTTGAAGAAGCTCAACAAACTAAGAATCGTATCTTATTTGTTCATTTTCTGGTTGAGTGTATCAGATTTCCTTGTTGGTGCGACTGGATTACTTTATCATATTGGATGCCTTTTACAGATTAACAGCAAGATTGTTTTTCTTCTTCATGGACCAGTGGTGCTTTTTTTGCATTGTTCTGGTCTTCTCACAATCACAATCGCAATAGACCGATGCATTCATATGAAGTTACTTAACAGATACGGCTGTTTCATGACAATTCGAAAGAGCCACGTGATTCTTGTTTTGAATCCAATTAATGCAGCTGCCTCGCTTGTTTTCAGACACTTCTTCAAAAAAATATATTTTTCAATCTTCTTAATTTTTTTTCTCTTTTTATGCATCATATACATCTTGACGTATTTTTCTATAAAAGAAAATATCAAAAATATCAGAGTTCATTCTGGCCCTAAGAACACCGTTGCTGACTTCTCTTCACAAAATGAACATCGCTGTGCCGACCTTGTAAATGATCAAAAAAATCAAATCAACATTGGAAATATCACGTGCACCAACAACGTCAATCAGGTGAATACAACAGGCATCAGAGAAGCATGTTTTGGAGGGCAAGAAGAGAAGCAGCATAGAACTGTAGAAAGAAGAGAAATGTCACCAAACAACTGCCATAGGTTTGTAGTGAAGAAAAGTGGTGCAGGTGAAGATTACCATTTAAGCAAAAATCGTGATGCTCAAAAAGTCGCTTCTTCTAGAAAAAGAGGTAAAAGACCGGAAAATGAATTTGGGAAAGCAATGATCTTTATTCTAACTGTTTACGCTGTTTCCTTCGTGCCAGTTAACATAATTCTTTTGATTAATATCTTGTCTCCAAACCTGGTAGCCTTTTCATACATAAAATACATTCGTTTGCTTCCAAACTGTAACTCATCTTTTAATGCTGTGATTTTCATATACTTTAGCAGCGAGTTAAAATGCTATTTTCAAACTCTTTTATTTCAAAGGCGATGAAGCACTATTAGACTGGCATTTTTGTTCCGAGATATGACATATCATTCTACCTGTCCTTCCTATCCACAATTGTCCTAACCTTCCGTTACCTCTCATTAACTATCCTGAACATTTTCATTCATCACCCAAGTCACTCCCAAAATTATTAAGCAAAGGAGAGGGAGATAAAGGTAAATGAACCAGATGACCAGTGTACTTTAACTACTAGTCTCCAAAGTTTCTCTAAAGTTAACGAGAGGAAAAGAAAACATCAGATTATTTACATGTTAGATGAATGGGCTGGAGTTGATGAATATTTATTTTACTGTTCTGTCCTTTATGTCTCACTTCACGGATTCAGTTAAGAAATTGCTACCATGTGAAGTAATGTATAATTCTATTTTAATATTATTGATTGTTAGATGATTAAGACTATGATAAGTAATGAAATTTAAGTAATAATTACTTGTTTTAGATCATATTACAAGCCATCATGTTTTAAAGATGCAAGAAATTGTAAACTGACTTTATGGTCCTTTACCAAGTTGCGCTCAAAATCGACGCTGAGAAAGTTGATAGGATTTTTGGGATAATTGGTATTATTAAAAGCAGTCATTCATTCCTGTGTAAAATTTTCAAAACTAATATTTATTTCTGCCCTTTACTATATCAGAAAACAAAATTATTGAGGATAAATGAGATACGAAATAGACATTACCATTGCATTGCATTGCCCCGCTCGTTTCTTATATTACTTCCATGGGCTTCAAGATAATTGTGGTCAAAGTTTTTTTTATGCAATGATTTTTTAAACGGCTTACTTTTATGAAGTTTTGGTTTAACGATTCAAGAATATCTAAACCCCCTTTCGGAATTCGACTAGAAGAATTAGCAGTGACAGAAATACTCCTTGATTTCTCACAGCACAAGAAATGTTTTCATACATGTGTTGTTTTGTTATGCTCATACAAAAATTTTTCCCAAAAAAGGCATATAGGTATGGACCACCCATGCTTTGTCCTCTTTATTCCTTTGGCAAACAGTCTCTGTATAAAGCCAAAGTCTATGGTTTTCAATTTATATCTTATGTTTTTCACTTGAAGGGAACTGCTTTACATTACATCTTGCTTGATATCACAATGACACTACAAGTAGGATCAGGTTTAGAAACATTGAATTCTGTAGAGGAAGCATGAAATTTCAAAAACATTTCTACTGGGCCTTGTCAAAAAAGCCTCATACTTAAAATTTTTTGATTTTGTGTTTTTCTTGACTTTAGGAAAACTATACCTTAAAAAAGAAAATGAAAAATTACTGTTTACTATGAGGGGGGGGTGGAAACTATTCGAGGGGGAGACTCATGAAATGTAAAATAATGATGATCTATTGTCAACGCTCACATTCTCAACGTATACGGAAGGGCTTTACTTTGGTAATGGAAGTGTACAAATCTGTCTTGATATTTTAAGTTTTTTTCTGTTATATTTCGTAAGTTTACAAAAAGCATGGAACCAGCTAGCAACAAGTGTGACTTTAAAGAACCAGCAAGAGACCAGTGTCTAGAAAGTCGGCTTATGTCAAAGCTTTTTGTTGTAGACATTCTTTGGATTGAAACATGTTGAGACGATCAGGAAAGTAAAAAAAAGGAGAAAAGATTGCATCTATCATAGAAACTGTTTAATGTAAGGTTGACAAGTATTGGAATTTCTGTAAGGTCTGTTCAATATTCTGCTGCACTTGTGATGACAAGAGCATGGAAATAACATCACGTGAAAAGTTATACGCGGAGTTAGGCTGAGAATCGCTAAATCTTTAGAGATGGAGTTGACGCCTCACCTTTCTAAATAAATTTTCTAAATAATTCCGCACCTTTTGATACTAGTGAACCAATCCCATCAGTTTACCAGTTTCTATATTCTCTTTGTAGGCAGGACGCAATTGTGCAAATGGGCGCAAGGACTACATGATTTCAGTCTACTTTCTATCTAAATTGCTTATCAGGATGGAATAAGCTTGATCCAGAAATAATACTTGAACCATCTGTTACTGTTTTTAAATTAAAACTGCTATTCATAATACATCCTCCTGCGAGATCTGTTTTTGGCATCTACGAACCATTAGGAATATCTTATATTACACAACTTAGGGTTGGCCTTAGCAAATTGAACCCTCACAAATACAGACACAATTATAGGGATACAATTAACCCAATGTGCTCAACAAGTGATGGCATTGAGGATACTGAGCACTGTTTGTTGCACTGCCCCTCTTTTGACGAGGAACGAAGTGATCTTCTGACATAAATCGATCGTTTGTATAGATTGGAATGAGGTTTTCTGGGTGTAACATTGTCTGATAGGAATAAAAGGCTTCCATAGTACTGCCTAAATTGAAAACTGAAAAAACAAGACTACTTGGCGGATCCCTTGATAAATTATGACCAGAGTGGAAATTTTCTATCTCAGTTCAAAAATTTTTCCAAATTTTTCCACTGAAATCTTTCGTATCTGCCATCTTCCTATATTAGCATAGTAAAAAGCTCCTAAATTAAATGGGTTTTTAGGAGCTTTTTACTTTACGCTCAAATTATAATTCCTAAATATAATTCTAATTCACCGAAACATCAACTTGATATTCCTGAACATAAAAGCAATCGCTGAAGACTCCTAAAAAGCTTGAAGGGAAAATTCAAGAGAAAATGAATGCGAAAATTTCACTGATTATGTATGGAATGAGATTATTGTGCAAATAAAAGGAATCCAGAAAGAGGAATATTTTAAAATTCCTCTGAATATTAAAGAGGAATATTAAACAGAAAGAGGAAAGTTTTACTACATTTGAACAGTAGAGACGTCTTCTATTTGACTTTAAAAGATTAAGCTTGGAGGAATCTTGTGTTCTGTGTTTTCGATTTGGTCCTCAAGGAATTGCAAAGAGAGTAAAAAATAAGGCCAGATGGTCGTTGAAAGGTATTTAGGTTAGTCTCAATACCTCCATTTGTAAATATTTATTTCAAATGCACGGAAATTGAAAAATTGAAGGTCGTTTTTTAATTTTATCCTTCGAAAAATATTGGCAATTAACGATCAATAAAAACATACAATAAAACTGCATTTGAGAAATTAAGAAAATTTAGGAGTTCCAAATTGCAAGACAAATAGAGAAATTCAATAAAGAGAAAAGGCGTTGCCGTACGATTGAGAGCCGTTTCAAGCCAAGCTTAGGTATCGTATCTTGAGTACAGTAAACTGCTGAGGTTTTTTGCGATACAAATCACACACTTCTGTCAAGCCAACTAAATTTTGAAGCTGCATGATCTGTTATAACTAGATCATAATTTAGTGCATTGCATATTTTTTGCGTTCATTTTGATTATGGTTTCGTGTTGCTTGTTGTTATGGGCTCTTTTCGCGCGTCGACAGTCGCTGCTGATATCTACTGAAACTACGTGATGAAATAAAATAATCCACTTGTTGCCAGTTCCTGCAGCCGAGATGCCTAGCAATCACATCGAAATCATTTACTTCATATTTGGAATTACTATTGACATCTTGAATATGGTACTAAATTTTCTTCTTGCATATTCACTGAAGAAGCTCAACAAACTCAAAATCGTTTCCTATTGGTTTATTTTCTGCTTATGTGTCTCAGATTTTTTTGTCGGTCTAGCAGGGTTTTCCTACCATATAAAACTTCTATTGAAAGTGGATATTGGCTTTGTAGCAGCAGAAATTGCCATGAACTTCTTATTACAATACTCTTGGTCTATTATAATAACTATTGCAGTCGATCGGTGCATTCACATGAAATTGCTCATGAGGTATTCAGAATTGATGACAATGAAAAGAAGTTATATTGTACTGATATCTGATTTTGTACTTGTCACGATTGTTTTATTTATCGGCTGGTCCTTTCCATATATCCTTTTATTATTTTACCTTGCATTTTTCGTATTTTTCTTTGCTATCTACCTTTGGACATATTTTTCGAAAAAGAACAAAGTAACTGGTAGTGGAGTTCACTCTGAAGCCAAGGAAGCGGAATTTTCACCAGAGCAGGAGCCACAGCCTTCTCAAGCTGATAACAATGATAATTGTAACATTATGGTTAACTCATGTATGGAAGTCAACAGCAAAGAAAACTGTCAGACTGTTGTACAAAGAAAACAGAAGTACTGTTGGCAAGGCGGAAGTAATTCAAGACGAGGTAGATAAAGCGAGATTGGCGAAGAAAAAAGATGGAGACAGGAAGGAAGATCGAAGAGATAGCAGTGATAAGAGCTCCGACAAAATTCGCTGCATAGTGAAAAATTGCCAATCTTTGGATGCTAGGGGAGGCAGAAGGAGAAGGCCAGAGACAGAATTTGGAAAAGCTATGGTTTTTATCCTTACCGCATACACTGTTTCCTATATACCTGCGGTCGGCTTATTGGCCTATAGACAGTTTTCTGGAAAAATGTATCATGGAACAGTGTTGCAGTATGTTCGTTTACTAGCTTATTGCAACTCCTTTTTCAATGCAGTCATTTTTATCAGCTTCAGCACTGAGTTAAGACGTTATTTAAAAACACTTTTCAAGCTAAACTCAATTTGATTTAAGTTAAAAAGCGCCACAAAAGGAGGTGACTCTTATGAGGATCTCAAATGCAAAATACTGAGGTTCTTTGGGCCATAAAGACAATCTCAATAATGCATTTATGGATAATGTTTATGACCGCTTTGAAATAAAGTATTATGTTTTACTTTTACAAAGTGACAACACAAACAGTTTCTTCCCAAATACATCTGGACTTTTTTCCGACATACACAGATTTCATAAGCCCTTTTTTCTGATCCCCAGCTAAATTTGAATTCCTATTCACTGCTGCCACCAAAGTACTTCTTAAGTTATACGTCCCCAGTTCTGCGTCATCGCCAAGTCTTTTCAACATCGTCAAAGCTTATTCAACATATTATTTTTTTAGCACGGCATATTTCTCTCTCTTTTGGATTATACTCAGTTATTTATGAAGGATAACTAATAATTATAAGCAAGAAAATTGCTTCTAACTGCTTTAAATTATTGATCGGCATTTTCAAATATTGGAAGCTGAAAATATATACGAGGATTGGGAGATATAACAAACAACAATCCTCATCATGCTTTTATGAAAACTTTCATAATTATTTTCCATAACTAGAACCCAAACTCCTTTCGGTATTTATACGAGCAACGCGCGGTGTTCGACTTTCAACCTGTTGGTGTTTCGAGCTGATAAGAAGCCAGTGGAGCCACGTGTTTGAACAAGTCGGTATTTTACTTTTCTCTTTTTGAATTTATCGTATTCCATTCTTATTTTCAAGCTAATCTAGCGTTGATATTTACACTAGTTACAATTTGTTTTTTAGTTATGGATAACCAATATGCTACTAGTGTTTAATTCTCATTGCTGTTCTATAAAATATTGCGGTTGACCATTCATTGTTATTTAGCCAAATTAACTTGGATATTGTATATTTAGTATAATTATGTTAACCGGTATATTGTAATTAATCAATTTTATGTTGAAAAAATATTTTGAGTTTGAGTTTGAGTTTACTAGTGACCTTCGACCTCTGACCCCACACGTGCAAGGTTCAGGAGTCGAAGTCGATCCTGGGTCTTCTTCCGAAACACAACCAGGTTTTCTTCATACGCATTCGTCGTTAGATTTATTGAATGTACGAAGAGATTTGAACGAATTGACTGGACTTTTTAAAGAGTTCGTTAATTATTATATAAGCAGGGATAAAGGGCGGAGTTCTTCCGGCACAGCTGTAAGACCTGACCAGCATTCACGAACTCGTCGCAAGAGGTCTTATGATGAAATGTCTGTATGTCAGACCCATAATTCGTTTGAGCACGATTCTGTGTCTCACACCAAATGTTATCCGGAAGCTTTTTCTTCCGTTGAAAATCAGGATGCTATATCACCCAAACGTTCAAAGCGAGTGGATATTGACTCGTTGTTTCATGTGCCTTCCACAGTAAATTCTGAGGCATCTGTCCCAGATCTTAATATGGAAGAAGAAGTCTTGGACTTTGTTGATAATGAGTTATCCGAAGCAGTTTTAGACAAGAAAGGCAAGGGTCTTTCCTCTGATAAACTGGCCTCAAAAATTGAGGAACAATGGAAAAATCCCAGCAGAAAAGCAGTTGCTCAGGTTTTTAAGAGGCACAAGCACCCTCTCAACCTTGAGAGTATTTCTGTTCCAGCTATGCCAAAGTTGATAACGAAAATGCCTTCATTTAAGGATTCTGTTTTGGCTAGGGAGAGGAAATTGTATGATGTTCACCATTCTGTTGCTAAATCCTCCCACATCATTTCAACTTTGGTTGATGATTTACTTCTTGCAGAAAAGAATCATAGCCTTATTGACACAAAGGCAATTGTTTTGAAAGCCTTTGATGCACTATCTGTTCTCTCTAATGCCAGTGTCAATATCTCAAATTTACGAAGGCTTAATATAAGACCTATTCTTAACAAGGATGTACAGGGACTATGTGACCCTACTCGTGAAGCCTCAAACCATTTGTTTGGAGACGACATTGAAAAACGCCTGAAGCAAGAAAGGGAGTCTAAGCGTCTTGCCTCTGCTGCTACTCAACCGATGTGTCCGTAGTCTACTAGGTATAGACAACATGATAGGCAGATACCAGTTTTTAATAGGCGAACACAGCACTCATTTTATAATGGCCCTACTCAGCAGTCTTTTTTAGAGAAAGGCCAGAAGTCTCATCCATATCGGCGGAAGCAGAAGCCCTACAAGGGATAAATGTAAATAATTTTATTTCATTTCTCCCTAAACTGACAAAATATCTTTTGTACAAGATTGACACATTTAGAGCAGGTGCACTTAAAAATTATCTGGAACGTTGGTATACTGTCACTAGCGACTTTGAAACTTTACAAACTGTAGCTGGTTTACAGCTTGAATTCTCATTGCCTCTCAATTTTGAGAAAAAATTATGCTGTGCCATTTTCACCTGAAGAAAATGAGTTTATTCTAGCAGAGATTAAAACATTACAGGATAAACATGTTATAACAGAATGTGATCATGAAGGAGATGAATTTTTCTCCCCAATTTTCCTTGTCCCAAAAGATGGTGATTCTTTTAGACTTATTTTTAATTTGCGGAAATTGAACGAGTCTATGCCATATATGCATTTTAAAATGGACACCTTTGACAAGTTTATCAAAATAGTTAGACAAAATTGTTTTATGTGTACTGTAGATATAAAGGATGCTTATTATTCAGTAGCCATATCTGAATCCTGTCAAAAGTATCTGAAGTTCAAGTATCAAGACAAACTGTTTAAGTTCTTAGCGTTGCCAAATGGATTATGTTCTGGTCCAAGGAAGTTTACAAAATTATTAGAACCTGCTTTAGCGTTCTTGAGAAAGCAAGGTTTCATTGTCTCAGCATATATTGATGATATCATAATAATTGATGAATCATATGATGCTTGTACTAAAGCTACTGTTGAAACAATCAAATTATTGGATTTCTTAGGTTTTGTTATTCATCCTAAAAAATCTAATTTTGTTCCTTCTAAGTGTGTTACCTATCTAGGATTTATTATCAATTCAGAAACAATGAATGTCACCCTCCCATCAACCAAAGTATTGAAAATTAAAGATAAATGTTCCAAATTGTGAACAATTTTTTGCGGTACAGAATTTGAAAATGGCTTTGAATAAAGCAAACATTTTACGATATACTAGAAGCTTTTTCGTCTGACACTCCTCAGAGCATAAAACGTCAGAATAGGGTTCCGAAAGGACACGATGGAAAATATATACCCAGTTGTGGATCGAAATAGGCAAATCAGAAAAACGCAAGCACAAGACCGGTATAGTTGACCAATCAGTGCCGCGAGCCTAAAGAAAAATTACCAATAAAGTCCAAGAGAGAAAACGAACTCCTTTTGTCTACAAAATGGCGGCTTTTTCGTTTTTATGTAGATTGACTCCAAAACTGCTAGATGGAAGGACGACCGGGCTCTGCCAATTATCCGAAACATGTCGTCATTATAGAGTTTTACACAATCTGGGTTGTCTTAAAGATGTAGCTACGTAGGACGCACAACCCAAAGAAGGCTCCTGCTCTGATGGAAATTCCGCTTCCTTGGCTTCAGAGTGAAGGCTACTACCTGTTACTCTGTTCCTTATCAAAAAATATGTCCAGAGGTAGATAGCCAAGAAAAATACGAAAAATGCAAGGTAAAATAATAAAAGGATATATGGAAAGGACCAGCCGATAAATAAAACAATCGTGACAAGTACAAAATCAGATATCAGTACAACATAACTTCTTTTCATTGTCATCAATTCTGAATACCTCATGAGCAATTTCATGTGAATGCACCCATCGAATGCAATGGTTATTATAATAGACCAAGAGTATTGTAATAAGAAGTTCCTGGCAATTTCTGCTGCTACAAAGCCAATATCCACTTTCAATAGAAGTTGTATATGGTAGGAAAACCCTGCTAGACCGACAAAAAAATCTGAGACACATAAGCAGAAAATAAACCAATAGGAAACGATTTTGAGTTTGTTGAGCTTCTTCAGTGCATATGCAAGAAGAAAATTTAGTACCATATTCAAGATGTCAATAGTAATTCCAAATATGAAGTAAATGATTTCGATGTGATTGCTAGGCATCTCGGCTGCAGGAACTGGCAACAAGTGGATTATTTTATGTCATCACGTAGTTTCAGTAGATATCAGCAGCGACTGTAGACCCGCTCATAACAACAAGCAACACGAAACCATAATCAAAATGAACGCAAAAAATATGCAATGCACTAAATTATGATCTAGTTATGACAGATCATGCAGCTTCAAAATTTAGTTGGCTTGACAGAAGTGTGTGATTTGTATCGCAAAAAACCTCAGCAGTTTACTGTACTCAAGATACGATACCTAAGCTTGGCTTGAAACGGCTCTCAAACGTACGGCATCGCCTTTTCTCTTTATTGAATTTCTCTATTTGTCTTGCAATCTGGAACTCCTAAATTTTCTTAATTTCTCGAATGCAATTTTATTGTATGCTTTTATTGATCACAAATTACTCGCTAATTGCCAATATTTTTCGAAGGATAAAATTAAAAAACGACCTTCAATTTCCGTGCATTTGAAATAAATATTTACAAATGGAGGTATTGAGACTAACCTAAATACCTTTCAACGACCATCTGGCCTTATTTTTTACTCTCTTTGCAATTCCTTGAGGACACAGAACACAAGATTCCTCCAAGCTTAATCTTTTAAAGTCAAATAGAAGACGTCTCTACTGTTCAAATGTAGTAAAACTTTCCTCTTTCTGTTTAATATTCCTCTTTAATATTTAGAGGAATTTTAAAATATTCCTCTTTCTGGATTCCCTTAATTTGCACAATAATCTCATTCCATACATAATCAGACAAATTTTCGCATTCATTTTCTCTTTGAACTTTCCCTTCCAGCTTTTTAGGAGTCTTCAGCAATTGCTTTTATGTTCAGGAATATCAAGTTGATGTTTCGGTGAATTAGAATTATATTTAGGAATTATGATTTGAACGTAAAGTAAAAAACTCCTAAAAAGCCCATTTCAGTTAGGAGCTTTTTACTATGCTAATATAGGAAGATGGCAGATACGAAAGATTTCAGTGGAAAAATGTAAGTATAAAATTTAATGAATTTCAAATAACATGTCAAAATACTAGTTTTCAGCTGCTTGAAAGCAGACAGCTGGCAAGAGACAATACTTTATTGACTACAATTGTGATTCTCAAATTATTCCTTCGAAAGTAAGATTATGTACGAAAGCACGAATTAAATTTTAAAAGTAAATGAGGTTACAAATTAATCTATTTTATATCAAAATATTTTTCGATAATTATATGCATGTCACTCTAAGTCTGTATTTTGAGAGAAAGCCTAATTGATATTTCAAAGGTGCTTGAACAATCAAATTTCACATTTCGTCATATTTTTAAGGTCAGGATACACGATCATATTCGCATCATATTCGCATCATATTTCCATCATAATGTTGGTCAATAGGAAGTTTGATCATTGTCTATGGTCGTGTAAGCGCTTAAAACTTCGCATCATAATTGACCTTTTGGCTTTAAACTTATCTTCATAGTTGGAAACATTTTTGAACTGAGATAGAAAAATCTTCCACTCTGATAAAATTTTATCAAGGGATCCGTCAAGTAGTCTCGTTTTCTGTTTTCAATTTAGGCAGTACTATGGAAGCCTTTCTTTCCTGTCAGACAACCTGAAAAACTCATTCGAATCTATACAAACGATCAATTGATGCCAGAAGATCACTTCGTTCTTCGTCAAAAGAGGGGCAGTGCAACAAACAGTGCTCAGTATCCTCAATGCCATCACTTGTTGAGCACATTGGGTTAATTGTATCCCTATAATTGTGTCTGTATTTTTGAGGGTTCAATTTGCTAAGGCCAACCCTAAGTTGTGTAATATAAGATATTCCTAATGGTTCGTAGATGCCAAAAACAGATCGCAATAGGAGGATGTATTATGAATAGCAGTTTTAATTTAAAAACAGTAACAGGTGGTTCTAGTATGATTTTGTGGATCAAGCTTATTCCATCCTGAAAAGCAATTTTGATAGAAAGTAGACTGAAATCATGTAGTTCTTACATCCATTTGCACAATTGCATCCTGCCTACGAAGAGAGTATAGAAACTGGTAAACTGATGGGATTGGTTCACTAGTATAAAAAGGTGCAGAATTGTTTAGAAAATTTATAAAACAAGGTGAGGGGTCAACTCTATCTCTAAAGATTTAGCGATTCTCAGCCTAACTCCGCGTATAACTTTTCACGTGATGCTATTTCCATGCTCTTATCATCACAAGTCCAGCAGAATATTGAATAGACCTTACAGAAAATTCTAAAACTTGTCAACCTTACATTAAACAGTTTCTGTTATAGACGCAATCTTTTCTACTTTTTCTACTTGCCTGATCGTCTCAACATGTTTACAACAAAATTTGTTACATAAGCCGACTTTCTAGACACTGGTCTCATGCTGGTTCTTTAAAGTCACACTTGTTGCTAGCTGGTTCCATGCTTTTTGTAAACTTACGAAATTTAACCAAAAAAACTTAAAATATCAAGACAGATTTGTACACTTCAATTACCAAAGTAAAACCCTGCCGTATACGTTGACAAATTGAGCGTTGACAACAGATGTCATCATAGATGTCTCTCTCCCTCGAATAGGTCCCATCCACCCTCATAGTAAACAGTAATTTTTCATTTTCTTTTTTAAGGTATAATTCTCCTGCACTAAAAAAAAAATCAAAAATTTTAAGTGTGAGGCTTTTTTGACAAGGCCCAGTAGAAATGTTTTTAAAATTTCATGCTTCCTTTACAGAGATCAATGTTTCTAAACCTGATCCTACTTGTAGTGTCATTGTGATATCAAGCAAGATGTTATGCAAAGCAGTTCCCTTCAATTGAAAAACATAAGATATAAATTGAAAACCATAGACTTGGGTTTTATACAGAGACTGTTTGCAAATTGAATGAAGAGGACAAAGCATGGGTCGTCCATACCTATATGCCTTTTTTGGGAAAAAATTTGTATGAGCATAACAAAACAACACATGTATGAAAACATTTCTTGTGCTGTGAGAAATCAAGGAGTATTTCTGTCACTGCTAATTCTTTTAGTCAAATTCCGAAAGGGGGTTTAGATATTCTTGAATCGTTACACCAAAACTTCATAAAAGTAAGCCGTTTAAAAAAATTGCATAAAGAAAACTTTGACCACAATTATCTTGAAGCCCATGGTAGTAATTTAAGAAACGAGCGAGACAATGCAATGCAATGGTAATGTCTATTTCGTAGACAAGAAAGGGCCCATGATCAGATTTCAGCGGATCCAAAGCTGTAACTTTTTAATCACAAAAAAGATATACATCGGAGTACATTGAGTTGAATTCATTTTATTATCAATATCATTTATCCTCAATAATTTTGTTTTCTGATATAGTAAAGTGCAGAAATAAATATTAGTTTTGAGAATTTTACACAGGAATGAATGACGGCTTTTAATGATACCAATTTTCCCATCTGCGAAAATCCTATCAACATTTCTCAACGTCGATTGTGAACGCAACTTTAGTGGTAAAAGGACCATATAGTCAGTTTACAATCTTTTGCATCTTTAAAACATGCCTTGTAATATGATCTAAAACAGGTAATTATTACTTAAATTTCATTAATTATCATAGTCTTAATCATTTAACAATCAATAATATATAGAATTATACATTACTTCACATGGTAGCAATTTCTTAACTGATTCCGTGTAGCAAGACATAAAAAATACAACGGTAAAATAAATATTCATCAACTCCAGCCCATTCATCTAACATGTAAATAATCTGATGTTTTCCTTTCCTCTCGTTAACTTTTTAGAAACTTTGGAGCCTAATAGTTCAAGTACATTGGTTGGCCATCTGGTTCATTTACCTTTATCTCCCTCTCCTTTGCTTAATAATTTGGTGAGTGACTTAGGTGATGAATATAATGTTCAGGATAGTTTATGAGAGGCAACGGAAAGTTAGGACAATTGTGGACGGTAGGACAGGTAGAATGATATGTCATCTCTTGACCAAAATGCCAGTAGAGAGCCTAATAGTGGTTCATCGTCTTTGTAATAAAAGAGTTTGAAAATAACATTTTAACTCGCTGCTAAAGTATATGAAAATCACAGCATTAAAAGATGAGTTACAGTTTGGAAGCAAACCAATGTATTTTAGGTATGAAAAGGCTACCAGGTTCGGAGACAAGAGATTAATCAAAAGAATTATGTTAACTGGCACGAAGGAAACAGCGAATCCAGTTAGAATAAAGATCATTGCTTTTCCAAATTCATTTTCCGGTCTTTTACCTCTTTTTCTAGAAGAAGCGACTTTGTGAGCATCACGATTTTTGCTTAAATGGTCATCTTCACCTGCACCACTTTTCTTCATTACAAACCTATGGCAGTTGTTTGGTGACATTTCTCTCCTTTCTACAGTTCTATGCTGCTTCTCTTCTTGCCCTCCAAAACATGCTTCTCTGATGCCTGTTGTATTCACCTGATTGACGTTGTTGGTGCACGTGATATTTCCAATGTTGATTTGATTATTTTGATCATTTACAAGGTCGGCACAGCGATGTTCATTTTGTGAAGAGAAGTCAGCAACGGTGTTCTTAGGGCCAGAATGAACTCTGATATTTTTGATATTTTCTTTTATAGAAAAATACGTCAAGATGTATATGATGCATAAAAAGAGAAAAAAAATTAAGAAAATTGATAAATATATTTCTTTAAAAAAGTGCTTGAAAACAAGCGAGGCAGCTGCATTAATTGCATTCAAAACAAGAATCACGTGGCTCTTTCGAATTGTCATGAAACTGCCGTATCTATTAAGTAACTTCATATGAATGCATCGGTCTATTGCGATTGTGATTGTGAGGAAACCAGAACAATGCAAAAAGAGCGCCACTGATACATGAAGAAGATAAACAATCTTGCTATTAATCTGTAAAAGGCATCCAATATCATAAAGTAATCCAGTTGCACCAACAAGGAAATCTGATACACTCAACCAGAAAATGAACAAATAAGATACGATTCTTAGTTTGTTGAGCTTCTTCAAAGCATATGCAAGGGAAAGGTTGAGCACCAAGTTTGAAATATCTATTCCAACTCCGAGAATATTGTACAGAATTTCTTGCTTTTCGCTTGCCATTTGAATTCTTTTACTATTCCTATAAACGGAGTTTGAACGGGTTAGAATAACCTGATTAACATTAGAACTCGTTATATTACACAAATTATGATTCAAAATTTTCCAGATTGAAGCAAACGTTGCCCGAGAAAACATAGCATTAAATACAGTCGGTGATGTTACTCGTGAAAAACCTTAATAATGTATATTAGAGCAAAATGCATTGCAAGCAACAGGTCTTAGGCGCAACAAAATCCCATTGACTAAATGTATCAATGAAAAATTGAATCTTAAAAGGAAACATGAAAATTGGAATGGTTTGAGTAAATCTACCTTAACAAAACGAAAGGAACAAGTGTAGAAAAGTGTCTCTATGGTTCTGCAATCGAAAATGACAAAAGTTTACAAGTTTGTGTCCAACCCAATTTCTTTTCCTATCAAAATATACTTACTTTGAATTTTTCTTGCAAATGCTACCAACGGATACCTTTTCTCTCCAGGAAAACGTGCTGCTATTGCTTTCTGATAATTGCTTTCACGTAAATGCAATTGAGACCTCTTCAAATTTTATTGTAAAGATATGCAAACATTTATATCAGCTGCTCCATTTATTGATTGCTATTGCCACTTTTCTTTTGCAAACATTGTTTTAATTTATATCTTCAATCAAAGGTAGTATTTCGATTGCATCTTCTATCTTGCCATCAATCTGTCAGCTCAAAGAAAGCAAGGGCTTTGATACCTAGCGAGAATATTTTCCTTTTGCTAACATCTTTTTTCGCCTTATCTGGGCAAAGCTCTTTTAAGCATCGTAAAGTCAAGATTGTGGAGCCAATTGGCCCCCATAAAATCGCCTGTTCACTCAATAGTTGGGGCCTAAGACTAAGACATAGTTATTTCCTTGTACTACAATGATAACTTGAAATTTTCATGACAATCAAATCAATATTGACGTCATAGTGACATCATTACATTTTTCAATTGTTTGCTATTTATAAAAATATTCTTCAAGATTCCCATTAAATATCGCAAATACGTAGTTCAATGTAGGCTCTGCGAAAGCTTAACAAAACTTAACATGTTTCTTATCTGTTTCTTCTGTTTGACTGCATCCTCAAGGACTAGCGAGAATATAAGATCACTACGTTGATAATTTGGAAACCCTCCTTTGAAATCGCAACGAGTAAAATCTGCCGAAACACAAGAAAGGATTCGAAACTTTCGTTTTTGATGAAAGTTTGATGAAATATGTTTCCGCAACTGGGTGTTTATTTTCTTTCTTGATCTTTTCGTCCCTACTTCTGACGTAATATACTCTGTCATAAAATATATTGTTTTTAGATGCATGTTCCATAATGTCAAAAGATATTTAATGATTTTGCTTATAATGCATGCAAAGGATCAGGAGAGATAATAATAGGCTGCAGGTTTGCTCCATTTTTCAATACTTATGCCACTTCGGCTCCTGCCACTTCATGAGAATTCGGCAAGTGTCATATGACATTTGATAAAGCATTTTAAGAAGTGGTGTATTTACAACTGCAACGTGTAGAAGGCAGAGGCTGCATAAACTGAGTTATAGACATGCAGACATTTGATAATCATTGGCAGTTAAAAACTCTTTCTGTTGATACTTTTTCAATGTCCTCAACTTATAACTTTCTTTTTAATCAATACATTGGACATACTTTGTTACTGGTAAACCATTCTATCAAATTTGGTTTTTTAGAATTAAATTTAACCTATCCTTAAACTATCAGATAATCAGAATCAGAATCATGCTGAATACTTGGTTAAAAATCTTATGTCACAGTCATTTTTAGCACGTAGTAGAAAGATAATGAAATTGGATGTAGCACCTAAATTTAATTGGAAATTTCCTATCTGCTTTTTGCAATAAAGGTCTGGTTGGTAAACTATGGTAAAACTCTTAGAAAAATTGTAGGCTATAGGCTTAGTAAAAGTGTCGTTTTAGATTATTCTTTTTACAAAAGTTCTTGAGCCAAAATAAACAAAATCGCATAATACCGACAAAAACAATTCAAAGTGTCATTTGTTAATTAAAAATGTTTCTGAACAATTCTTGTAAGGCTTTTATAAAAAACTTGATTCTATAAAATGGACATTTGTCTAAACCTACAACCTTACTTTTACAAGAAGTTTCCCATGTTCGGAATAGAGGCAAATTTAGCATAAACAACGAATTCAAAAAATGTTTTACTAACAAAAATACAGCTTTTCAGCTACTTTGGCAATGGCTTTAGCAAACACAATTTCATCTAAAAAGACGTTTTTCTTAGCCGATACCCCTATTTTTTCACCAGGTTTCTTAAGGGATAAAAACAAGGTTTAAAACTGATCGAATCATTTCCAAATAGCATTTTATTGATATAAATAAGGCTCCATAGCAGTTTTTACAATGTTACTTGCAGAAAATGCTTCATCCAAATCCAACAATGAACATTTTTCATAATCTTAGGGCTTCTTTACAGACAAATAAAAAACCCGAAGATAAAACGTTAAAAGGTTAGTTTGAGTTCGAAATTTATTAAACAAGGCTTGGCCAAGGTATGGCACAGATTTTATTTTTGGATACAGCATGGTAATATTGAGCATTTAATTATCTGTATATCTGACCCCACTTCTGTTTTCCTTGTGATTATAAACAAAATGTCATGTTATTGCATTCCCTTCAGCTGAAAATGACATCAGATGACATTTGCTGCAAGAATATTTAAATATGCATGTTATAAAATAAAAATAGTGATTGTGAGCAAAATGCAAAGATAATTTTTTGAAAAGACTTTGGTAAAAAATAGTTAAATAAATAAGTGAAAAAACAAATAATTGATAAAAAACAAATAATATATAAATAAATAAATGAAAAAATAAATAAAAAATAAAAAAATTTATAAATAAATACATAAAAGAATAAATAAATAAACAAATAAATAAATGAGTAAAAAGTAACTTTGGTATTCAAACCTTAGCTTTTTGCTATTTTAGGACAGATTTAATGTATAAGCAAAATACAATTACAACTGTTTGGAATGCCGCTTTATTCAAGGCATTGCTTCAAATGCGCATGCGCAATTAATGTCAATGTCGTTATTTTTAAACCACATAATATACTCTGTGGGAGGAACATTTCTGTGGGAGGAACATTCGTGGCACTAATGGAAATTAGCCAGTCTGAAATAAAAAGTCTAAGAAAATTTAAAGAAAAGGTTGCCATGAGAAAAGTGATAACTAAGTTGTGGTTTATAAATGCAACTGTTACATAAAACAGTTTGGATTAAATGTTGTGGAGCGCCTTTGATTGTTAATTTTGCCTTCGCACTAATGCGCATGCTTACTTAATGCATCTTTCATTGGTTTAGACGAATGGATAGAATGATTGCCATAACCAGTAGGAATTTAGACTTGCCCCCTCAACAAGATAATTTCTATCTAGTAGACAAGATAGAACACGGGATTAGGCTCGAACAAAATTAAACGGTCATTTTTGAGCCATAAGTACAAACTGGTGTTCATAATCTTCCATTACGTCATTTTGTTGTCTGAAGTAGTGATTGGCAGAAATGAATGTAATTTTTGGAATTTTCAGCAGGACTTAATGTCAACGTTTCGATGATACACATTCTTCTTCTCTCCCCTCCCTCCCCCCTCTCCCTTCTCCGAAGAAAATGCTACCAACCCCATTGTGACAGCTACCTTCCAAATAAGTTTTTACGTCAGTTGTGAACGCCAGAAAAATGGTAAGCGAACCATGATGTCAGTTTAATATTTTTAAATCTAATAAATATTATTTCGCGTAATACTACTTTGAATTTCATGAATATTCTGTCTTCATATTGAAAACGTAATAAACAATACTTCGTGAAGGCAATTTTTCATAGGACTCCATCACTCTATGACCGAACCCGTCACTAATAAGCCACCAATGAGTCAATAAGTAAATAGCCATTAATTCCAATCATTTATTCCAAAAATCTGTCTTCATCAATATCAAATGCAATATGAACAGATGCATTTGTTTCCTCACTTTGACTTTTAAAGAACTTTGGCGAGTAATAGTCTTTGTTAGTCAAAATAAGTGACAATTGTAGCACATTGCTTTTCTCATCAATTATCTAGGGACGCTATCCGTTCTTCATAACTTGAGAAGTGGCTTGGGAGTTAAATAAATCCACTCTTGCGTGAAATTCTCCAAATTAAGCAACTATGTGAGATGCTAGTGAATGTTAAGTATGGTAATAAAACATACAAAGCCATCAAACGTTTTATTGTTTTGAGTCTTATGGAGGTTAAGGAAATTAAGAAACGGGACGTGAGCTGAGATTTTAAAAGAGGTACATATGCCCGTATAACCCACAATAAAGATTTATTGCCTTTAAATTATACGAGACTGGAAAAAACGCTTCAAATCACTGCTGAAGCTTACAAATATCACAGCGTTTAAGGATGCGTAACAATTTGGCAGCAGATTAATGTATCTAATCGACGAAAAGTCTACCAACTTTGGATACAGCATTTGAAGCAAACGAATGACATTAACTGGCAAAAAGGCAACAGTGAAGCCTGCTAAAACAAAGATCATCGCTTTTCCAAATTCGTTTTCAGGCCTTTTCATTCTGTTCCTAGTAATAGTGACTTTTTGAGTGTCACGATTGCTGTTCAAATGCGATTTTTCAACTGCATCTCTTTTCTTAATTCCAGCCTTGTGGCAATCATTTTCTGCTTTTTCTCTACTTTCCTTGTATGATATTGTAAAAATTTCAACATCTTGTTTTCTTGCAGAGCATTTCTTCTCTTTCTCTTCCTGCTTTGCAAGACGTGTTTCTTGGATAGGTAAAACATTCAATTGATTGACGTTATTTGTGCACGTGACATTTGCAATGTTGTCGTGATCGTTTACAAGATCAGCACAGCGATGTTCATGTTGTGGAGACAAGTCAGTGCTCTTCAGTCCAGAATGAAGCTCAATCTTTTTGACATTCTTTCTGATTGAGAGGTACGTCGAAATGTATACAATGCACAAAAAGAAAAACAAAATTAAGAAAATTGATAAAAATATTTCTTTAAAAAAGTGTTTGAAAACAAGCGAGGCAGCTGCATTAATTGGATTCAAAACAAGAATCACGTGGCTCTTTCGAATTGTCATGAAACTGCCGTATCTGTTAAGTAACTTCATATGAATGCATCGGTCTATTGCGATTGTGATTGTGAGGTATCCAGAACAATGCAAAAAGAGCGCCACTGGTACATGAAGAAGATAAGCAATCTTGCTATTAATCGGTAAAATGCATCCAATATGATAAAGTAATCCAGTTGCACCAACAAGGAAATCTGATACACTTAACCAGAAAATGAACAAATAAGATACGATTCTTAGTTTGTTGAGCTTCTTCAAAGCATATACAAGGGAAAAGTTGAGCACCAAGTTTGAAATATCTATTCCAACTCCGAGAATATTGTACAGAATTTCTTGCTTTCCTCCTGCCATTTCCGTGCAAACTTTTTTGTGCAAACTGCTAGGAACGAACGGGTAGATAAAAGCTTGTTTCTCATTTTATCTCACTACACTGACTACATTTGCAGTCAAAACCTTCCAAATTCAATCACTTTACTCTCAGAAAACATATTGTGGAATAAAAAGTGTAAAGTTTATGAATTACCTTCAATATCTTATTCTAGAAGAAACAAAGAATTGTGTATGTACAAGAAAAAAATCAAACTAATTTACTAAAATGCCTAACGTGCACCTTATTGACATGAATTTTACCATGCCTGTCCTAATTTATTCTTCATAAATGTCCTAATTCTTGTAAACCTGACACTAAAAGGCTTCATTGTGTTTATTAAGTAAATACAAGTATAAAAGAGTGCTTACATACTTTCGAATAGAGGAATAATAAACATGTTCTGTTTTTAAGTTCTAATACTTATCAATGGTTTACTGTCTGATTTTAAATGCATAAAGCATTAGCTTTCGATGGTGTATATCAGACTGCAAGTGAAACATTTCAGGCACATCCCATCTAAAACAAACATATCGTTTAAACAGAAAATTTTAAAAGAAAAATTTTATACTACGATAATTTGCACTGTTTAAGTTACTTTACCTCAATAAATCGTAACAAACATGTGTAGATCAGTGTCTCTGTGGTTCTGCATTCGGAATTGACAAAAGTTTACAAGTTAGGATCTTTGCCCATTTCTTTTCAAGCACTGTTTACTTTCTTGAATGTTTTTTGCAAATGCTGCCAACGGATACCTTTTCTCTCCAGGAAAACGTGCTGCTATTGCTTTCTGGTATTTGTTTTCACGGAAATGCAGTTGAAACCTCTTCAAACTTTATTGTAAAGATGTGTAAACATTAATACCAGCTGTCTTGTTATGTTGTTTTGCGTTTGCCAGTTTTCGCTTGCAAACATTATTTTCATTGATATTTTTAATCAACGGTTCTGTTGTGATTGGATCTTCTAAGTTTCCATCAATCTGACAGCTCAGAAATTAATTTATCTTGCACTGCATGTTTTCAAATCCTTTTTTATGTCTCTAAGCAAAAAACTGCCATGATTTGAAAGAGCCTAAATAAAAGCATAGATTCTTCTTTAACTTCAATTGATTGACCTAGTTATTCACTTTGAAGTTTTTTCTTTGCCTAGCATCCCTTTGTGATTCTTCATTACGGTTATAGTATATCCAATTGGCTGTAGCAAAGGAATGATACTTGCACACTTCCAAGCAAGTACCTATCGAAAAACCTTGATTAAGGGACTTGTGACCAACAATTTTCTAAAAAAATCGTTACTCGTGATAAAATTATCAAAAAAACGTGTATGAGAACTGAAAGTGACGATTCAGTCAATTTTTATTTTAGGATAATTAACACATTTTTCTTGAAATATGATTACTCAGTACTATAATACTAATATTAAGTGTAAATTGGATATGCTATTAACGTATTTTCAAATATTTTGCTTGCAAAAACGTCTTTGCAACTTCCGGTTTCACAAGAAGCTAAGCTATTTTCTTGATAATAAGAGACTTTTCAAGATTTTTCAAAGTTTTTGATCGTTAATAGTGAACTTTTTGAATATGGATTGGCATCTTAACAAATATGGGCCTAGACGTGTAACGTTCTAATCATTGATGCTGTATCGTTGCAGAAACGAGTAAGGTCGACGTCTTGATATGTAGCAATGTGACATGGCTCATGGGCTGGCTCATTCGAAAAAAAATACCCGCATGTTCATTTCTCTAATTATTTGATCTCACTGCTATCAGGGCATCAAACGTTATTATACATACTTAAATAGAGCTAACTCCTACTTGTACCTATCAAGTCAAATTAGCAGGTATCATATTCAAGCAACATTTATTTCTCGAGAAATCCAGCACACGATCTCATTTTAATGCCTGCACAGACATGGACCTGTACTTTAATTAAAACCAAAAGAAACAAAATCCACAAATAAGTAAATTCTACGCTTATATGGGCTCAAATCCAGTCATCACGTTGCTCTACATTGCTTTGTTTCTTCTGTTCACGGCTATATATTTCTGCATGTGATTAACTTTAAAGCATCTTGATATTTACGCAAAGACTCCCTTCCATCAGCTTATCTATCGAACATAGAAGAATCTCTAAAAACGAGTTTGACGCAATAATGAGGTCTAGAAATTATTGTAAATCGTATTTTATGTCAATATGAAGATGTTATTAAACTCCTAAAGAAAAATTTACTTTGACAGAATCTTAGCTTAGAAAAAAGATTGAGATTTCAAATTGATAACGTGATTATTTTGTAAATATTTGACGTTTCTTGTTCGGAGTTTTGCTTTTCGGAAAAAAATCTCTTTGCAGAAATTGAACAAATGCAAAACATCGCAGTTTATAAGCAATACTGTATTTGGAAATCAAAGCTACAGATTAAAATTTAAATATACTGATAAATAATCGGGCCTTTCTTTAATTAAGAGGCAAACATAAAAACGTATAAATTCAAAATATGACAGAGCTTGCCCATTCAAGATTTGCAATTAAAGAGGTATTACTGGTCAGCTGTTAATATTGAAAACACATCGAGAAAGAAAAGACAAGAGTCAAGAGAAATAGAAAGTCGTTCAAAAAAGATCCTTCTCTTGTTATTCGGTATACGTGAGTCCTGTGAAATACATTAATGTTTATCTTACAAACCGAATCACAGAGAGCAAAACTTGTATAGTGCGTGTGAAATGAGTCAGATAATGTTTGTTAAATAGCATTGGTCACAATATCAATTGCACACATACATACATACATACATACATACATACATACATACATACATACATACATACATACATACATACATACATACATACATACATACATACATACATACATACATACATACATACATACATACATACATACATACATACATGCATACATACATACATACATACATACATACATACATACATACATACATACATACATACATACATACATGCATACATAGTTATTCTGTTGAATTGGAAGCCAGTGTACTGCTCGATATTCATAGATATTCAGTATCCTCAGACTACCTTTGGAAGATAGGTAGCAAACAATACAATAAAGTATATGAAAATACTTGGTTATTTAAGCAAGTTAACAGACATAAAATTTTCCGTTTGCTTTCAGGAGTTTGCATTGATAGCAAAGCAGTTGCGATGGCAGGAGAAAAGCAGAATGAATTGTACGATGCTATTGGAATCGCAATAAGCATTTCAAACTTGGTGCTAAACTTTTCTTTAGCATATGCGTTGAAGAGACTAAAAAAACTGAAAATCGTCTCTTACCGGTTCATTTTCTGGTTGAGTTTATCAGACTTTTTCGTTGGTGCAACTGGAACACTTCATCATGCTGGACGACTTTTGCAGGTTGACAAAAAACTAATACTGGCTACGTTTTTGCTTTTGGGGTTCTTTTTTCATTTTTCTGTTTACCTCACAATAACAATCGCAATAGACCGATTCATTCATATGAAGTTACTTAAGGGATATGGCAGTTTTATGACGATCCGTAAATGCAACGTAATGCTCCTTGTCAGTACAATCCTTGCTGCTGCAACTTACCTTTTTAAGAAATTTATCCCAGAAATTTTCTTGATAGCATCCATCTTCGTGTTTTTTCTTCTGTGTATTGTTTATATCTCGACGTATTTGTCAATCAAGAACAGCGTCAAAAAGATCGAACTTCATTCTGGACTTAAGGATACTGATTTGTCTCCACAAACTGAGCCACGCTGTGCCAATCTTGTCAATGATCACGATAATCAAAACAACATTGGAAATAACGTCATTCAAGCGAATTTTACACCCAACCCAGAAGCATGTCTAGCAAAGCAGGGAGAGGAACAACAAAGAATCTCTGCAGGAAACCACATTTTTGCAATACCAAATAGAGAAAGAAGGGAAAAGACAGCAAAAAAGTGCAACAAGCTTGGAGTTGAGAAAAGAGATGCAGCCGAAGATGTGCATTTAAGCAAGGATCTTAAATCTCAAATAGTCGCTACTTCTAAGGCCAGAAGCAAAAGACCTGAAACTGAATTTGGAAAAGCCATGATCTTTATCTTAGCTGGTTTCACCATAACTTTCCTGCCAGTTTACATAATACTTCTGTTTCAAACTATGTCACCAAGTATTGTTGAATCATTTCCAAATGGTTATTTCTTTTTGCTGCCAAGTTTGAACTCATCCTTCAATGCTTTGATTTTCATAGCCTTCAGCAGTGAGTTAAAACGTTATTTCAAAACTCGTATTATTCAAATATACTGACTACTTTATTAGCTATCCATAAGATCAAGTTTATCTTTCATAGCTGTACCTTGAAAATGTCTATAAATAAAAAAGGAACTGATCTTTGTAAAGTGGTATCAATTTACCTTCATAATATAGGCCTCTATATTTTTATCTTGCAGCAGCATTACGTTGTGGGATACATGTTTCTTAATACCTTTGTAAGTGCGGTCAGGTCATATAAACAAGGCTATAAAAGTTTATCAGATTGCAAATGGATACTGATGGAATAGGTTTTTATATCAATCTTTCATTTGAGATTTTAAGAAAGAATAAAAACTTACTTTGGGACTCTTTGTCAACGGCGTTGAATATGATTTGAAGAGTCTTGCGAACTAAATTTTCTTAATTTTATTTGCCTTGTGCTCTGTGACTTTTGTTCAGATAAAACGAAAAATCTTTTGTGTATATAAGTTGTAACTACAAGTAGTATAAGCGTCCTGATGTTGTTAGGACATTAATTATTCTTCTTGTATTTTCTTTTCGTATATTTTCTCAGGATAAAATTATTTCTAAAGCTATCTTATTTCGCTGTGATTTTGGGCACGTAGCAGAAATATAATGAATTTGATAGTGCAGTACCTAAATAAAATTTGAAATTTCTGTTCATCTTCTTGCGATAAAAACTTCTCGTCTGGTTGGCAAAAAATCACAAGATGACAAGAAATTGCGATAAAAACGAAATGGCAAAAAATTTGATAAAAAGGGAAGGCTATAGGTTTTATCAAATGTCCATTTAGCAATTCAATTTAGACGCAGAAACGCACGCGGCTTCTTGGGCCTTGAAAGCGTAAGAAAGGTTTCAAGGATAAAATTGTCCTTGGTTTGAGCCTGAAATCGCTTTTTTAAGATCACGATAAATATAAATGAAAATTATATCAAGAATGAAAGTCTTTTTACAAAAAAATAAAGACTTTTTAGAGAGGTCAGTGTTTGAAAAAAACAGTGCTTTAGACTTACAAAAATTTTCAAATGTTCTAGAAAAATCATTTTCTCTAAAAACCCTCAAATTGCGTCCTCATTGTCGGGAAAAAGACAAAAATTTAATTTGGTTGTGGAAAGAAAGCACATGTTTTGAAAAATAATGACTTTATAAAATGTCGATTTTTTATGAAAAATTAAGGCTTTGAAAAACCGTCGAAGTTTTTCAAAAATGTTTTTTCTTTATAAACCCATAAATTGCTTTTTCATTTTTAGAATAAACAAGTATTTAAATTGGTTCTAGAATTAAAAATTTTTTTCTCGGAAAAATGGTGACTTTTTTGAGGGGTAAATTTTTGATGAAAAATTAAGACTCTAGGCTTTAAAAAACCGTCTAAATTTTTTCAAAATTTTTTTTTGAATTGAATTTTGTTCTGGAATGAAAACTTTTTTCGAAAAAAATAATTATATTTAAAGGAGTCCATTTTCATGAAAAACCTAACGCTACGGAAAATTTTTGAAGTTTTTCAAAAAGCTTCTATAGTAACCCATAGACCGCTTCTTTATTTTCAGAATAAAAAATAATTCAGGAATGTAAGTTGTTTTTTTCAAAAAAATAGCGATTTCATAGAGGGAACGCTTTTCAGGAAAATGTAAGGCATTGAAAAATAGAATTTTTTCTAAATTTTTTTCTCTTTAAAAACCCTTAAATGGCTTTTTTATTATCAGAGCGAGCAAGAATTTAATTTGCTTCTGGAATTTAAGTTGTTTCTTCGTTAAGATAGCAATTTAATGAGGAAGCAAAGGGGTTCGATTTTGATGAAAAATCGCCAATTTTTTTGAAAAATTTTTTCTTTATTCTTCAAAGCACTTTTAATGCTTAACTGACAATTTGCTTCAAAATTCACTGACTCTTATGCATAATAACCAAAACTATATTCTGTAGATATATTCACCACAGGGCCTAAAGGTAAAAATTGCATCATAAATTAAGATATAAGAAAGTCCAAGAACAGAACAATATGCCCTGAGTTTTTCAGAAGCTAATGTTAGGTGAAATTTGCTAGAGTTTCCCATACTTATTCATATGCAAGTGTAGTGGAAAACTGTTAAAGTTCATTCATTTCATTCGTTGTTAAAGATCAGACCAAGTTTTGCAACACCTGGCGACTGAATGGTAAAATCAGACATTACTGACAATATACGTTTCAACGAAAAATGAAATTTGAAAAACTGAAGTTGACCTGATTGCAATTTTTAGGAATGTTATATTAAACAGGAATTTAATTCGTCTTATGATTTTTAAAGAAGGTCAACATTAACGTAAATTTCATGGTATCTTTGGGGGCTGTAGGAGTATCGCCCTGCAAAGGATGAAGCTGTTGTACAAAATAATTACAACAGAAATTATAATTCTAAAATTTATTATTATTATTTCTTATTATCATTTACATTAGTAAATCTTCAATGGTATCAGATCTAAAGAACAATTATAGAGGACAACAGGGGACTGAGGTTGAAGATGGATAAAACCAGAAATACACCTGTTAGGAAAAGATAAGGCAGGGAGCTGGATGAAAGAAGGGACCTGGGAGATTGCTCCCGATAAAATTATTAAAAACCAGAATTATTAAGAACCAGGCCCGTTCAAGCTTTTCTTTTGCACACTTGCTTAAAAACTGTTGTTATTCAGCAGTGAAATGAAAAGAAATGAAAAAAAGTGAAATGAAATATTTCTTCAGCAGTGAAATGAAAAAAAATGAAAAGTTGTCTTGCAAAAGTCGTTTTAACAAGTGAGAAATCATGAAAGTGACATCAATTGACAACACTAGTTTGAAGTTCTCCGAAACAAAATGGGGTTTGTCGACGAATGAGGCGGTTACAACAACATCTAAATTATTACCCGTCTGGTAAGCAAACCAGCAGTCTATGATGTAGTTTTGGTGGTCAATTTTTGAGTACTCTTCAGTTCTTTAGTCGCAAATAGTGTGTTAGGTTTTGTTAATGTGTACTGTAAATGCTTCATTGTGAAACAAACAGTTTCTGTCAGAAAGGGCAATGTATAATCTTTATACAATACTTACACTACTTCTTTAACAGAATGGTATAAAACAAGGGTTACGAAACGTATTTAGGTGAAGTCGCGTGAGTAAGAAGCAAACAAAATACGGGGGTACCCTACATCAACCATGCCCGCTGGCCTACCAGGAAGATTCTTGAGACAGAGAAATATTTTCTACCGACGTCCCCAACTGACTTTTCAAGTTTTCTATCTGAACAAAACGTATTCAGATATAGAATTAGGTAACCGTTTCCAAAATCTGTTGTGACACTAATCCCTTCTTGTTTTGTGTACAACAAAAACTTTTTATTTGCTGCTTTCGCTCACTTTATTATTTACACTCATTCTCTAGTTATCGAGCCTAGCTCTGCTATTACACACTATAATGTTTTTGTCTGCAAACCAAATAATGATTTTAATAAGAGAAGAGTGTGTTTGGTGAGATTTTAGTTTGTAATAGGAGCCCCATGCCAATGGCTACCCAAACTAAAATGAATGGAACAAAAGCATTATTCATTGGCTGCGACAGAGCCATGGTCCTAAGTTGGGGTCCCTTGAGAATCGAAAGAGAATGTTCAATAATACAAAATTGAACAATGCAAAGTGCGTGCCAGAAATACAACATCGACGTATTGAAATACACAATATATGTTTGGAACTAACTTGATTCAGCGGAAGCTACAAGAAATAGGCCTAAAAACAATATATCCCGAGACTGAACCACGTTGCGATAGCCATTTTGCACCAGCGATATTGGAAATGCGATTTAACTTCTGCCAAAAGCCACCCTACTTGACAAGTAGCAGGGAAAATGGAGATGAGTTGTGTCGAAGCTTTTCAATTGATAAAGAAGAAAGACCAACTGGTAGAAGACAGCAAAGGAGTCGGGAATGACGTTAGCAGAATTCACAGTAAGTACCTTTTTCTTTCAAATATATTTTGGTAATTAACAACAGGTTAAAGTTGAACGAAACAACACTGAGCGCCTACACATAAATAAACACATGTCCGGTGCAAAACTGCATATAAAGCGACAACCAAATTTTGGTAAGGCCCTCTCAATACTTGGTGAGGCTATTTTTTCCTCATCCATTTATGGTGAAATTGATTCAATTTGCTAGTATCGCGTATTTTCTAAATTGTCCAAAGATATTTATTTTATGACTAGTTGGACAGAAATTAGGCCCGTTTCACAGAAAAAGCGGGTGTTTCGTGCGCGCAAGACAAGCAAGTATCGTAATATACGCACAACACACTTGGCCTATCTGATCGAATGCCTGAAACTAAAGACAATTTTTTCCTAAAAACGTTTTCTTACGCTTTCAAGGCACATATAGGGAATCTCGATGTATTTTCAACGACTTTTGAGATGTGTCCTTAGCATTTTTCCAGAGGATTTTTTCTGGTATCCATAAAAACAAGATTTTAATTTTGATCAAGAATGAAAGTTGTTCCTTGTAAATATAGCGTCTTTATAGAGAAGTCGATCTTTTATAGAGGAGGCTTTGAAAAAGCGTCAAAATATTTTCAAGTTTTTTCTCTAAAAACCCATAAATCTTTATTATCTCAATGAAAAAGATTTCAGTCTAGTTTTGGAATAAAAGTTGTTTTTCTCAAAATAGGTTTTGGCTTTGAAAAGGCGTTCACGATTTTTTGGTATTTTTTTCGTAGACCCATAAATTTTACTTGATTTTATTTAGTTCTGGAACAAAGCTTCTTTTTCTTAGAAAATGGCAATCTTATACAGGGGTCGATTTTTAATAAAAAGGTAAGGTAAAAAATTCAAAACTCGTCGAAATTATCGGAAGTACATTTTTTGTAAAAGCCCATAAATTACTGCTTCGTGGCTAGAAGAAACGACAAGTGAATTTAGTTCTGGAATAAAATACATTTTTCAAAAAAAAACAATTTTATAGAGGGGCACTATTTTTTGATGAGAAATTATAGCTAGAGTCTTGAAGAAATCGTCAAAATCGTCAAAAGTACATTTTATTTAAAAACCATTAATCACCTCTTTATGATCAGAATAAAAAGGAATTTTGTTTGGTATGTAAATTAAAGTTGTTTCCTTGAGAATTTAGCGCCTTTGTAAAAAGGTCGAATTTTGATGAAAAAGTAAGGATAAAGGCTTTAAAAAATTGTTCAAATTTTTAGGAATTTTTTTCCTTAAAACCAATAAATTAATCTTTTACTATAAGTGTCAACAACATTTTAATAGGATGGTGAAATGGAAGATGCTTTTTTGTTAAAGTAGCGAAATTACTTTGGGGTTGACATTTGATACAAATTAAGACTAGAGGGCTTCAAAAGTCATCAAAATTTTAAGAAATCTTTTTTCATTATAAGCCTATAAATAACTTCCTCTTGATCAAAATGAGTAAGATTTAAATTGGTTCTGGAATAATAGCTGTTTTTTTCTCAGAAAAAAGCGTTTTCAAGAAAGGCTCGATTTTTAATGAAAAAATAAGGCTATGGGCTTAGAACAATCCTCAAAATTTTTTGAATTTTTTTTCATTTAAAAGCCCATAGGTAATTTCGTCTCCACCAAAATAACTAAGAATTTAATTGAGTTCTTGAGTAGAAGCTGTTTTCTTCATATGTTAAACGTTCTTGAAGAGGGTTCTAATTTTTAGAAAAAAGTAAAGCTATATGTTTTGAAAAATCGTCGAATTTTTTTGAGTTTTGTTTTTCGAAATCCATAAATTTTCACTTCGTTCTGGAAAAAGGATACTTTTTTTCAGAAAAAAACGTTTATACAGGGGGGTCGATCTTTAATGAAAACGTAAGACTATTGGCTTTGAAAAATTATGGAAATTTTTTGAATTTTAATTTCCTTTCAAAGCCCATAAATAATCTCTTTTTAATCGAAACAGACTAGATTTTAGTTTGATTTTGGAATTATCGCTGTATTTTCCAGAAAAGACGATTATTATGGAGGGGTCGATCTTTAATGAAAAAGTAAGGCTATAAGCTTTGAAAAACCATCGAAATTTTTTGAAATTTTTTTTCTTTTTCAAAACCCATAAATAATCTCTTTTTGATAAAGACACACTAGATTTTAATTTGATTTTGGAACAACAGCTGTTTTTTTAGAAAGAAATGTTTTTAATAGAGGGGTCGATCTTTAATGAAAAAGAAAGGCTATAAGCTTTCAAAAATCATCGAAATTTTTTGAAATTTTTTTTCCTTTTCAAAGCCCATAAATAATCTCTTTTTGATCAAGAACGACTAGATTTTAATTTGATTTTGGAATTATAGCTGTATTTTCCAGAAAAGACGATTTTTATGGAGGGGTCGATCTTAAATGAAAAAGTAAGGATATAGGCTTTGAAAAATCATCGAAATTTTTTGAAATTTTTCTTCCTTTCAAAGCCAATAAATAATCTCTTTTTAATCAGGACACACTAGATTTTAATTTGATTTTGGAACAACAGCTGTTTTTTTAGAAAGAAATGTTTTTAATGGAGGGGTCAATCTTTAATGAAAAAGTAAGGCTATAAGCTTTGAAAAATCATCGAAATTTTTTGAAATTTTTTTTCTTTTTCAAAGCCCATAAAAAATATATTTTTGATCAAGACACACTAGATTTTAATTTGATTTTGGAACAACAGCTGTTTTTTTAAAAAGAAATGTTTTTAATAGAGGGGTCGATCTTAAATGAAAAAGTAAGGCTATAAGCTTTCAAAAATCATCGAAATTTTTTGAAATTTTTTTTCCTTTTCAAAGCCCATAAATAATCTCTTTTTGATCAAGAACGACTAGATTTTAATTTGATTTTGGAATTATAGCTGTATTTTCCAGAAAAGACGATTATTATGGAGGGGTCGATCTTAAATGAAAAAGTAAGGATATAGGCTTTGAAAAATCATCGAAATTTTTTGAAATTTTTCTTCCTTTCAAAGCCAATAAATAATCTCTTTTTAATCAGGACACACTAGATTTTAATTTGATTTTGGAACAACAGCTGTTTTTTTAAAAAGAAATGTTTTTAATAGAGGGGTCGATCTTAAATGAAAAAGTAAGGCTATAGGCTTTGAAAAATCATCGAAATTTTTTGAAATTTTTTTTCTTTTTCAAAGCCCATAAATAATATCTTTTTGATCAAGACACACTAGATTTTAATTTGATTTTGGAACAACAGCTGTTTTTTTAGAAAGAAATGTTTTTAATAGAGGGGTCGATCTTTAATGAAAAAGAAAGGCTATAAGCTTTGAAAAATCATCGAAATTTTTTGAAATTTTTTTTCTTTTTCAAAGCCCATAAATAATATCTTTTTGATCAAGACACACTAGATTTTAATTTGATTTTGGAACAACAGCTGTTTTTTTAGAAAGAAATGTTTTTAATAGAGGGGTCGATCTTTAATGAAAAAGAAAGGCTATAAGCTTTCAAAAATCATCGAAATTTTTTGAAATTTTTTTTCCTTTTCAAAGCCCATAAATAATCTCTTTTTGATCAAGACACACTAGATTTTAATTTGATTTTGGAATTATAGCTGTATTTTCCAGAAAAGACGATTTTTATGGAGGGGTCGATCTTAAATGAAAAAGTAAGGCTATAAGCTTTCAAAAATCATCGAAATTTTTTGAAATTTTTTTTCTTTTTCAAAGCCCATAAATAATCTCTTTTTGATAAAGACACACTAGATTTTAATTTGATTTTGGAACAACAGCTGTTTTTTTTAGAAAGAAATGTTTTTAATAGAGGGGTCGATCTTTAATGAAAACGAAAGGCTATAAGCTTTCAAAAATCATCGAAATTTTTTGAAATTTTTTTTCCTTTTCAAAGCCCATAAATAATCTCTTTTTGATCAAGAACGACTAGATTTTAATTTGATTTTGGAATTATAGCTGTATTTTCCAGAAAAGACGATTATTATGGAGGGGTCGATCTTAAATGAAAAAGTAAGGATATAGGCTTTGAAAAATCATCGAAATTTTTTGAAATTTTTCTTCCTTTCAAAGCCAATAAATAATCTCTTTTTAATCAGGACACACTAGATTTTAATTTGATTTTGGAACAACAGCTGTTTTTTTAGAAAGAAATGTTTTTAATAGAGGGGTCGATCTTTAATGAAAAAGAAAGGCTATAAGCTTTGAAAAATCATCGAAATTTTTTGAAATTTTTTTTCTTTTTCAAAGCCCATAAATAATATCTTTTTGATCAAGACACACTAGATTTTAATTTGATTTTGGAACAACAGCTGTTTTTTTAGAAAGAAATGTTTTTAATAGACGGGTCGATCTTTAATGAAAAAGAAAGGCTATAAGCTTTCAAAAATCATCGAAATTTTTTGAAATTTTTTTTCCTTTTCAAAGCCCATAAATAATCTCTTTTTGATCAAGAACGACTAGATTTTAATTTGATTTTGGAATTATAGCTGTATTTTCCAGAAAAGACGATTATTATGGAGGGGTCGATCTTAAATGAAAAAGTAAGGATATAGGCTTTGAAAAATCATCGAATTTTTTTGAAATTTTTTTTCTTTTTCAAAGCCCATAAATAATATCTTTTTGATCAAGACACACTAGATTTTAATTTGATTTTGGAACAACAGCTGTTTTTTTAGAAAGAAATGTTTTTAAAAGAGGGGTCGATCTTTAATGAAAAAGAAAGGCTATAAGCTTTCAAAAATCATCGAAATTTTTTGAATTTTTTTTTTTTCAAAGCCCATAAATAATCTCTTTTTGATCAAGACACATTAGATTTTTAATTGATTTTGGAACAACAGCTGTTTTTTTTAGAAAGAAATGTTTTTAATAGAGGGGTCGATCTTAAATGAAAAAGTAAGGCTATAAGCTTTGAAAAATCATCGAAATATTTTGAATTTGTTTTTCTTTTCAAAGCCCGTAAATAATCTATTTTTGATCAAGAACGACTAGATTTTAATTTGATTTTGGAATTATAGCTGTATTTTCCAGAAAAGACGATTTTTATGGAGGGGTTGATCTTAAATGAAAAAGTAAGGATATAGGCTTTGAAAAATCATCGAAATTTTTTGAAATTTTTTTTCCTTTCAAAGCCAATAAATAATCTCTTTTTAATCAGGACACACTAGATTTTAATTTGATTTTGGAACAACAGCTGTTTTTTTTAGAAAGAAATGTTTTTAATAGAGGGGTCGATCTTTAATGAAAAAGTAAGGCTATAAGCTTTGAAAAATCATCGAAATTTTTTGAAATTTTTTTTCTTTTTCAAAGCCCATAAATAATCTCTTTTTGATCAAAACACACTAGATTTTAATTTGATTTTGGAACAACAGCTGTTTTTTTTAAAAAGAAATGTTTTTAATAGAGCGGTCGATCTTAAATGAAAAAGTAAGGCTATAGACTTTGAAAAATCATCGAAATATTTTGGATTTGTTTTTCTTTTCAAAGCCCGTAAATAATCTATTTTTGATCAAGAACGACTAGATTTTAATTTGATTTTGGAATTATAGCTGTATTTTCCAGGAAAAGACGATTTTTATGGAGGGGTCGATCTTAAATGAAAAAGTAAGGATATAGGCTTTGAAAAATCATCAAAATTTTTTGAAATTTTCTTTCCTTTCAAAGCCAGTAAATAATCTCTTTTTAATCAGGACACACTAGATTTTAATTTGATTTTGGAACAACAGCTGTTTTTTTTAGAAAGAAATGTTTTTAATAGAGGGGTCGATCTTTAATGAAAAAGTAAGGCTATAAGCTTTGAAAAAGCGTGGAAATTATTTGAAAGTTTTTTTTCTTTTCAAAGCCCATAAATAATCTCTTTTTGTACAAGACCGACTAGATTTTAATTTGATTTTAGAAGTATAGCTGTATTTTCCAGAAAAGACGATTATTATGGAGGGGTCGATCTTTAGTGAAAAAGTAAGGCTAAAGGCTTTGAAAAATCATCGAAATTTTTGGAATTTTTTTTCCCTTAAAAGCCCATAAATAATCTTTTTTTTATCAAGACTGTCTAGATTTTTATTTGATTTTTGAATTCTAGCTGTTTTTTTTTTAGAAAAAACGATTATATAGAGGGGTCGATCTTTAGTGAAAAAGCAAGGTTAAAGGCTTTGAAAAATCATCGAAATTTTTTTAATTTTGTTTTCATTTAAAAGCCCATAAATAATCTCTTTTTGGTCAAGATCGACTAGAATTTTATTCGATTTTCGAATTCTAGCCGTTTTTTTTAGAAAAAAAGATTATATAGAGGTGTCGATCTTTAGTGAAAAAGTAAGGCTAAAGGCTTTGAAAAATCATCGAAATTTTTGGAATTTTTTTCCCTTAAAAGCCCATAAATAATCTCTTTTTGATCCAGATCGACTAGATTTATATTTGATTTTGGAATTCTAGCTGTTTTTTTTTAGAAAAAACGATTAAATAGAGAGGTCGATCTTTAGTGGAAAAGTAAGACTAAAGGCTTTGAAAAATCTTCGAAATTGTTTAAATTTTTTTTTCCCTTAAAAGCCCATAAATAATCTCTTTTTGATCAAGATCGACTAGATTTATATTTGATTTTGGAATTCTAGCTGTTTTTTTTTAGAAAAAACGATTTAATAGAGAGGTCGATCTTTAGTGGAAAAGTAAGACTAAAGGCTTTGAAAAATCTTCGAAATTTTTTAAATTTTTTTTTCCCTTAAAAGCCCATAAATAATCTCTTTTTGATCAAGATCGACTAGATTTATATTTGATTTTGGAATTCTAGCTGTTTTTTTTAGAAAAAACGATTAATAGAGAGGTCGATCTTTAGTGGAAAAGTAAGACTAAAGGCTTTGAAAAATCTTCGAAATTTTTTAAATTTTTTTTTCCCTTAAAAGCCCATAAATAATCTCTTTTTGATCAAGATCGACTAGATTTATATTTGATTTTGGAATTCTAGCTGTTTTTTTTTAGAAAAAACGATTTAATAGAGAGGTCGATCTTTAGTGGAAAAGTAATACTAAAGGCTTTGAAAAATCTTCGAAATTTTTTAAATTTTTTTTTCCCTTAAAAGCCCATAAATAATCTCTTTTTGATCAAGATCGACTAGATTTATATTTGATTTTGGAATTCTAGCTGTTTGTTTTTAGAAAAAAACGATTTAATAGAGAGGTCGATCTTTAGTGGAAAAGTAAGACTAAAGGCTTTGAAAAATCTTCGAAATTTTTTAAATTTTTTTTTCCCTTAAAAGCCCATAAATAATCTCTTTTTGATCAAGATGGACTAGATTTTTATTTGATTTTCAAATTCTAGCTGTTTTTTTTAGAAAAAACGATTATATAGAGAGGTCGATCTTTAGTGAAAAAGTAAGGCTAAAGGCTTTGAAAAACCATCGAAATTTTTTGAAATTTTTTTTCTTTTTCAAAGCCCATAAAAAAGATATTTTTGATCAAGACACACTAGATTTTAATTTGATTTTGGAACAACAGCTGTTTTTTTTAGAAAGAAATGTTTTTAATAGAGGGGTCGATCTTTAATGAAAAAGAAAGGCTATAAGCTTTCAAAAATCATCGAAATTTTTTGAATTTTTTTTTCCTTTTCAAAGCCCATAAATAATCTCTTTTTGATCAAGAACGACTAGATTTTAATTTGATTTTGGAATTATAGCTGTATTTTCCAGAAAAGACGATTAATATGGAGGGGTCGATCTTAAATGAAAAAGTAAGGATATAGGCTTTGAAAAATCATCGAAATTTTTTGAAATTTTTCTTCCTTTCAAAGCCAATAAATAATCTCTTTTTAATCAGGACACACTAGATTTTAATTTGATTTTGGAACAACAGCTGTTTTTTTTTAGAAGAAACGATTATAGAGAGGGGTCGATCTTTAGAGATTAAGTAAGGCTAAAAGCTTTGAAAAATCATTGAAATTTTTTGAATTTTTTTTCCTTTAAAAGCCGGTAAATAATATCTTTTTGATCAAGACACACTAGATTTTAATTTGATTTTGGAATTATAGCTGTAATTTTCAGAAAGGACGATTTTTATGGAGGGGTGGATCTTTAAAGAAAAAGTAGGGCTTTAGGCTTTGAAAAAGCGTGGAAATTATTTGAAAGTTTTTTTTCTTTTCAAAGCCCATAAAAAATCTCTTTTTGTACAAGACCGACTAGATTTTAATTTGACTTTGGAATTATAGCTGTATTTTTTTAGAAAAAACGATTATATAGAGGGGTCGATCTTTAGAGAAAAAGTAAGGCTAAAAGCTTTGAAAGATCATTGAAATTTTTTGAATTTTTTTTCATTTAAAAGCCCATAAACAATCTCTTTTTAATCAAGATCGACTAGATTTTTATTTGATTTCTGAATTATAGCTGTATTTTTTTTGGAAAAAACGATTTGAAAGAGAGGTCGATCTTTAGTGGAAAAGTAAGACTAAAGGCTTTGAAAAATCATCGAAATTTTTTAAATTTTTTTTTCCCTTAAAAGCCCATAAATAATCTTTTTTTGATCAAGATCGACTAGATTTTTATTTGATTTTCAAATTCTAGCTGTTTTTTTTAGAAAAAACGATTATATAGAGGTGTCGATCTTTAGTGAAAAAGTAAGGCTAAAGGCTTTGATAATTCATCGAAATTTTTGGAATTTTTTTTCCCTTAACAGCCCATAAATAATCTCTTTTTGATCGAGATCGACTAGATTTTTATTTGATTTTTGAATTCCGGCTGTTTTTTTTTAGAAAATACGATTATATAGAGGGGTCGATCTTTAGTGAAAAAGTAAGGCTAAAGGCTTTGAAAAATCATCGAAATTTTATTAATTTTGTTTTCCTTTAAAAACCCATAAATAATATCTTTTTAATCAAGATCGACTAGATTTTTATTCGATTCTCGAATTCTAGCTGTTTTTTTTAGAAAAAAAAATTATATAGAGGTGTCGATCTTTAGTGAAAAAGTAAGGCTAAAGGCTTTGAAAAATCATCGAAATTTTCGGAATTTTTTTTCCCTTAAAAGCCCATAAAAAATCCCTTTTTGATCACGATCGACTAGATTTTTATTTGATTTCTGAATTATAGCTGTTTTTTTTTTAGAAAAAACGATTTAATAGAGGGGTCGATCTTTGGTGGAAAAGTAAGGCTAAAGGCTTTGAAAAATCTTCGAAATTTTTTAAATTTTTTTTTCCCTTAAAAGCCCATAAATAATCTCTTTTTGATCAAGACCGATTAGATTTTAATTTGATTTTCGAATACTAGCTGTATTTTTTTAGAAAAAACGATTATATAGAGGGGTCGATCTTTAGAGAAAAAGTAAGGCTGAAAGCTTTGAAAGATCATTGAAATTTTTTGAATTTTTTTTCATTTAAAAGCCCATAAACAATCTCTTTTTAATCAAGATCGACTAGATTTTTATTTGATTTCTGAATTATAGCTGTATTTTTTTTGGAAAAAACGATTTGAAAGAGAGGTCGATCTTTAGTGGAAAAGTAAGACTAAAGGCTTTGAAAAATCATCGAAATTTTTTAAATTTTTTTTTCCCTTAAAAGCCCATAAATAATCTTTTTTTGATCAAGATCGACTAGATTTTTATTTGATTTTCAAATTCTAGCTGTTTTTTTTAGAAAAAACGATTATATAGAGGTGTCGATCTTTAGTGAAAAAATAAGGCTAAAGGCTTTGATAAATCATCGAAATTTTTGGAATTTTTTTTCCCTTAACAGCCCATAAATAATCTCTTTTTGATCGAGATCGACTAGATTTTTATTTGATTTTCGAATTCCGGCTGTTTTTTTTTAGAAAATACGATTATATAGAGGGGTCGATCTTTAGTGAAAAAGTAAGGCTAAAGGCTTTGAAAAATCATCGAAATTTTATTAATTTTGTTTTCCTTTAAAAACCCATAAATAATATCTTTTTGGTCAAGATCGACTAGATTTTTATTCGATTCTCGAATTCTAGCTGTTTTTTTAGAAAAAAAAATTATATAGAGGTGTCGATCTTTAGTGAAAAAGTAAGGCTAAAGGCTTTGAAAAATCATCGAAATTTTCGGAATTTTTTTTCCCTTAAAAGCCCATAAAAAATCTCTTTTTGATCACGATCGACTAGATTTTTATTTGATTTCTGAATTATAGCTGTTTTTTTTTAGAAAAAACGATTTAATAGAGGGGTCGATCTTTGGTGGAAAAGTAAGGCTAAAGGCTTTGAAAAATCTTCGAAATTTTTTAAATTTTTTTTTCCCTTAAAAGCCCATAAATAATCTCTTTTTGATCAAGATCGACTAGATTTATATTTGATTTTGGAATTCTAGCTGTTTTTTTTAGAAAAAACGATTTAATAGAGAGATCGATCTTTAGTGGAAAAATAAGACTAAAGGCTTTGAAAAATCATCGAAATTTTTTAATTTTTTTTTTCCCTTAAAAGCCCATAAATAATCTCTTTTTGATCAAGACCGACTAGATTTATATTTGATTTTGGAATTCTAGCTGTTTTTTTTAGAAAAAACGATTTAATAGAGAGATCGATCTTTAGTGGAAAAATAAGACTAAAGGCTTTGAAAAATCATCGAAATTTTTTAATTTTTTTTTTCCCTTAAAAGCCCATAAATAATCTCTTTTTGATCAAGATCGACTAGATTTATATTTGATTTTGGAATTCTAGCTGTTTTTTTTAGAAAAAACGATTTAATAGAGAGATCGATCTTTAGTGGAAAAATAAGACTAAAGGCTTTGAAAAATCATCGAAATTTTTTAAATTTTTTTTTCCCTTAAAAGCCCATAAATAATCTCTTTTTGATCAAGATCGACTAGATTTATATTTGATTTTCAAATTCTAGCTGTTTTTTTTAGAAAAAACGATTATATAGAGAGGTCGATCTTTAGTGAAAAAGTAAGGCTAAAGGCTTTGAAAAATCATCGAAATTTTATTAATTTTGTTTTCCTTTAAAAGCCCATAAATAATCTCTTTTTAATCAAGATCGACTAGATTTTCATTCGATTTTCGAATTCTAGCTGTTTTTTTTAGAAAAAACGATTTAATAGAGAGGTCGATCTTTAGTGGAAAAGTAAGACTAAAGGCTTTGAAAAATCTTCGAAATTTTTTAAATTTTTTTTTCCCTTAAAAGCCCATAAATAATCTCTTTTTGATCAAGACCGACTAGATTTTTATTTGATTTCTGAATTATAGCTGTATTTTTTTTGGAAAAAACGATTTGAAAGAGAGGTCGATCTTTAGTGGAAAAGTAAGACTAAAGGCTTTGAAAAATCATCGAAATTTTTTAAATTTTTTTTTCCCTTAAAAGCCCATAAATAATCTTTTTTTGATCAAGATCGACTAGATTTTTATTTGATTTTCAAATTCTAGCTGTTTTTTTTAGAAAAAACGATTATATAGAGGTGTCGATCTTTAGTGAAAAAGTAAGGCTAAAGGCTTTGAAAAATCATCGAAATTTTTTAATTTTTTTTTTCCCTTAAAAGCCCATAAATAATCTCTTTTTGATCAAGATCGACTAGATTTTCATTCGATTTTCGAATTCTAGCTGTTTTTTTTAGAAAAAACGATTATATAGAGGGGTCGATCTTTAGTGAAAAAGTAAGGCTAAAGGCTTTGAAAAATCATCGAAATTTTTGGAATTTTTTTTCCCTTAAAAGCCCATAAATAATCTCTTTTTGATCAAGATCGACTAGATTTTCATTCGATTTTCGAATTCTAGCTGTTTTTTTTAGAAAAAACGATTATATAGAGGGGTCGATCTTTAGTGAAAAAGTAAGGCTAAAGGCTTTGAAAAATCATCGAAATTTTTGGAATTTTTTTTCCCTTAAAAGCCCATAAATAATCTCTTTTTGATCAAGATCGACTAGATTTTCATTCGATTTTCGAATTCTAGCTGTTTTTTTTAGAAAAAACGATTATATAGAGGGGTCGATCTTTAGTGAAAAAGTAAGGCTATAGGCTTTGAAAAATCGTCGAAACTTTTTGAATTTTATTTTCCCTTAAAATCCCATAAATAATCTCTTTTTGATCAAGATTGAATAGATTTTTAATTGACTTTCGAATACTAGCTGTTTTTTTTAGAAAAAACGATTATATAAAGGGGTCGATCTTTAGTGAAAAATGAAAAGTAAGCGCTTAAGGCTGAGAAAATCATCGAAATTTTTTGAAATTTTTTTTCCTGTAAATACGTGCCCATAAATAGATCTCTTTTTGATTCAAGACGAGCTAGATTTTTTTATTAGATTTCGAATTCTAGTCTGTTTTTTTTTCAGAAATACAACGATATAAAGAGGTCGATCTTTAGTGAAAAATTGAAGGCTTAAGGCTTTGAACAAATCATGTCGAAATTTTTTGAATTCCAGTTTTTCTTTGAAAAGCCTAAAATAATCTCTTTTGATCCAAGAATCGAGCTAGATTTTTTCGTTTTTCGAATCTAGCTGTTTTTTTTTCAGAAAACGTAACGATTATAAAGAGGGGTCGATCTTTAGGAAAAATTAAGGCTTAAGGGCTTTGAAAACTCATCGAATTTTTTGAAATTATTTTTCCTTTAAAAGCCATAAATAATCTTCTTTTGATCAAGATCGACCGAGATTTTTATTCGATTTGTCGAATTCTATGCTGTTTTTTTTTCAGAAACAACGATTATATAGAGGGGGTCGGATCTTTAGGAAAAAAGTAAGGCTTAAGGCTTGTGAAAAATCATCGAAATTTTTTGAAATTATTTTTCTTTTAAAAGCCCATAAATAATGCTCTTTTGATCAAGATCGACTAGATTTTTATGCGAGTTTTCGAATCTAGCTGTCTTTGTTTTCAGAAAACAACGATTATATAGAGTGGGCTCGATGTTAGTGAAAAAGTAAGGCTAAGGCTTTGACAAAATCATCGAAATTTTGAAATTATTTTCTCCTTTAAAAGCCCATAAATTAATCTCTTTTTGTATCAAGGACGGACTAGATTTTTATTCGATTTTCGAATTCTAGCTGTTTTCTTTCAGAAAACAACGAAACAAAAAGTTTAAAAAAATTATAGAGGGGTCGATCTTTAGTGAAAAAGGTAAGCTTAAGGCTTTGAAAAATCGATCGAAATTTTTGAAATATTTTTCCTTTAAAAGCCCATAAATAACTCTTTATTGATCAAGATCGACGAGAATTTTTTCGATTTCGATTCTAGGCTGTTTTTTTTTCAGAAAACAACGATATATATGAGGGTCGATCTTTAGTGAACAAAGTATAGCTTAAGGCTTGAAAAATTATCGAAATTTTTTGAAATTAGTTTTTCCTTTAAAAGCCCATACAAATTTTCCTCTTTTTTCGATCAAGATCGGACTTAATTTATCGGAGTTTTCCGAATTCTAGCTTTTTTTCTTAGAAAACAAACGATTATATAGAGGGGTCGTATCTTAGTGAACGAAAGTAAAGTGCTAAGGCTTTGAAAAATTCATCGAAATTTTGAAATTATTTTTCCTTTAAAAGCCCATAAATAATCCTTTGATGCAAGATCGAAGCAGCTACGATTTCTTATCGATTTTTCGAATTCTAGCTGTTCTTTTTTTCAGTAAAACAACGATTATATAGCTGAGGGGGTCGACTAGTGAATAAGTAAGGCTTAAGCTTTGAACTCATCGAAATTTTTTGGAAGTATGTTTTTTTCCTTTGATATAGCCCATAAATAATCTCTTTTATCAAAACTGACTAAGATTTAAAATTAATTTTGGAATTATAGGCTGTGTTTTTTTCAGAAAAAACCATTATAACTATGAGGGATCGATCTTTAGTGAAAAAAGTATCAGGCTATAGGCCTGTAAAAATCATCAAAATGTTCTTGAACCAAAAATTGTTTTTTGTCCCTTTAAAAGCCCCATAAATGAATCTCTTTTTGATCAAAAGCTGACTAGATTTTCAATTATTTTGGAATTATACGCTGTTTTGTTTCAGAAAAAAACCCATGTAATAGATAGAAGGGATCGGACCTCCTTTAGTGAAAGAAGTAAGGCTATATGCTTGAAAAATTCATGCAAAAATTTTTTGAAATTTTTTTCTCTATTAAAGCCCATAAATAATCTCTTTGGATCAAAATGACTAGATTTTAAATTATTTTGGAATTATATCTGTTTTTTTTTCAGAAAAAAACATTATAATAGAGGGTCGATCTTAGGTGAAAAAGTAAGGCTATGAGGCTTTGAAAAATCATCGGAAATTTTTTGATTCCTTTTTTCTAAAAGCCCATAAATAATCTCTTTTGATCAAGATCGACTAGATTTTAATGTTGATTTTCGAAATTCTTACGCTGTTTTTGTTTCACGAAAAAAACAATTATATAGAGGGATCGCTCTTTAGGACAAAGTACAAGGCTTAAGGCTTTGAAAAACTCATCGAAATTTTTGAAATTATTTTTCCTTTAAAAGCCCATAATGATAACTCTTTTGACCATCAAGATCGCTGAGATTAATTTTGATTTCGAATTCTATGCTGTTTTTTTTTCAGATAAAAACTGAATTATATAGAGGGTCCCATCTTTAGTGAAAAAGTAAGGCTTAAGGCTTCAAAAATCATGGCGATTTTCTGAAAATTATTTCCTTTAAAGAGCCCATAAAGTAATCTCTTTTTGATCAAGTCGACTAGATTTTATTCGGATTTTCGAATCTAGCTCGTTTTTTGTTTTTCAGAAGAACATACGATTATACTAGAGGCGGTGTCGATCTTTAGTGAAAAAGTAAGGCTTAAGGCTTGAAAAATTCTCGAAATTTTATTTGAAATTTTTTTCCTTAAAAGGCCCCTAAAGGTAATGTCTCTTTTTGAACAGGATCGACTAGATTTTATTTCGATTTTCGAATTCTATGCTGTTTTTTCTTCCCCGAAACAACGATTATAAAGAGGGGTCGATCTTTAGTGAAAAAGGAAGGCTTAAGGCTTTGAAAAAATTCATCGAATATTTTTGAAATTATTTCCTTAAAAGCCAATAATAATCTTTTGGAACAGATCCGACTAGATTTTATTCGAGTTTTCGTATATATGTCTTACTCTAGAAATCATACGCGATTATATAGGAGGGGTCGATCTGTTAGTAAAAAGTAAGGCTAAGGCCTTGAAAAATCATCGATTTTTTGAAATTATTTTTTCTTTAAAAGCCCATAAATTAGATCTCTTTTTGATCAAAAACCGATTAGATTTTTATTGATTTCGAAACCGTAGCGGCTTTTTTCAGAAAACACGATATATAGAGGTCGATCTTAGTGAAAAAAGTAAGGCTTAAGGCTTGAAAAATCATGCGAAATTTTTGCAATATTTTTTTCGTAAAAGCTCCATAAAATACTCTTTTTGATTCCAAATCGACTAGATTTTTATTCATTTTTCACCAGAATTCTAGCTGTGTTTTTTTTCAGAAAACAACGATTATTGAGAGGGTCGATCTTTAGTGAAAAATGAGGCTTAAGGCTTTGAAGAAATCATTCGAAATTCTTTTGAAATTATGTTTTCCTTTAAAGCCCATAGAATAACTCTTTTGAGTCAAGGATCGACTAGAGTTTTATTCGATTTTCGAATCCTAGCTGTTTTTTTTTTGCAGAAAACAACCATTATAAAGATGGGGTGATCTTTAGAAAAAAAAAAATTAAGGCTTAAAGGCTTGTAAAAATCATCGATCTATTTTTTGAATTATTTTCCTGGGTAAAAAGCCGCATAAATAATCTCTTTTTGTATCAAGATCGACTAGATTTTTATTCGATTTTCGAATTCTAGCTGTTTTTTTTCAAGAAAACAACGATTATATAGGAGGGTCGATCTTTAGTGAAAAACGTTAAGGCTGTAAGTGCTTTGAAAAGATCATCGAAATTTTTTGAAATTATGTTTTCTTATTAAAACCCATAAATAAAGTTCTCTTTTGATCAAGATCGACTAAGATTTTTTATTCGATTTCGAGTTTCTAGCTGTTTTTTTTTCAGAAACAACAGTTATAGAGAGGGGTCGACTTTCAGTGAAAAAAGTAGGCTAAGGCTGTTGAAAAATCATCGAAATTTTTGAAGATCTATTTTCTTTATAAAGCCCATAAATAATGCTCTTTTTGATCTCGATCGACTAGGATTTTTATTCGATTTTCGAATTCTACGCCTGTTTTTTTCAGAAAGACAGACGATAATGATAAGGGGTCGATCTTTAGTGAAAAAGTAAAAGGGCTTAAGCTTGTAAAAATCGCATCGAAATTTTTGAAAATTATGTCTTTCTCTTTAAAAGCCCATAAATAACCTTTTTAGATCAAGATCAGTACTAGATTTTTATTTCGATTTTCGAATTCTAGCTGTTTTTTTTTTCAGAAAACAACGATTATATGAGGTGGCTCGTAATCTTAGTGAAAAAGTAACGGCTTAAGGCTTGAAACAATTTACTCGAAATTTTTTGAAATTATTTTCTTTAAAAGCCCAAGAAAATCTCTTTTGATCAGAGATCGACAGATTTTTTATCGATTTTCGAATTCTAGCTGTGTTGTTTTCTTCAAGACACATGGCGATTGATATAGGAGGGGTGCGATCTTTAGTTGAAAAGTCGGGCTTAAGGCGTTTGAAAATAATCATGAAAAAATTTTGTGGAAATTATTTTTCCTTTATAAAGCCTCATAATAGCTCTTTTGATCACAGATCGACTAGATTTTTATTCGAGTTTTCGAATCCCTAGCTGTTTTTTTTTCCAGAAAACAACGATTATATAGAGGGGTGCGATCTTTAGTAAAAAAGAAGCTTAAAGCTTTGAAAAGATCATCGAAATTTTGAAATTATTTTTTCCTTTTAAAAGCCCATATAGTCTCTTTTGAGACAAACCGATTAGATTTTGTATTTGATTTTCGAAACCTAGCTGGTTTTTTTTCAGAAAAAACGAATTATAAGAGGGGTCGGATCTTTAGTGAAAAAGTAAGGCTTAAGGCTTGAAAAATTCATCCGAAACTTTTTTGAAATTATTTTCTTTAAAAGGCCCATAGAATAGATCTCTTTTGGATCGAAAACCGATTAGATTTTTAGTTGTTGAGGTTTTCTGAAACCTAGCTGGGTTTTTGCAGATAAAAGACGTATTGATATAGAGGGTCCTAGGATGCTTATGTGAAAGTGAAAGGTAAAAGGCTACGAGTGCTTTTCAAAGAATCATCTGATTTTTTGAAAATATTTTCTTTAAAAGCCCATAAATAAGATTCTGCTTTTGATCAAGATCGACTTAGATTTTTTTATTGTGTTTTCGGAAATACCTAGCTGTTTTTTCAAGAAAAAAACGATTATAATAAGAGGGGTCGATCTTTAGTGAAAATAGTAAGCTTAAGGCTGAAAAATCATCAATAATTTTTTGAATTATTTTTCCTTTAAAGCCCATAAGATAATCTCTTTTGATCAGATCGACCTAGATT